>JAVANC010000028.1:38784860-38991745 GCA_033319125.1 Parnassius glacialis | reverse complement strand
CGTATAGTTGACACTATCTATAAAAACAAATAAAATTGAAATGTCTGTTTGTAATATCAAAATAACAGCTTTTTACTAAACACAGACATAAAAACAAACATTTTAAAAATTTTGTTTGTCTGTCTATCTGTCTGCCTGTTTGTTCTGGCTATTCTCCGAAATGGCTGGACCGATTTTGACGAGATTTTCACTGTCATAAGGAGTAACTAAGGCTACTTTTATTTTAAGTTGTTATGAGGGTGACGTTGATGCCCAACTCTTATCTCAGCTTCCTCTGCCGCCTCTTACACCCACGTCATGTTATGGGGTAGTGGAAACAGTCAAGCCGCCACTACATAGCCATTCTAATGGTGCCTTTCCATGCTTACCAAGCCTTGGCAAACGTCTTCAAACCCCAAGCGTCCACATATCTCGTTTGGTGTTTGGAAGTCGTTTTCATGCTTGTGAATGCGTCAGTGTGCTACGTACACCCAAGCACGGCGGACATCATCATCAATATTTCTTTTTTGACTTTTAATTCTTTTACTAGCTTTCCGGTTAACTTGGTACGTCTTTCGGGTTCCAGATAGACGATTCGCTCTGGTAATATTCCAGAAACGATAAACTCTCTTCGTTCAACCAGCCACTCATTTTAAACAAATAATTAAACAAGCGTTCGTCGCGATATCACAATGGCTACTAAACGAGCAGCAATGTGTGAATGCGTCGCAAGAGCTTGCCGCAAGCGCCCTTTGATCTGTGTCCAAAAACCGACGCTAGACCAGATCGGATACAAGCGTCCATAAGCTCACGCAAGCCAAGCCAAACGCCCTCTTCATATGCTTGTACTTGTGGACGTTTGCCGAGCATTGGCAAGCATGGAAAGGTACCATTACACACACTTACTGTCACAATATTTTTTTTTGTAGTCTGGGTAGTAAGTGGCTTTTTTCGAGTTTTTTTTTAAATTAAAAAGTCGAGTATTTTGTCAATGTTATTTTGGCCGCCAAGCAGTAGTGCGTGCACTGCTGTATTCCGGTGTTAAAGGAGAAATGAAACATAATATAGAGAGCCAGAATAATTATAAACTATGACCATCAATCACTAATAAGAAACTAGATACACAATCAGTGACAAAAATGTCCTTACCGAATGAGCGCCCACTCGAACATTTGGGTATGCTTTTAATTTGTACGTAGCAATGTGAATACAACTTTAGGCAATGCACCTACGGTTGAATTTACATTAATGTATATTTATTTCAATTAGAATTACGTCAAAACAATTGGCGACAGCTTTAGAGAAATTTGCATGGGATTGTGTATCTAGCTTTTTATTATTGATCGATGACTATGACGCATTTATTCTTATTTTACTTTATAGCAGCGCATAGCAATATGGGACATATTGCATAAAAACATTAGCACTTTTGCTACTATACTACTGTTAGTGAATTGGTTGGTGATCACGGTGCTGGATTGTGCTGCTGTAAATAATTGTCCTCTGGTTAACTTAGTTACAGGCCTTTAATAGTTAAGGAAAATAAATTAGTGGAACTAACCAAATACATTGTAATAATTTTTTTCTGACCTGCTTAATTTTTCAATTAATAGTTAATAATAATAAAAAAGTTTTGAGAATTAAAGAAGAAAAATTTTAAAAAGTCAGTACTATTGTCCATAAGTCAAAACGGAGCATCTATTTTTTAAGAAGCTGAGGTGGTCGCTTTCAAGCAGTTTCTAAAATAAATTTTGTAAATAGTTTGTAATCATTTATATTGTAAAATTTATTTTAAAAAAGTCCCGCTGGGTTTCCTGCTGGTTCTTCCCAGGACCGAGGATTTTTTTTGAACCAGTGGTAAAAGTTAAAAATTACTTCCAATAAGAATTACTTATAATCAATATTGAATAACAAATTATTCTGCTCTATTCTATTCTTTAAATAAGATTACTACCGGAAGCTGAATATCTGCTGTATTTTAATATAAAATTTGAAAAATATTAGTTGTGGTATTTTAATGTTTACATTACTTTATTTCGAAAATATTAAGGACATATTTATAAATAAAATAATGCATCAAATATTTTTTTAATAGTTTTGTGTCTTGTAATTTTTTTGTTGACAAAAAAACATTATTGAAATTTGTTATACATGTTATATTAAATAATTGCATTTTAAAAATTTATTGCACGCTGTTCAATCACAACACGTGTAAATTTTCGCAGACACGCCGACACGTAATCATGGGATCCCTCCATATTTTTATTTAATTATTGCGCTGGAATTGTCGGTTTGATTGGACATAACGAAGTGAATAAACAAATTAAGCTTTGTTAAAATATGTAGTCTGTAAATTGTAAGAATAATTAATTAAAGTTGTTAAGAATCGTATTAAAGATTTTGTCGTAAACACTACGATAGAGTTGTGATTTTTTTAGTCATGAATTTGATTTACTTTGCTGTTATATTTTAGTAATTTTGATGTTTGGCTTGAGTAATCGAATCTAACATGTTTTTAATTACAGTAATAAATACGTCGTTATCAATTTTTATTTACCAACTACCATAGATAGTCATTTTACTTAGCGGCTAGATGCATTTCATTGGCTACAAGCAACGTTAAGAGTTTCCCTATCCGGGAAATAGACACACAAGTGAAACAATCGAAAGGTTCATTTATGATTCATGGGACAGGGAAAGGTTTAACCTAATTCATGTACTGGTGCCGCGATTACTAAAAAAATCAATGCTGATTTACTTTGGTAATCATGAGAAAAGGTTCATCTCGAACCCACTAATTTTAAGGTACCGTACCTGAAGGGTAACCAACGGTCTGTCAGCGGGCTGTATCTAATGATCCGTAATAGGTAGAAAGTTGACATTTTCACAGAATGTGTATTTCTGTCGCCGCTATAACAACAAATACAAAAAAATATAAAAAAATGCATGTGGGCTCACCTACTAGAAACGCGGGTTTTTGGTTTTTTTTTGCATAGACGCTTAAAATTCTCACACAAATTTGTATTGATATATTCGTTAAAAAAAGTATAATAAAATAAAATTAAAATATATCTACTAAGTAAAATCTTGTACGATGGTACGGTACACTTCATGCGCGAGTCCGACTCGCACTTGGGCGGTTTGTTTAATTTTATAATGTCCAAATTTGGTGCGATTACTATCTTGAAATCATTAAGCAAAATTTCGAGCTGCAATCGTGATCTGGTCTTTGATTCTAAATTTGGATTTGGCCATTAAAAAAAAAAACTCAGAATTTGAAAAGAGAACTGAGTAAAGATTAATTTAGGGTTGATACAAATATGTAACTCAATTTGGCGGGACAGCAAAGCGAAGCCAAATCTTCTTTATAAAACTAAGTAAAACAAGTAGCATCGCTTTCAATAACTAAGTGGTCTATCTCAAAGCAAATCCTGGTATAAATAAACTAGCGTACAAATACAATAAAGTACTCCATAGCGTAAGCTCCAGACTAGAAAATCGTGTCTGAAGAATGATATCACTTTAGTGAGGCAAAGAGGTTTATTTGTCAACCCTAACGTCCCGCGTATAAGTGAAGTTGACGTAGAAAAGATTTAGTAAATGTTGTCATTATCCGTAGTCCAACAATACGTCACCGTCCGATTTGTGTGTTTTCTATGAACTTATATTTATTTCCTGGTTGTTTTGTCATTGTCAACATTATTATTGTAGCCCTTCACAAGTGCACGGCTGAACATAGACCTATCCCAAGTAATACAACAAAGCGCGGTGCTGGACCTCAGGCATCCTTTTCTGCATGTCTTTCTAGGTTGTGACCCCGTCGCTATGCGCAATGCTGGACTGGCACGCGAGAACCTTTCTTACACATTTATTATAGGTTTTTCGAGTTATATGCACGGCTCATTGCCAATTTAGCTTACTGTTCCGTTGGAGAATTTTATTTATTTATTTATTTATTTATTTATTTATTCTCTCTTACATCTATCTTTACAGTTTCCTAATGCGATAGAGTAACTTATCCTAAGATTTAACAAAAATTATTACCTAAAATCAACAATAAGAATATAATAGAAGTAAATATATAATAAAAGTAAAAGCATTTCCTACCTAAATAAAATACTAACAAAAATTATTACCTACTAACAACAGATTATAAAAATTTAACTATAACTTATTACATATAATGTGACCTTCGTGAATTCACTCAGAGTACAACAAAATATGTCAATTTTATCTTGGACTCTGTTTAGTGTTCTGAGTGCGCGCGTGAGCGGCGCGTGCTGCAGCAAGTTAGTCCTCGCGCGCGGTACCGCCAGCAGCTGCGGCCGGCGTCTGCGATATACGTACCGGTCAGGGACTCGGAGTGCCAACTGATCCAGCACGTCTGTGTTATGTACTCTGCCTATCAGAACTGTGTACAAATAGCGTGCAAGAGTAAATTCCCTTCTAACCCTGATTTCATTGTAACCTACCATACCTAAAATGAACAATGTTGGATACATTAATGGATAGAGTGGATACACTCCATACAGTCGCATGTACAGGTATCTTAAAAATTTATTTTGTACTCGCTCCAGCATAAGAGTGTACTTGTTTTCGTGCGGCGACCAAATCATCGCATTGTATTCCAGTTGGCTCCTAACCAGTGTATTATATAATGCAGTAATTGCGTAAATATTTGTGAAATTATTAACTGTGCGTAGTATGAAACCCAAACTTTTGTAAGCTTTTTTACAACATTTAATGATGTGTTCACGAAAAGTTAATCCTGTATTCATACCCACTCCTAAATCACGAACTTCCTTGACCCTAGTCATGGGTACACAGTCTTCTATCATATAATTATGTACAATAGGGTTGTGGCTACGAGAGAATGTAATTGTGACACATTTTGAGGTGTTAAACTGCAAGTTGTTTTCCTTGCTCCACCTAGTCACCCTATCTATATCACTTTGTAGCCTCGTGCAATCCTCCTTACATACTATAGGTAGGTATAATTTAAAATCATCTGCAAATAATAGGCATTTTGCTTCTTGGACCATTTTGGGGAGATCATTAATCATTATTATGAACTCCAAAGGACCTAAATTACTACCCTGGCTTACTCCAGACCTCGTGAAATATGTGTCTGATCGGTATCCTGCATATTCTACATATTGCTGTCTGTCTGTCATGTAGCTAGCAAAGAAGTTGAGTAAGTGTGGTGTAAAACCAATGCCTGCTAGCTTTCTGAGTAGGATATCATTATCTACAAGGTCAAACGCTTTTTTGAAGTCGAAATAGACTGCGTCGACCTGCCCGCCCGCGTCCACCGTCGGTAACACGTCCGCCATATACGCAAGAAGATTACTGCTTGTACTTCTATTCGGCCGAAACCCGTGTTGTGAATCCGATAATTGTATACCCATTTGATGATATACGCTCTTCTGCTATATAGCTGACTCAAATATTTTTGCTGGAGTCGACAGGACTGCGATAGGTCTATTACCATCCAGGTTTCCTTTGGCACCAGCTTTCGGTACTGGTACTACCCTAGTCGTCTTCCATCTTTCCGGAAATACTGCTGCTCTCAGGGATTGGTTATATATATGAAGCAAAGGCTTAGCTAGAACAGATCGGCAGTCTCTAAATATATACGGTGGTATACCATCTGGTCCTGTCGATTTCTTTGGCTTAAGTTGTTTAAGGGCGTGCTGTACCTCACTGAGCTGTAACGCGCTAAGGTGTACGCGTGCTGCCGCGTTCTCACTGCCAGCCACCTGTATCGCTGAATTTACATCTAATTTAGCCTTACACGGACTGTACACCGAATAGAAGTAATTGGCTAACTCATGTACTGACTGTTCATTCGTCAGAAGTTCACCGTCTTTATACATTTTCTGAGGACTTCTATTGCTTTTTTTGGAGTTTATATACCTCCAGAAAGATATAGGGTTTTCCTGTAAATTACTTTGAACGATATGCTGATGGTGTGTATACGCTTCTCTTATGCTTTGTTTGACCTTAGCCCTAAATTGTGAAAAAACCTCGTAATCTAAACCTGATCTACTTTTCTTGTATACTTTATGAAGAGTAGCTTTTTGTTGTATTAATCGGATAACATCGGCGGTATACCACTCAGGATACACGTATTTAGACCTACTATAACATTGAATTTTTTTTGGAACACATTGTTCTAATATTTTATTAATAGACTCGTAGAAGTAATCTAAACTCATTTCTAAATTTAATTCATATATGGAAGACCAGTCTGTGGTCTCAATTAAATGGTACAACAAAGGAAAGTTAGCTTTTTTAAAATGCCATTGCGGAGGTATTTTGGTGATGTTTGAAAATGTGTTTGACCTTGAATGCGCGATAGTGTCAGTGTGAGTAAGCGATCGCAAGCAAACAGTTACATCGAGCGGTGGATGTTGTACGTCGACCGGCACCAACGGCTGGGTCGCCCCGCTCACGCGCACACCATCTCCCCGCTCCTCAACCGTGCTCAATACTAGATCTAGACATCTATCATTACAATTGTAAATATTGTTACTCTGAGTGAACCCACAATAAGTCATAAAATATTCAAAATATTGATTTACACTAAGTGGACAAGAGTACATATTGAAATCTCCTAACACTAAAACCTTGTCGTAACTGTTACATAGCTGCTCAATTATTCTAAACATTACCATATATTCACATTCACTACTATTAGGCGGTATATAAACAGCGCACAACAAAAACAAAAACCGGTTTCGAAGGTAGACAGTAGCGCAAACTATTTCGAATATATGATTGTCAATGTTTACATTGTCAGGTATCGTAATTCGTCTCAGTTCGAAACGCGGTGTGGCCACTAAAAACGCGCCGCCTTGTTTGCGTCCATCTGTTCGGTCACACCGAATAATACTATGACCTGGTGGGACCAGCTCACCGTCGTAAATCGACTCATTACAACCTGTTTCCGTAATGATGAATAAATCAGAATCAGATGAAGCAATAGCCAAATAGAAATCGCTTGTCTTCGTTCTAAGTCCTCTCACGTTCTGATAGTAAATTTGTATATTCTTACTATTTTTTGTCACTTTGTTGCTCACGGGTGTTTCGACGAAACCACACCCACTCGCAAAATTCAATATTTATAGGCCAGTGTTCTGGTTGGCATAATACGTTATATTTACTTTCAGGGAGTGCTATAATAAATGAAGAATAGTCTCTTTGAGTCTTATGTTTTATTTGGTCAATCTTTATAGGCACTTCATTTCCACAAATATTTTTAACATACTTTTGTAGGCTTTCAATTGTGGTTTCTATGTCTAACCGCCAAACATGCAGGTACCTTTTTCTCTCTGATCCCTTAATTTCAGTTGAATTCGTACTTTCTCCTTTTTTTACCTCATCGTTGGGATATCTCTTTTTCTTGTTTACCACCGTCCAATTTCTAGTTTCCATTTTATTTTCTTTTTGAATAGTAATATCCGTTAGATCATTTTGTGAATCTATCACAATACATTGTTTGTGCACAATCGGCTCCGTGGGTTTCATGGCCACACTTTTATTATCCGCTGCCTTCTTTTGAGTTTGTTTCTTTGCAACATTTGCAAACGTTAAAACTGACTTTTCCGGCTGCTGGACTGCTGACTGCTGACTTTTCTCCACATTACAAATTGATTCTAGTTCTTCCTTTTTCTTTTCTAATATTTTAATATTAGCCTCTAAAAGATCTATTTTATTTACTTTTTCTTGAACTACCTCCAAAATCTTTTGTACTTTTTGTAATTCATTTTCCGTAACAATAAATCTCTTTTGAAGTAGGTCGTACTCCTTTGCTTGTCTATCTAGTCGACAATTAAAATCATATCGCAACGCTCTTAACTCTTTCAGTATCTCATTTTCTACTACTATAGAATCAACGGTAGTCGGACCGCCGCCGCCACCTCGCTTGATATTGACGTAGCTAGGTGTAACTGGTTCCTTATTCGCTTGCTTGGGTCCTCGTACTGGCGTGTTCAAATTACCACCTTTAGGGATAATGCTCGTGCACTCTGGGCATAGCCATTTACTTCCACTTTCCCCTGTGGTAGCCTCCAGCTTTTCCTTCCCCAATCCAAGACACGCAAGATGGTAAGATTTACCACAATTTTTCTCCGAACACTGCATCCTGAGATCATCACATATTACGGCATGGCAGCCGTCACATTTAGTGCCCATTTTTGGGCTCAAAACACTCAGAGTCACACACTTATTATTTATTTTTAATTCGATTGACTTGCAACACGTCCGTTCCGTACCGCGTAAGTTGTGCAATATTTTTTTTGAATATGTTGGGCAATCTTCGGCTGCTGGTTCCTGTTTGTTTTTGTTACAATATATATTTATTATAATATGATTAAATTTAATAGTACGTCATCATCATAACAGGCTATACAAAGTCCACTTCTAAACATAGGCATATTGTTGGCCTTATAGGGTGATGCGAATTGGCTATCGTAGTCTTTTATTTTCTTGATGTTATTAGGAAGACGCTGTTACTCATCCCGTGGTTTGTTTCCCTTTGTCACGTCTTAGAACGGCCACGGGACAATATATGGTAGTAACATTCTTACACTGACACTACACGATTGATATTATATTATATTAATACAATCTAGCTGGCCAGGCAGACGTGGTTCTGCCCTTTTCGACGACCCTTTATATAAAAAATCCTTAAATTCGTAATAAAAAAAATATTGAGCGTCACTTATCAGGATAAAAACTATCCTATCTCTCGAGTTGGACCTAACTGTACAGAGTGTGCAAATTTAATTGAAATCAGTTCAGTTGTTTAGGAGTTCATCGTGGACAAACAATGTGACACGTAATTTTTATATATAAAGATAAGAATCTATAACTAGATTTAAAAATTTGTATCAAAGTTTGTAATTGGTTATAAATAGTTTCCTTGCACGTGACGAGACATGAGGCCCTTTGATGGCTGTTACGGAAGGAAAGGTGATAAAAATGAAAAATTTAATTGAAGAAAATAAGCAAATTACGTATTAAGAAATTCAACTGTCACTTGAGATTGTTATTTTAAAGACGCTGCTGCCCGCCTTCTGGATTATTTCCCTCTGTCGCCTCTACGACACTCGTGGCAAGATTATGGGTTAGTGATAATTCTAACATCGCCACTATATGGTAAAAAATAAATAAACCATAGGAAAAAAAAGGAATGATTTGCCTTTTTTAATGTTTGTAGTAGTTTTTTATTATGTAATTTTATAAGTTGTAGAGTCACGCTGCCCTATAGGGTGTTACTGCACCAATCGATCGATTGGTGTCACGGTTGTAGCACGAATGGGTGGGCTCGACCGGAGTAGGACCACGGATCACGTGTTTCTTATGGTGAGTGTAGAGAACCGGAGAATTTTTACTGGAGGCGAGATATTCCATCTTGGTCCTTAGGGATGATAACGCGTCTTCATTTTGATTATCGATCGAGGATGAGTGTACATGTTTATAAGCTTCAGCATTCACTTACCATCGAATGGAATGTGTGCTCGATAGCTACTCTAATTCTTTAAAAAATATTTTAGTTTGCAGTATCTTACCGGCAAACACAGTGGAGAGCGATTCCCCATAGATGTTGATATAATAAGGCATGCTAAAAATGTATAAATGCCGATTGATTTGAGACATGCTAGAGGATGGCTAGAATTATGATGGAAATAACAAGTTTTTTTTTATAGAAGTGGGGCAAACGCGCATGCATCTCACCTGATGGTAAGTGCTGACCGCCACGCATGAACAACTGCAACATCAGGGGGAATCACAGGTGCATTGCCGGTCTTTGATAATGAAGTTATCTCGTTTCTTAAAGCTCTCAGTCGTAACGGTCCGGAAAAATCATCGGTGGTAAACAATTCCACAAATAAGTCGTGGAAGAAGAGTCCTAGTAAAACTCACAGTGGTACACCGCCAAGCATTCAGATGGTATGAATGGTAACGTGAGTTTTGTCACGATATGCGATGGCGAAAGTTGGCGGTTGGAATCAATCCGAGCAATTTCTCAGGGCACTCCCCGTGATAAATGTGATAGAAAATGTACGTGTAATAATCTACCTACATTTACATTAAATATCTGCCTTTACTTTGTTTTAATGTAATTTTGAAGCATTCTCACAAAGCAACTAATGCATGTAGTCCCGAGAAACAAACTAATTAGCATATCTCCCCGTATTACTGGTTAATAAATAAGCGCTTTTCCTCCACGATAAGGTAATATAATTGTTTAGCTCAGTAATACCAATATTATCTGATCTAAAGCTCCCGTAAATGTATAATTCTTTAGCAAATTGTAGGCTGCTTACTTAATTTCAGAAAACTGTAGTTTATTTGATTTGTGGTTTGTGGCTTCGGACCTTTTTTATACCTACCATAAATAGCATATTACATTAATCAAATGCGATGAAAATATTTCTAATTTGATATATTTTAATTTTATGTTTTTCTTATCGTGTCTTTTTGCCAAATCTCAAGAGTAATTATTATTTTAACTGTGTCTACTAAATTATGTAATTAACTAAATTGTATTAAATAGACCTAATCCTAATACCATTACTATCACCCATAATCACTATGAATAGAATAGAATAGAATAGGATAGGATAGCATAGGATAGCATAGGATAGGATAGGATAAAATAGAATAGGATAATTCATTTCAATTATGTTGTTCTTACCGATTTTTGTGCCGTGTAGTGTCGATTAAGAATATCCACTACCCCATATCTTCGTAAACGTTCGGGTGTCGTAAAAGGCGACAAAGGGAAACAGGCAAGAGATGGGCAGCAGCATCTTCCTGATAAAAGCAAAAGTACAATAAAAAAACTGCGGTTGCCAACCCGCTGGCCAGGCGTGGCAACTATGGAAAATACTCCCCAATGATGGGAGCAATAAAGAGACGGCCCCCAGTCCCCGGCGGCCCTGCTATTCCAGGCTACGGTGGTTACCATGGTAACGGCGGCGCAGAGGGTGTTAAGAATCTCCGGTGGAGGTTCGGTTGCTACCTAAAACGACTCAACCTGGCAACATACAACGCACGCACCCTGAGGACTGACGAGAAGATCGTGGAGTTGGAAGAAGAGATAGACAAGTTACGCTGGCATATTATAGGATTATCCGAAGTCCGAAGAGAGGGGTAGGACACGGTAATCCTCGAATCCGGCAACTTGTTCTATCACTGGGATGGCGATCATCTGTCCCAAGGAGGTGTCGAATTTATCGTCCACAAGTATCTTGTTAACAACGTTGTAAAGATCTAGAGTGTGTCGACGAGGGTTGCGTACCTTATACTCAGAATCACCAAACGGTATTCGATGAAAGTCATACAGGTTTACGCACCAACCTCGGCACACAGACCAGGAGGTGAAGGAAATGTATAAGGATATCTCTAGAGCCATGCATTCCTCCAAAACCCACTATACGGTGTTAACGGGAGACTTCAATGCAAAAGTAGGCACAATAAAGAACAGTAAGCTGAAAGTAGGGAAATTTGGAAAAGGGCAATGGAACCCAAGGGTCCAACAGCTCGCCGACTTCATGGAGAAAGAGGAACTCTTTATGATAAACTCTTTTTTCCATTAGCGGACTTACAGATAGTGGACCGGGTCGAGCCCCGACGGTTCGACAAAAAATTAGATTAACTTCATAATGACGACCAGACGACAACTGTTCAGTGATGTCTCTGTGATCGCGAGGGTGAAAACTGGTAGCGATCACCGAATGGTTAGAGGCACACTGAACCTGAACGTTAAGTTGGAGAGGTCTCGTCTAATGAATTCAACGGCCCGTCCCCCTCGTGCTCTGTTCTGAAGTCCCGAAACCTTTCAGCTCGAGTTACAAAACAGTTTACAGTGCCTAGGAGACTGCAATGAAGTGGACGATATGAATGACAAGCTCGTGGAAACTGTCCATGCGGTTGGAGCTAAGTTCTGCAAGACCCGCCGTAGAAGAAAACAAAAACTCTCCGATCACACTCTTAATATCATGGCTGTTGGACGGGAGATGAAGCTACACTCTTCAACAGATTTGACAGCATACAGGCAACTGAACAGACAGATCTCCAAATGCATGTGGCGGGACTAACGCAACTTCAATACAGCTTGTATCGAAGAAGCGATCGAGCGGAATTAAGCCTCCAAAGTCTTAGCCAGAGATCTGTCTGCCAGAAAGAGCCAACTGTCAAAGCTGAAGACCGAGTGTGGCAGCATCGTTTCCGGGACACCTGAGATGTTGAGTGAGATTGAGAGGTTCTATGGGAAGTTGTACACGTCATCGTTGGAGCCACACGTAAGTGTGAGTAACGATCCAAGAGCGAGTCTTATCCGACACTATTCCGAAGATATCCCGGACGTCAGTCTGAGCGAGATTAGAATGGTATTCCAGCACCTTAAAAACGGCAAGTCCCCGGGCGCGGATGTAATTACAGCGGAGCTTTTAAAAGCGGGTGAAAAACCGGTACTTGATGTTCAGAAGCTCTTTAATTTCGTTCTCCATGGTAGTACTCCACCGGAGGCGTAGAAAAGAAGTGCGGTGGTCTTGTTTTTCAAAAAAATGCGACAACGCTCTCTTGAAAAACTACAGACCCAATTCCCTTCTGAGCTGCATCTACGTGCTGTTTTCGAAAGTCATTACAAATCGTCTCGCACGCAGACTTGACGACTTCCAGTCTCCCGAACAAGCCGGTTTCCGAAAAAGTACTATAGAACACATGCATACCCTGCGGCAGATTGTATAGAAGACAGACGAGCATAAACTGCCACTTTGCCTTGCGTATGTGGACTATGAGAAAGCCTTTGATTCCGTCGAAATTTGGGCGTTGCTGTAGTCCCCTCAGCGGTGCCAAGTTGACTGTCGGTATATCGAAATGCTGAAGTGTTTGTACAGTAGAGCTACGATGGCTATCCGAGTACAGAATCAGAGTACGAAATCTATCCAACTGCAGAGAGATGTAAGACAGGGTGACCGATCCCCGAAACTCACCGCCGCTGCATTGGAAGACGTTTTCAAGGTACTGGACTGGAAAAGATGCGGTATTAACATCAATGGCGAGTACATCACTCACCTTCGATTTGCCGACGATAAAGTCCTTATGGCAGAATCGCTGAAGGACTTAAGTACTATGCTCAATGACCTTAATAGTGTCTCCCAACGGATAGGTCTTAAGATGAACATGGATAAAGCAGAAATCATGTTTAACGTTCATGTCACACCTATGCCGGTAGTTGTTAGGAGCACTAAGCTCGAAGTTGTTGACGAGTATGTTTACCTGGGACAAAAGGTACGACTAGGTAAGTCCAACTTAGACCGAGAGGTCAATCGACGGACTCAACTCGGCTGGACAGCGTTCGGGAAACTACGACACATCTTCTCGTTAGACATACCTAAAAACCTGAAAACGAAAATGTACAACCAGTGCGTGACGACTTACGGATCCGAGACGTGGTCCTTCACTGCTGTCTGTATGAGGAAGCTCAAGGTCGCTCAGCGAGCTATGGAGAGGACTATGTTCGGGGTGTCTTTGCGTGATAAACTTAGAAATGAGGATATCCGCAGTAGAACCAGAGTAACCGACGTAGCCCAACGGATTAGTAAGCTGAAGTGGCAGTGGGCCGGCCATATAGCTCGAAGAACCGACAACCGATGGGGAAGAAAGATTCTCGAGCGGCAGCCTCGTACCGATAGGGGAAGTGTAGGGCGACCCCCCACTAGATGGAGTGACGACCTGGTGAGACATGCAGGAAGTCGATGGATGCAGGTGGCTCAGGACCGTGCTTTGTGGCATTCCTTGGGGGAGGCCTATGTTCAGCAGTAGACTTGTGAAGGGCTGTAATGATGATGATGATGATGATGATACCGCTTTTTACTTGACAAAACCTTAAGTACAATTTAATAGTTGTGTGTTGTTCACAGATGGAATAATTTACATCTGTGATCAATTATTATGTTTTAGACTAAGTGTCAATAAATAAACTTAATCACAAGGTCATTAAAGGAGGATTATGGGTGACCTTGATCTCAGTGAAACAAATCTTGTCAGCTTAGGAGAGTAGCCAACTTCTCGGTATTCTTATGAATACACTCCGGTGAGTGTGCGCTCTACTTTTAAGTGCTGACATATACGGTCAGCGAGTCTTCAACCATTTGTTGTCGATATTCCACGCCTTCGTAGCTTACGGTTTGCTTTGATATTGGTAATGCGTACAATTAAAGAGTGGAATAATTTAGAGACATTTTTAATTATAATCTGGGTAAATAGGTTTTAGTTGCATTAGAAGAAATCTGAATTGCAATTTAACACTTCAGTAATCAGATGGGATCGTAGTCAAGTACTGACTTAAAGTTTAATATATATAAACCGACTATGACCGTTTAATTTTAATGATGTAACGTGATATTTCCTTGTATTCTGTTAACCAGATTTTGGACCCTTTTATACTGAACTTGTATTCATACTCTCGTTACTACAATATAAATCGATTCAAAAATTTTAAATCGATTTATATTGTTTATAATCATCCAAATACTGCTCCTATTATTTGATTCTATCCAAAAGCTACATTAGCTAGAAACTGCAGTAAATATAAAGTAACGTGGCACTTTCATAGGCTGTTCCACGTTATTCTGTAAAAAATAATAATAACAAAAATTTAAAAAAATATCAACCCCCGAAACGAAAAAACCTGATGATTTTCAAATGGCTGAATGAATTTTCTTATAAAATAGCTGAGAACACTCTTGACTAAGACATCTTTCAAACATAAAAAACTAATTTCAAATCGGTTCATCGGTTCAGGAGCTATGATACCACAGACAGACACGCAGATACGCAGAAACATACTACAAACATATAACACCCCTCTGTTTTTGTCGGGCGTTAAAAAGACAATCTTATAAGGTCTCCCTTGCTTCATTTTCTTCATGAGCCCGTGAAAGTTGACATGTGCTGCAGTAGGGAGGCAAGTGCAATATCAGATTTCTGTGCGTAAATATCGTCGTCAGTTTTCCGTTGTTAATGAGATGGTTAAACCATCAACTATTAGAATCCGTGAAGTCAATCATGTACATAAAAAAATAATTGGTGATAGCGTTCCTTTTTTACCTAATGGAGGTCTGCCTGGGTAAGATGCAACCTAACCTAAATAGGCAACCTGCATCTATCGACTACTTGTGTCTTACAAGGTTGTTGTCGGTTCTTCGAGCCATTGGGCTCTCCATATCAATTTCAGCTCTCCATTGCAGTTTCAATGATAGGTCTCTAATAAGTTTGTCTGTGCGGTGTAATTAGGGACTGTAGGGAATTTTATCTAAGTATTTATTTTAGCCGTGGTAGCTCAGATGATTAGCGCTCGCTGTAAGCTTCACAATACCCCAGCAACCCGCGTTCGATCCCCGCCGGCACCAATGAAATTGTTAATTGCAATTTTAAGTGCTAATTTACCACGTGCTCGGCGGTGAAGGAAGACATCGTGAGGAAACTCTGGGAAATAAGAAAAAATATTTCGAAGACATGTAAAGTTCGCCTACACGCATTAGGGCAGCGCGCTGGACAATTCTTTGCCCTAAAACCTTAATAATGTTAAATCTTTTTTATATGCTGACGATCTTAAACTTTTGCGTGAAATCGATTCCATGGAGGATATGAATCTCCTGCAAGCTGACTTGGATAAGTTGACGAGGTGGTGTCACGAAAAAAATATGGTACTCAACGCGAAAAAGTGTACCCATATAAAATTCACGCGCAAACAAAATATTATAAATTCGTCGTTCAAATCAATGGTGTCAAATTACGAGAAGTTGACAATGTTCGTGATTTGGGCGTGCAGTTAGATAAGAAGCTTACATTTATAACACATTTCGACCATATTATAAAAAAAGCATCCGGAATGCTCGGTTTCATCATACGCAATACAAAGACTTTCAAGACCGTTAAAACCAAGATGATTCTTTATAATAGCTTTGTGCGTAGCATTATGGAATACTGCAGTGTTGTTTGGAGGCCCCGTTTCGCAACACATACGTTACGCTTGGAAAGGGTTCAGAAAAGGTTTCTATGGCACGTAGCGTTCTCTGTAGGTAAAGCTCGATCGCTTAAATCGTACAAAAGTAGGCTTCTCGCTTTTAATTTACTGCCGCTTGAAGCAAGAAGTGACATTTTAGATTTAGTATTCGTATACAAGCTGTTCCATAATATGATAGACTGTCCTCCTTTGTTAAATTCCTTTTCCTTCAATATACCTTCTCGGCTTCCGAGAAAGCCTGTTCAACCTATGAACCCACCATTGCGTAGGACTAAACTTGGTCATTTCTCTCCTGTTCCTAGATTGAGTAGACTTTACAATGAATGCAGCACATCGGTAGATCTTAATTTTGATTCTTTAAAACTTTTTCGTAAGCAGATCAGGGACTTTATCACAAAAAATATCTACTGTAATTTGTTAAAAAATAACTTAAAATAGGTTTTTATGATTTTTGTTTTCTTTTACATATAAGTAACTTATTATTATTAAGCGCATGATGTGTTCCCCTATAAGTAGTTATGCACTTAGTTTAAGACATGTTGGATCTTGTATTTTTTATTCAAATGTATTGTGTTATAACTGTTGGAGAACCTAATAAATAAAATTAAAAAAAAAAACCTTCTCAGAAATGAGAGGAGGCCTGTGCCCAGCAGTGCGACGTAAATAGGCTGCAACTTTACTTTTACTTTTATTTATTTTTGACATATTCTGCTTCGCCTTCTTCGTTTTAATTTGTTCTTTAATTACAATAGCATATTAAAGGGTTTATTGACTTGTTTGTTACCCTCAAATTAAAAAAAAAAGTATAAAGTAAAATAGCTTAAATAATCATTCTTAAAGTGCGTAGTACATATGCATCGATATTCTTAAATTAATAATTTAAATACTAGGTGCCACTTCAGCTTACTAGTCAGTTGGGCTATATCAGTCACTCTGGTTCTACTGCGGATATCCTCATTTCTAAGTTTATCACGCAGAGAAATTCCGGGCATAGCCATTTCCATAGCTCGCTGAGCGACCTTGAGCTTTCTCACTCGGCCAGCAGTGAAGGACTACGTCTCAATTCCACAAGTCATCACTGGTAACACGCACTGGTTGTATAGTCTCGTTTTCAAGTTTTGAGGTATACCTGACGAGAAGATGTGCCGTGATTTTCCGAACCAGCCGAGTTGAATCCGTCGATTGACCTCTCGGTCGAAGTTGGACTTACCTTTTTTTTTTTTTTTTACGGGGGGAAATCCTCATGGACTTCCTCCGCCTGGGGAAAGGCGGAGGGGCGTGCCGGACTCTTACCGGCTAAAACCACCCCGGTGTGTCCTCGCACGTGCGCGTGGGGCCGCGGGAATCCAAATTCTTCCGCAGCCCCACACTAGTGCTGGCCCGGTCTGTCCGGGCCTCGTCTCCTGCACGGGGTAGTGAGGTGTTTAACTACCCCGTGTATCGCCTCAGGGGCGCGCGCTGCCACCCACGCGCGCCTCCGCCTCGGGTCCATCGAAAAGGGGTGGCGGGGGCTTCCCCAAGTACCTCGCCCCTGGACCTATTCATGGGGGCCGGAAAAGGGCGTTGTCCGCCCTTCTCCTGCGCCCGGTGCGCCTTCTGCGGCTGGGGAAGGGAGTCGTGATCTCCTTTTCCCGTTCCGCAGTTTCCTTCTGCGACATCACGTCCTCGCAGAAGGACACCACCGCGTCCCACGACTCTGCGCTACCGACCATCTTGCGCACTAAGGCCGGCAGCGACAGATCGCCTCCTACTTTGTTTTTGAGGACACGGCGCTGCTCCTCCCAAGCTACGCACTCAGCGAGCGTGTGTTGCGCCGTGTCCTCCCCGCAATGGACGCAGTGGTGGCACCGAGCGTCCGGCTCCCTGTCTATGCGGCACAGGTACTTGCCGAAGCAGCCATGCCCCGACAGCACCTGCGTCACCCTAAACGACAGGGAGCCGTGCATTCTCCCGAACCAGTCGTCGAGTACTGGCCGGATCGCCTCGACGGTAGCGAGGCCGGCGGTAGGGCGCAGAAGCCTTTGCCGCCATTCCGCCACCAAGACCTGACGGAGCTCCTCTCGGCGCAGCGCGATCTGCCGCTGCACCGGCCTCGAGCCCCGTGCCTGCTCTTCCTCGCGCCATCGATATAATGACGCGAGTACTTTCGCCTTTAGGTCCCAGGGCGGGGATCCGGCCAGTACGCAAGCCGCCTCGTAGGAAATCGTGCGATACCCGCGGACGACTCTGACGGCCATCGCCCTCTGCGGTTTGCGCAGAATGGCGAGAGTGCTGGCCGTCATGTCCATCGCCCACACAGGGGCCCCATACAGGGCCATGGACCGCACGATTCCCACGTACAACCGCCTACAGGCGGCGCTCGGGCCCCCCAAGTTGGGAAGCAACGTTGATAGCGCGCCCGCTGCACCCATCAGCTTGGGCGCCAGCCGCCGGAAGTGGGGTCCGAATTCCCATCGGCTGTCGAGCACCAATCCCAGATACTTCATGGTGGACTCGACAGCTATCCGGGCCCCGCTGACCACGATGTGTGATCCCGGCGGCGGCGCGCGTCGAGGGCCATGGAACACCATGGCCTCCGACTTGTTTAGGGCCACCTTCAGGCCCAGGTGCCGGATGCGGTTCACCACTCGTGACACCGCAGCCGTGGCAACCAACGCTGCTTCCCTGTGCGAGCTCCCCCGGGCAGTGACGAGCGTGTCGTCCGCATAACACGTCAAGTCGGCGCCCGAGGCGCGGGAGTTTACCTCTCAGCACCCAGTCGTAGCCGATGTTCCACAGAAGCGGTCCCAAGACCGATCCCTGCGGAACACCGCACGACATGACGCGCCGACCTGCGCCGTCACGTCCCCGATACGTAACGCATCTCTCCTCAAGGTAAGCCCCTATTGTACGGCGGAGGTAGGGAGGCACGCGATGGTAATTCAGCGCCTCCCGGATACAACTCCAGGGTAGGGTGTTGAAGGCGTTGGAGATGTCTAAAGACACCGCCAGCACCACCCCACCCCGGGACACTGTCTCCTCCGCCAGGGCCCTCACGCGCGTAATTGCATCTACGGTGGAGCGCCCGCGACGAAAACCAAATTGGTTCTCGTCCAGGTCCGGCCCCTCTCTGCAAAAGTGGCTGACGAGGCGATCTGCGATGATACGCTCAAAAAGTTTGCCCGCCTCGTCGAGCAGCACTATGGGCCGGTACGCGGACGGTGAGTCCGCGGGGCGCCCCCCTTCCTGAGCAGGACCAGCCTCCCCTCCTTCCACACACTGGGAAACTGACCCTGCTCGAGACATGCCGTGAAGAGCCCCCTCAGCTGGGACTCTAGCTCCTTCAGAGCCAGGACGAGAGCTCGACCAGGAACTCCGTCGGGTCCGGGCGCTGTGTTCTTAGCCCGGAGTCGCGACACGGCCGCTCTCGTCTCTGCTTGCGTTACCTCGGGGACTTCGGTGCTCTCCTCTTCTGGAGAGTCTGTGGCTGAGGGCGAAGCCATCGCCGGGGGAACGTATCCCACTCGCTCAGGGAAGAGAGCCGATACAACCGCCTCTAGCAACTGGGGTTGCATCGTTTGTGTTAGTATAGGCGCCCAGGGACGCAACTTGCCCCGTACCCAACGGTAGGGGCGCCCCCACGGATCCCGATCTAGGGACTTCAGCAGCTCCTCCCTGGCACGCGACTTTGAGTCGCCAATGGCCAGCCACAGAGTCTCCTTAGACGCGCGGTACACCTCATACAGCGCGTCCTCCTCGGCGGAATCCCGTCGACGCCGCCTCCGGTATCGGGTGTACCGGCGACGAGCCGCAACGCACGCTATGCGCAATTGCGCGATCTCGGCGGTCCACCAGTACACCTGGCGCTTTGCGGACCGTTGGCGGACACGGGGCATGGACGCGTCGCAGATCTGCGTCATTGCCCCGCGAAACCATAGCGCCACCGCTTCGACGTCGACGGGGCCGTCCGTCGTCGACTCCCAAATCCAGGACTGGACTAAGGCTGCTTCCTCGAGTAGTTCCCTGTCGATGCGCTTAAGCGCCCAACGCGGGCCGTCGTTAATCGGGGTTGTTGGATGGCGGTCGCTCGCAGTCTGGGCAGAGACGTCGAACTGGATATATCGATGGTCCGACAGCGTCTCCACCTCTGCGGCTACACGCCAGTCGCGGACTCGGCTGGCGACAGAGGGGCTAGCAAACGAGACGTCCACTATCGACCCACCCCGCTGCCGCACGCACGTGTATTCCGAACCCCGATTCAGGACGACCAGACCAGTCGTCACCGTCCACTCTTCTAGCACCTCGCCCCGAGGATCAGTGACCGGAGATCCCCACGCCGATGACTTGGCGTTGAGATCCCCGAGCACCAAAACGGGACGAGGATGATAGCGGCCTACGACGGCGCCCAACTCGACAAGGAAACCCTCAAAGTCGGCGAGACTCTTGTTGGGGGAGAAATACGCCCCTACAATAACGATGCCGCCCGAGACCGCAGCAACCCAGCCGCGACCCCGAGACGGATCGATCAGAGTCTCGCCAATAATGGCCACCAAACCGTCAGCGCATCCCAACCAGTTGTCACGGGCGGGAATGAAATACGGTTCAGCGACCACAGCCACGTGAATCGACCACTCTGCCATGCTCTGGAGTAGGAGATCCTGAGCTCTGGCACAGTGGTTGATGTTGCCCTGGAGAAAATGGAGAGAATGGAATTGTGCCATCATTGACATTCCATCCCCTCGGCAACGGTCCTGGGCCGGGAGTCGGCCGCGGAGCTGCTAGCCTGCGGGGGCAGCGAGGTGAACCCGGCAGGCTTAGTGCTCCTCTTCTTTTCGTTTTTCTTTTTGGCCTTGCTGGCAGGCGCCCCACAGGCCCCTCCGCCTACTCTGTGCTCCGCTGGCCTTCCCGCAGCAGAACAAAGGCTGCAGTTGAAAGCCGCGGTGCACAGGGCCGCCTTGTGGCCAGGCTGGCCGCAGCGATAACAAAGGTCACTACGGTCAACCTCGGCGGTGCACTTCGCCCGGACGTGCCCTTTTTCCAGGCACCGGAAGCACTGCAAAGGCCGGGGCTGTAGAAGCTTGGCCCTTGCCGCCACCCAGCCTACCAGCAATCTGCCGCTATCAGCGATCTTCTTCGCCGACGCCACAGGGCACCGAACCCAGACCGCGCCGAGTCCGGTGGCGTCGGTGCGTATATCGCCAGCCCGCACCTTGTCTGGCGGACACTCTCCGCTTCTGGCAACGGCCGCCACCACCTCCTCAGAGGTCACAGAGTCGTCCAGGCCAGCAATCCGCACCTCTGCGGTTTTCATTGGTCTGGAGACCCGGACGTCCTCAGGGTTGAGGACTTCCCTCATCTTGGCGGCCAGTGCGTCTGCCTTTTTGGCACTGCCGCTCACAGTACCGGCCACCTCGAACAGCCGCGCACCCGTGGCAGCCTGCCTGAGGGTGACGGACTGAAGGCCAAGATCTGATAATTTGATCTTGGCCTTGGCCTCAGCGATGACCGACTGGTACGTCACGCCACGTTCCGCAGCTCCGGGCTGCAACGTAAGCGTCACAGCATTGGACCGCGGAACATGCACAGCCGGTCTCTTGCGACCGCCTTTGGCAGTCCGCCGCGCAGGTTGAGGAGCCGTCTTTGCGGTTCCAACTGGGGTGCATGCAGCTGCTGCGGCCTTCTTGGCGGCTTTGCGGGCCTTTTTGCGGCCCACGACTTTTGCCCAGGTCTCACCCTTAGACCCGACAGCCGTGGGCTGCTCGCTCGAAGGAGCTCCCTCCGCGGGCTTTTTATTACCCTCCGCGGGCTTCTCCTTTTGAGGCGCAAGTCTCGGCGACTCCTCAGTTCTCCGTGTGTCCGCCGCCAAAGGCGGACGGAGAATTTCCGCCGGGAGACGCCGTGAAATCGCCTCCAGCCGAGCGTTAACCATGCTCCCGCACTGGAGCATGCAGATCCGGACAATGCGCTCGACCTCTTCGTCGGTGCGAGGGCTTGCCGGTTGCGGTGCGGGAGTCGGGGCCACTACAGGCGCGGCATCGGTGGACGTGCGTCGCTGCTGCTCTTCGCTCAGCGCAGCGACTTGCCGCCGGAGGTCCTCTAAATCATTTCTGAGGCGGCTGTTTTCCTCCTGTAACTTTGCGACCTCGTCAGAGGCCGTCCTGTTGAGGAGGATGCCAACCGCCTCCCTAATATCCGCAGCAGCCTCCTTTAAGCCACGGGTGAACCTAGCCGAACTATATGTCCCAAGTATACATACTTGTCAACACCTTCAAGCTCTTCGAGCGGACGTTGTATATGATCTTTGGTTTGTCCATGTTCATCTTAAGACCTATCCGTTGGGAGACACTATGGAGGTCATTGAGCATTGAGCTTAGATCCTCCAGTAATTCTGCCATATGATGATGATGATGAGATGCCATGGACTATACTGTCGGCAAATCGAAGGTGAGTGATGTATTCGCCGTTGATATTAATACCGTATCCTTTGCAGTCCAGAAGTTTGAAAACGTCTTCAAATGCAGCGGTAAAGAGTTTCGGGAATATAACGTCACCCTGTCTTTCACCTTTCTGCAGTTGGATAGGTTAAGTACTCTGGTTTTTTACTCGGATAGCCATCGAAGCTGTACTGTACAAACATTTCAGCACTTCGATATACCGAGAGTCAACTTGGCACCGACCAAATTTCGACGGAATCAAAGGCTTTTTCTTAGTCCACATATCAGACAAAGTGGCACATTGTACTCCTTGGACTTTTGTACAATTCTTCGAAGGGTATGTATGATATCTATGGTGCTAAAGCCTTTTCGGAAACCGGCTTGTTCGGGAGGCTTGAAGTCTTCTAGTCTGCATGCGAGACGATTCGTCATAACTCTCGAAAACAGCATGTAGACGCGGCTCAGAAGGGAAATTAGTCTGTTGTACTTCAAGAGAGCATTGTCACCTTTCTTAAAGAACAAGACCACCTCACTTCTGCTTCACGCCTCCGAAGTGGTGTCACCATGGAGGACGGAATTATAGAGCTTCTGAAGGACTTCAAATACCGGTTTTCCATCCGCTTTCAGAAGCTCTGCTGTAATTCCATCCTCGCCTGAGACCTTGTTGTTTTTAAGGTGCTACAGAACCATTCTAATCTCGCTCAGACTGACGTCCAGAATATTATCGGAACAGTGTCGGATAGGACTTGCTTTTGGATCGTTACTCACACTTGCGTGTGGCTAAAATGATGATGTGTACAGCTGCCCATAGAACCTCTCAATTGCACTCAAAATTTCAGATATCCCGGAAACGACGCTGCCACACTCGGTCTTCAGGGTCGACAGTTGACTTTTTCTAGCAAATAGATCTCTAGCAAAGATTTTGGAGCCCTGGTTCTGCTCGATCGCTTCTTCAGTACGAGCAGTATTAAAGTTGCGCAAGTCCCGCCGCATGCATTTGGATATCTGTCAAATCTACTGAAGACTGCAGCTTCATTTCTAACAGCCATGAGATTAAGAGTGTGATTGGAGAGTTTTTGTGTTCCTCTGCGGCGGGTCTTGCAAAACTTAGCTCCGACCACATGGACAGTTTCCACGAGTTTGTCATTCATATCGTCCACTGTATTTCAATCTTCTAGGCACTGAAAATGGTTTTGTAGCTCGAACTGAAAGGTTTCGAGACCCTGGATTAGAGCATGAGAGGAACGGAGCGTTGACTTAATTAGTCGTGCGATTTGTGAACGATTATGTTCAGTGTGCCTCTCACCATTCGGTGATCGCTCCCGGTTTTCACCATCGCTATCACCGAGATATCACTGAACAGTTATCATCTGGTCATGTTAATAAATTCAATTTAATTTTTTGTCGAATTATTGGGGCTCGGCCAAGTCCACTTCCTGTGATGCCGCATATGGAAGAAAGAGTTCATCATAAAGAGTTCCTCTTTCTCCATGAAGTCAGCCAGCTGGTTGCCCCTTGGGTTCCGTTGCCCTATTCCAAATTTTCCTACCCTCAGCTCACCGTTCGCTTTTGTACCTAGTTTTGCGTTGAAGTCTCCCATTAACACCGTATTGTGGGTTTTGGAGGAATGCATGGCTCTAGATATATCCTCATACATTTCCTCCACTTCCTTATCAAGATGTACCGAGGTAGGTGCGTAAACCTGCATGACCTTCAGCGAATATAGTTTGGTGGTTCTGAGTATAACGTACGCAACTCTCGTCGAAACACTCCCAATCTTTACAATGTTGTTAATGAGAGACTTGTGGACGATAAATCCGACACATCCTTAGGATAGATGGTCGCCATCCCGTTGATAGAGCAAGTTTACGGTTTCAAGGATTACCATCTCTTCCTCCTCTCTTTGGATGATCCTATAATATTCCAGCGCAACTTGTCTATCTCTTCTTACAGCTCCAGGATCGTCGTGACGTCAGTCCTCAGGGTACGTTCATTTTATGTTTCCAGTACAGAACGGGTTCCCGCCTTGTCGTGGCGGAGGGGCTTAGTAGCCGTAGTTTGGTCACCCGCGGTGTACAAAAAGGAACCCTTTGGTTGGCCCGTGGTGTAGGGCCGGCTCGAGGTGGCCACTCCGAGTGGGCTTGGCGAGCCCACTTCGGATGTGCCTTGTGTCCCTGGTGCGCTTTGCCTAAGTAGGAGAATGGAGAGGAGAGGTCCTCCCCCGAGAAGGGTCTGCCATGAGGTGGCCGGCGCTGGTGGGGCCGCAGATGTGTACTAAAGCGTTCCCGGGGCCCTGCCTATATGCGGCGAAGGTGGAACACCATGGGGTTTTAGTCGGTGCGAATCCGACATTACGTGACAGACTTATGTGGCAATTGAACCTCCACCGGAGATTCTTAGTACCCCCTGCCCCGCTGTTAGCATAGTCGCCACCGTAGCCAGGAATAGCGGGACCACTGGGGACTGGGGACTGTCTCATCGTAACTTTAATCATGGGGTTATTTTGCAATAGTTGCCAAGCCTGGC
Source organism: Parnassius glacialis (assembly GCA_033319125.1). Lineage (NCBI taxonomy): Eukaryota > Metazoa > Arthropoda > Insecta > Lepidoptera > Papilionidae > Parnassius > Parnassius glacialis. Next base: position 38,966,782 of record JAVANC010000028.1, on the reverse strand, counting down.
GAGCGGGTTGGTAACTGCAGTTTTTTTATTGTTATTTTGCTGTTATCAGAAAGAGGCTGTTGCCTATCTTCTTCCTCAGTTTCCCTCTGTCGCCTCTTACGACGCCCACGGGAAGATATGGGATAGTGGGTATTTTTACCTACCACTACACTTACCTCTGGTATATAAAGCTATTATAACGGCATCTATGGAACAACAGGTCAAACTGAATTCCTTAACGCTGCCCCCACACGGCAATAGTAACTAGACATGTGTCAATCGTGAATTATTGATATTCGTTCATTTGACTTGGGGCGCATCATAGTATTGATGATTGCAATTAGATTTTTCGAACGTTCCGGATCAAACGATTGACAGCACTTATCAGTAATGTCCAACGACCGACATTATCGAGTGGATCTCACAGATCAACAGAGTATTGAAACTCGAATTGCATTTGATTGATTGATCCGAAAGACCAGGTTCGTAGACGAATCAATAATTGAAGATCGGGTCACTAGTAATGAGTGAATGACACATGCCCAATAGAAACCATCGAAATATTTTTTTTTTTACCATTTTAAAATAGCGACAAGCGAAAAGAGGTTTGAAATATCTATATATTTTGAATCCATTAGTCTTATGTCCGGCAAAGTTTTCGCTACCACATGCGAGTTTTTTCCGCTGACATGGGTCAGTTATTTATCATAATATCACGGGTTGCTGTCAAGGTGTTGACTCGCTCTTATTAGTTGTAGGGCCATGTTTTATTTATGAGCTATTCAAATAAATGTATGCGGATGTTCTCTTAACGGGATTATTGATGGAAAAATGTTAAGGAAATGACGTAACATTTTACACGTGTACTATATTAATGTTTTACAGAGTAGTAGCAGTGTAAGAATATTTACTTACCCCATATCACCCCGAGTTTGTAGTAAGAGGCGACAGAGGGAAACAAATATGGAGATGGACAGCAGCGTCTTTCAAATAACGACTAAAAATAAAGAACTGCGGTAGCCAACCCGCTTGCCAAGCGCGGCAAACATGGCAAATATTGGGGACTATGGACTTTAATATGCTGTAATGGTAACGGTATAATATTACTGTTTCAATCAAGCTATCTTTATCATCGAGATGGTTTGATTTGCTCCCCAATGCCATAATATTACCATTAAAACATTTCAGCATATGTCGTGATACTATTTTAAATTATCTTGACATTATAAGACAGCTCCTTGACGGCTCCGTGGCGCAGTGGCTTAGCAATGAGTTGCTTGCGATGGGATTCGAACCCGCGCCCCCCAGGGCGCGGGTTCGAATCCCGCACGGAACAAGTATTTGTATGGCCTACAAATAATTGTTCCAGGTCTGGATGTTTGTCCTTGTGAAATTTGTGTTTGTAAACTGCCTCCACGATACAGGAGAAAATCCTAGTGTGGGGGTAACGTTTTAAAAAAAAATAAAAGAACAGTTATATTCTTATTAAATTATAAAAAAAGGTATTTTAGTAATGATCTTACACAAACCTCCAAGGAATAATCCTTCAAAATGTTAAAGGATAATCAAGCTTGGTTTGAACATTGCTTAATATTAACTTAACCCTTTCGCTGTCCCGTGCACGTCATTGCTATTGTCTTACTATTGTGTCTACAAACCGGACAGTGAAAGTGTTAAAAGTTATATACAATAAAGGCAACTAGTAAAATTATAGAGCTAATTAAAAAAATAAAAGTAACAATTAAAACACAAACCTATTAAAGCCAAAAAACTAAATGAGAAATAATATTTTGTAAGTGATATTTAAAAATTTTACATAACATTTTAGCTAAATTTTATTCATCATTTTTAATAATGAGCAAAGCTTAGAAGTTGGACATTGAATTTTTGTTGATGTAGCTACACATGTCAGATTATCTCCACTCAGATAATCATTCACCAGTCTGCCATGTGGACAGAGTGCTCGTTTGTAGCCATTATACAATAAAAAAGGACAAGCTTTAACGTGATAGAGCCAAGCTGCAGCTATAACATGGTGTAAGGTCAGCTCGACCGGGGAAGGACCACACTCTCACAGATTACCAGCGTAAAATATCAGCTAAATAATGACGTGTTTCGTATGGTCAATATAGGGATACTTCTTACTGGTAATGAGACATACTATCTTTATCCTTCGGGGTGATAATTTTAATTTCCCTTTTTTGTTGACTTGGAGAGAATTCCAAAAGGCGTTAAGGCCAACCTTTATAACCCTTTTATTTAAGATGATAACAATAAATATGAATTAGTGGCGACGTAAGAATATCCGTTACCCCATATTGTCCAGTGGGTGTCGTAAGAGGCGACAGTGGAAAAGAAATGAAGAGACGGGCAGCAGCGTCTTCCTATAACAAATTAAAATATAAAGAAGTCCGATTGCCAATGCACCTGCCAAGCGGGCAGCTATAGTAATAATCTATCCTATGAAATTATTTATGCAGGAGGCCTACGTTCAGAGTGGTATTCTATAGTAATCACTAGTATCTTCTCTTGTATCGTGGAGGAGGTGGAACATTACCCCCACTAGACTTTTCTCCTGTGTCGTGGAGGCAGTTTACAAGCATAAATTGCACAAGGACACACATCCAGATCCAGAACAATTACTTGCAGGTCATACAAACACTTGTTTTGTGCGGGATTCGAACCCTCGGCCCTCCAGTGTAGTAACTCATTGCCACTGCGCTACGGAGCCGTTAAAAGCCGTTTTTTGTGTTCCTTTGTTATCTTTATAAAATATCTATGAAACAGACAAATGTCTCGTTAATCAATACTAATTGTTAAACTATCGTCCCTGTTAATTTCAGTCAGTTTTACGTAGGGCTATCGCTTAATGATGTGTTTTGTTAGCATTATGGCTACGCATAAGAGCGTCATTTAGATACATCATTGGTTCTCATTATTGTTAAATTCATTATCCTCATTTGACAATAAGGATCATGAATTTAACAATAATTATACAACATTTTAATATAACATTTAATCATTGAGTCGTACTGAGGCGACTCATGATAAAATTTACAACATAAGTTTCATCTTAATATCTAAAATTACGGTGTGCGAGTTTTCGTAATTTGCAACCGATTTCAAGAAAAGAGGAGGTTCTCAATTCGAATTTTTTATGTGTTTTACCTCAGAATTTTTTTCTAGGTGAACCAATTTTGATGTTTCTTTTTTATTTGAAAACTGGTGCTTTTCATGTGGTCCCACATAATATGATCAAGATCTGACCAGTAGTTTCTGAATTATCCCTACCGATGCGTATTTAATTGACTCTAATACATTAATGATGTTCTCATTTTATTTATATTGAAGTCGGTTGTACACAATTTTTAATTTTACCACTTGATTTCATGGGGTACTTATGGAGTCACTTGGATGGTTCTTAGCTATAGTTTGACCCGGTAGGTGGTTGTGTCCAGAAATCCAGAAAACCGAGATCCAGAAATCACCCATGCGAAGTCTAGCTAGATAACTAGAGAATTAATATAATTTTTAGTTATTAACAATGTAAAGTAAAGTAAAGTTGCAGCCTATTTACGTCCCACTGCTGGGCACAGGCCTCCTCTCATTTCTGAGAGGGTATTAGGGCAAGGAATTGTCCACCGCGCTGCCCTAATGCGTGTTGGCGAACTTCACATGTCTTCAAAATATTTTTTTCTTATTTCTCAGGCATGCAGGTTTCCTCACGATGTTTTTCTTCACCGCCGAGCACGTGGTAAATCAGTATTTAAAATTGCAATTAACAATTTCATTGGTGCTGGCGGGGATCGAACCCCGGTTGCTCTAGTACTGTGAAGCTTATAGCGAGCGCTAACCATCTGAGCTACCACGGCTTAACAATGTAGTTATTAATTATTTTTATTAATTAAAATGTCCCAAATAAAAATATCTCCGCACCGATTATGTGTATAGCAGCTGTGTGTTTATAAGAAAGAATATAACTCTCAAAATTATTTTAGTAAAAAGGATATTTCCAAGTAACGAATTTACGTTATAAAACAGAAAACACATTAAGCAGTCACAATTAAATACATAATAATCGATTGAATAACTTTAGCGAAAATACCCCACCCGTACGAAACTGAACTTATAAACTGCAAAACAACTCCGAAGTTGGGAGATGGGGGTAGAGATTGGTGTAATGCACTCGCACATTTACATGTACTGTTCACACAAGTTATTGTTTAGAACAATATCTTTGTTTGGTCATGTAGAAATAATGAATGAGGAAAGAATGACAAAGCAAATTTACTCGTATGTTGCAGACGTAAACGGCAAAGTCGGGAAGGGACGCCCTAGACGAAAGTTCATCGACCAAATTGGCGATATATTGAAAATGAGCCAAATCAAGAGTACCTTTAACCGGCGAGCATGTATGCGTAGGTATATGGATGTGAAGGAAGCGAGAGAGGTGTGTAAGGTTCATGTCAAATGGAAGTCCATAGTCTCTGCCTACCCCTTTTGGGTGACAGGCGTGAGTATTTTTGTATGTATCTTTAACACGTCACGACAACGATGACATTATATACAATCTTGGTTCATCTCGCCAGCTTGTGACGCGGCGTGTGATTTTGGACAAAGCCGTGATATGTGCTTCCGGCATACAATGTAAGGCATTTCTTAAAGCACACATTAGTTTACTCCGAAAGAAATCCGTGGCACACTCAGAAGTCGTCAAAATTACATTTCAAATGCGTTGTTTCTGACTAAAATCGTTTAGAAATTTTAATACACGCAACATAAATTGCTGCACTATGGTGTCGGTGTAAGCTATCACCTCTTTTTGTCCCGTATGCGTCGTAAGATGCGAATATTGGTAACTTCAGAAAAAAATTATGACTACCGTTCACTACAATCTATAAAAGGTATAATTTCTAAATAGATTTAATTTAAAATTAAAAATTTTGTACAACCGACTTTAATATAAATTATTAAGAATAACTCAAAAACTATTGGTCAGACCTTGATGAAATTTATATGAAACCATATGTGCAGCACTAGCTTTTAAATAAAAAATACCGGCAAAGTGCGAGTCGGACTCGCGCACCGAGGGTTCCGAACAAATCTGTAGGTATATAAGTTTAAAAATATTAAAAATATTTTTATTATATGATGTAACTAAAAATTTATGCTATTCGCATTTATTATATTTTTCCTTAATCTGTACCATAAAACGTTGCTTCGTACCAAATTTCAAGATTCTGAGTTGACGGGAAGTACCCTGTAGGTTTTGATTCCCTTGCGAATGTTGAAAATTTACGGCATAAACGGCTGTATCTTTTGATTACGTTGGCTTAAAAGTTTGATTTTTTCACAGCTCTAAGGGACAGTAGACTTGAGTATTTGATATGCTTTTCAGCTTGATACCTCCACGCGTTTCTGAGAAAAAGGGTCTTGACAGACAGACAGACAGACAGACAGACGGACAACAAAGTGATCCTATAAGGGTTCCGTTTTTCCTTTTGAGGTACGGAACCCTAAAAATAACCATCGAAATCAGTTCACCCAGTAGAAAGTTATAAGGTAACAGACAAAAAAACACACAGTCGAATCGAGTACCGTCTCCTTATTGAAGTCGGTAGAAAATTATAAATAACAGTGGTATTTGCCTTCCAAGCGCGGAAACAGTATAATAATAACAATGTTCTCTAGACCGACTTCGGTAAAGGCGACCCGACTCAGCGGAGACTAGGCATCTACGCAGGACAGTGTTCCTGTTCGAGTGTGACCGCGAACACAGATACACGCCCTATTCCCTTATTCTCATAGTCCAATTAGACGGTAATCCGATACGATCGGAGAGAGATCAGGTAATCTATTTGGTTTACCAACGGCTTTAGTACTTTCAGAGACACGGGGTCGAAATATCGCCAGCTCCCTGACTCTGGGCTGTAACTGAGAATTTCTTAACAGAACAACCCAATAACTAATTTTGGCTCGTCCTGGGATTCAAACTTGGAATCATATGATCAGCAATAGCGTTTACGAACACTAGACCAATGACGTATTAAAGTGGAAACTACAACACATATGGAGACTATGACCGCTATGAGGAAATCTTTTGTAAGCCACGAGGCGCCAAGACACACATATCCGCGACGGCCAGCAACGATTATGTGTTAGAAGTCTGGCACAAACGTTGAGAGACACGACTAAGGGTGTTACCCAACCAATCGACTGATCGATGGTGGAATGGATTAGTCGACGTCGATCGACAGTTTCTACCACACCGATCGATCGACGGTACAATGGATTAGTCGACGTCGATCGAGCTCGTTGATTATTCGAGAACCGGCCTACATTTTAAAAGATACTGATGATGAGCCCATATCGATTAATTATCGATCGGTGATTTAACAACGTTTTATCGACCAGTATCCGTTGATCAGCTAAAGCTACCAAGCCAATCAATCGACATCGATCGGCGTTGACCAATGGCATCGATAGACGATTGATTGATTGGTGTAGTAACACCCTAACGGTGTTTTTTTTACGGGCTGATGAGAAAAAAGATGATGATAAAGGACCGTTTATATTAAATACTACTGAAATACTAAATAATATAGAATACCCGTTATAGTGATTTTTATTACGAAAACTAGAAGCGATCACTTATTCAACTAGCAATAGATCACGAAACAAAGACGTCATTGATATTATTTATTTGCCGTCGCATGATTTACGAGATATCTCTGTTTATATTATTCAAGCTTTAATATTACTCTCTAATATTTCAGACGAAGTTTAAATCTAGGAATAAATATCTGAAATAAACAGTATGGACAAGTTTGTTTTTCTCAATAATTTTATTTTTATAGAATAAAGTTGACAAACCAGCACGCAGTTCACATGATAGTAAATGAATAGTGTGACGTATAGACAACTAAATCTACCTTCAATTAAGAAACTAAATGTAGTAATGTTGCAGCCTATTTACGTCCCACTGCTGGGCACAGGCCTCCTCTAATTTCTGAGAGGGTTTTAGGGCAAGGAAATGTCCGCCGTGCTGACCCATTGCGTGTTGGCCAAATTCACATGTCTTCGAAATATTTTTTTTCATATTTCTCAGAATGCAGGTTTTCTCACGATGTTTTCAGTCAGTCCCTGAATTATCTAAACAATTCACAGTTGGACCCGGTAGGCGACGCTGTTGTCGTGATCCAGAAATCATCCGTACGAAGCCGGGGTTGATAGCTAGTTCTAATATTAAACCAAAAAAAATAGTGAAGTGAGTAATGGGGATAATTTTTTTTTATAGAAGAGGGAGCAAACGGGCATGCGGCTCAGCCGATGGTAAGTGACTACCGCCGCCCATGAAAAACCGCAACACAAGGGGAATTGCAGATGCGTTGCCGGCCTTTTAAAAAGGTGTAAGCTCTTTTCTTGAAGGTTCCTAAGTCGTATCGGTCCGGAAAAATCGCTGGTGGTAATCGATTCCACAAGGAGATTGTGTGAGGAAGATAACTTCTTCTAAATCGCACAGTGGTGGACCGCCAGTCATCCAGATGGTATGGATGGTATCGCGAGTTTTGTCGTGATGTGCGATGGTGAAATTGAGCGGCTGGAATTAGTCCGAACAATTCCTCAGAGCACTCCCCGTGATAGATGCGATAAAATACGCAAAGAGATGCAACATCTCTGCGCAGTGCCAGTGTATCGAGCCGATCAGAAAGAACTCAGTCGTCGACGATTCGAACCGCTCTGTGCTGGATGCGGTCAAGTGAAAGGAGCTGGTACTGGGATGCCCCGGCCCAGAGATGAGAACAGTATTCCATGTGTGGCCGAACTTGCGGTTAGTAAAGTTGCAAGCGATGTGACGCCATGAAATACTGTCTCGCTCTGCTGAGCACGCCAAGCTTTTTAGAGGCCAATTTGGCCTTCCCTTCCAAGTGACCACGAAAAGGCACACTATTCGATATGTCGACGCCAAGGATTCCGATGCTAGCTGAGGCAGCAAAGGAAGTGCCATGAAACTTAGGAGATACGACAATGGGGTTCATTTTAGCGGTAAACGCGCAAACTTGTGTCTTCTGGGGATTGAACTGGACTAGATTTAGTCGCCCTCAATCCAAGACATTGTTCAGCAAAGACTCGACTTCAGACATAAGTTTGTCCCGGTACTCGGCGACGTCTTCCCGAGAAATATTGGCACGGCCGGTATATAAGGCATCACCAGTGCTGTCGTCTGCATAGCAATGAATGTTACCAGTTAGCAACATATCATTGATATGCAGAAGAAACAGCATTGGTGATAGCACGCACGCACGGCACCGGACTCTATCAGGTCCACTCGACTTACTGACGTCCAGGGAGAAGAGTGCTTTGCGAACCGCGTGCCGTGTAAACCTCACATCTGGCGTGGAACACTCACACTGCGGGATGGTCGGCGGTGTGTTCCCCCATCATCGAGTTGGATGCCAAGAGAGAGCTCAACAGATTGGCTTTCTCCTATGCGGCATGGGCCAGTGAGTCGTCCTGTCTGTGCAGAGATAGAAGGGATGGCTGACAGAAGTTCCCTTAGGCAGTCTTGGCAAGAGACCAGAATTTACGGGTTTCCGAAGGAAGGCAAACTAGCTTTTCGCCAATTCTGCCGATGTGCTCAGACCTTGCCTTGGCAATGATGCTTTTGAAGGACCTGGAGGCGGAATTATACTTCTTTTTAAGAGCGCTGGTGTTTACATCCCGAGACGTTGATGCGTCGGTCGAGGCCCAGTATCACTCCTGCTTATAGCGTGATGATAGTTTACAGGAGCGACCGAACCATGGCTGGGATCTGCCTCCGATGGGCACCATATAAGATGGAATCAAAAGTTCCATACCCTGAAGCACCATATCAGCAACAGAATCGGCAACAACACTAGGATCTTCCGGCGAGAAGCAAACCCGCCCCCAAGGGTAGGATGCAAAAAAGTACGCATCCCGTCCCAATCCGTCGACCTATAGTGCCAAACACGGCGGCAAGCTGCAGATCGCAACTGCGATTGAAGCGTGAGTGGCACCGTACTCCAGATCAGAAAATGGTCCGAAGAGCCCAGAGGGGCATCGACAGAGACCTGATATCCGTCCGGATGAGAAGTCAGCAGAAGGTCCAACAGGGAAGGTACATGGTCGTCCACATCTGGGATCCGCGTAGGCGAAGTAACCAGTTGTGTTAGACAATATGCCAAGGCAAAGTCATAGACAGATCTACCCGCATGATCGGTTAAACGAGAACCAAGCCATTCAGCGTGGTGGGCGTTAAAATCACCGAGTATCACGATCTCTGCGGATGGGACCTGTTGTATCACGGAGTCTGAAGCCATTTGGACGTGGTTGATGAGTTGGTCTGTATCGGCATTACCGCTATGGGACCTATAGTGGCACCCGTAGACGCGGGGATGGTCATCGCTGTCTACGCGTAGCCAAAGGATGGACAGATCCGTACCTTCAAGAATGCCGAGGCGTCGAAAACAGATGTCCTCTCTGACGTATACGCAAACTCCAGCCCGGGGCACAAAGGCGTGTTCTAATTTGTACCCCGGGTAGGATAGATATGAAGTATTTTAAGCCGGAGAGGACAGCTGAGTCTCTGTTAAAAAAAGCAAGGCCGGCTTCGCCGTCTCTAGATGATAATGGCCAGGTTAGAATGAAGTCCCCTGATGTTGCCAAAATTCACGGATAGCCTGACAGGGGTCGCCTTGGTTTTATTGCTCCGCTTGCCCCGAGCAGTATTAGTTGCGAGCGGATTTTTTTTATATTATAGAGACATTATATGAGCCGTGTTAGCCTAAGGGCTAAGCGCTGATTGTAAGTTTCACAGTACACGAGCAACCCCGATCCGATCCTCGCCGGCGCAAATGAAATTGTTAATTGAAATTTTAAGCACTGATTTACCACGAGCACGGCGGTGAAGGAAAACATATTGAGGAAACCTGCATGTCTGAGAAATAAGAAAAAAAAATGTTTCGAAGACAGGTGAAGCTCGCCAACACGCATTTAGGCAGCTTGGCGGACATTACCTGGAATTAAAATCCTCTCAGAAATACGAGGAGGCCTGTGCCCAGCAGTGTGACGTATATAGGCTGTAACTCTACTCTTTTAATTTAATTTATATAGACTTTTTTTAATATCTTACACTCAACCAAGAAACATGTCAATAGTTTTAGGTATTATTTAGCTTTACTACAACGTTATCTCTAGGTAAGTCAGATTTTCCCCCGAACGGGTTCCCGCCTTGTCATGGCGGGGGGGCTTAGTAGCCGTGGCTTGGTCACCCACGGTGAACAAAGCGGAACCCCTTGGCTGGCCCGGGGTGTAGGGCCGGCCCGAGGTGGCCACTCCGAGTGGGCTTATCGAGCCCACTTCGGATGTGTATCGGTGGGCTGCTGCGAGAGGGGTGTCCACTCCCCCTACCGCTGCAGCCGAGGTGGAGTCGCGGAGGAAGAGGAGTGTTGGTATGGCAATGCGCCAATCGCCCTATCCTCCGCGACTCTGACGGGGCCGCACCGTCAATTGATGCGGTAGTGGTGGGGCTGCGGGGGGAGAGGAGTGTTGGTATTGCGAGGCACCGCTCTCCCTTCTCCCTCCGCGGCTAAATCTTGGTGGGCGGCGGAGCCATAGACCAGATCCGCCGCTGGGGTCAGGAAGGCTGGTGCTTCTGAGTGCTAGTTTTTCCTGGCCCCAAGGCCTTCCCGCATCGGACACGGGGGTGTTCGTTGCGCATGTGAAATTGGAGGCCGAGGAGGAGGGCGCGCCATGTGTTCTGGTGCGCCTTACCTGAAATGGAGATGGAGGAGGAGTAGTCCTTTCCCGAGGTGAGGCCGCCATGGAGCAGCCAGCGCAGGTGGGGCTGCGGATGTTTGCGAAAGCGTTCCTGTGGCCCTGCCAATATGCGACGAAGGTGGAACACCATGGGGTTTTAGTCGGTGCGAGTCCAACATAACCCGTCCTTGCCCCCGCGAGGCGGGTATGCGTAGGCATTTCCCCATGTAAAAGAAAAGGTAAGTCAGAGTTATGTGTCATCAAAAAGACAAAAAAATTTATTACACTAAACATACCTGCTTAAATAAATTAATAACATAGCGCGATTATCTGTTGTTGAATAGACAATGTTATGAGTTTTTTGAATAAGTATTGTTAAATAGAACGCTCTATTATTTAAAAAAATACAAAAATAGTATTATAACTTTTATTAGTAAAAACCGGGTAAGTTATCAAGATGAAACATTCCTAAATATAAGCCAAGAAAATTAACTATTTACATGCCAAGTATCAACGAAACCAATTCAGAATGTTTTGTGTAATTCGTTCTTTGCCAAACAGTTAAATATATTTTTTTAAATTGCTGTTTTAAACGATTTTTATAATTTAAAAAATATATGGTATATATTATTTAGTATCGACCGATATTAATAGGCATCAAGTATAAATTCACAGCTGTTCCAATAGGAACACAGCTGTGAATTTCAAATATGGAAGGGAAAAACTAAGTATAATTTCCACTGCGATGCAATCTGTTCTACTGAGCTGACAACGCACCTGTACAAGCCCCTAAGTCTACATGGAAACTGTACCCTTTTTTTATTAGGCTGATGTAAAGTACATTTGCAATTCTTTTTCTTAAAAAAAAGTCTAACTACAACTGTAAGCTACATTAATTATTACTTGTTACTGCAACGAGTCTGTTGTTACTGAACCTACTCTGTGTAGAAACTTTCCTCTTGTTGTTTCGTCAGTCATCTTTTCGCAATGTGAGAGCCGAAAAGTTTGTGAATATCATATCATTACCTTTTAGTTGAAAAGTTTCTTTCCTTAACAGTGTTTTGTTTTACTAGAGGAAAAGTAAATAGTTATTTTAATCTTACGCTGCAAGTTTGAGTTGTTTTGTTTGTGCGCTTGAAGTTTGATAAGCAATTGATCTCGTGTTACTTAAGTTAACAACTATGAACTTAAATTGTTAAGTTTTCTCTTTCATTTATTTCTGCATTTAAACTTTTCGATATACTAGAATATCCACTACTCCATATCGAACCGTGGGTGGCCTAAGAGGCGACAGAGGGAAACAAATCAGGTGATGGGCAGCAGCGTATTCTAACAAAGACTAAAAATAAAAAAAACTGCGATTGCCAACCTGCTTGCCAAGCTTGGCTACTATGGAAAATATCCTCTCTATGAGGGAATCTGTGGGGGAGCCTGTGTTCAGCAGTGGACTAGTTAAATTGTTTAGTTTTTCTTTCATTTACTGTTGTATATTAAACGTTTTGACACTAGCAATGTCCCCCATAACGTCGAGTTGTTTTACATAAACCGTACAAGAGCCAACACCTAGACCTTATTTTTGGAGTCGACATATTATGTCAATCCCAAATTCTTATTTAGAAGAAACTTTTCATGTTAAACGTTGATCTCCATTATGGGTTTTTATTTGGGTAGGCTTAGAATTCAAATGATAAACGTATTGTTGGAGCCACGTTGCAGGTATATTATGGTTGTAACAAGAATGGGTCGGCTCGAAACGGTGTAGGACCACTCTCTCACAGAATACTAGCGTAAAATATCAGCTTAACGCTGCCGTGTTTCGTATGGTAATTGTAGAGAACCGGAGACCGTATTTACTGGAAACGAGGCATTTCATCTTAGTCCTCAGAGGTGACAACGCATCTGCATTTTGATTCTTAATCAAAAATAAATGTAGATGAATATGGGCCACAGCATCCACTAACCATCAGGTGGACTGTGTGCTCGTTTGTCACCCTTAGTCTATAATGAATAATATCAGACGGAAGATTCTTTTGCGCTAACAGCAAATTATTAAATTTAACGTAAAGAAAATGTTTCTTGTGAAATACTCGTTAAATGTGATTTAAAAAACGGAACAGTTCAATTGTCTTCAACATCAGGTGGTACTTTGTAGTGGGACCCCTACACCGTCTATTAAATCCGCCCAGGAATCTGTCTGGATAGGTACCAAATTTTAATATATTTTTACTGCTAAATAGCAGTACTTGCACTACTGTGTTCCGGTTTGACGGGTATAGGAAGCCAGTATAATTACACGCTGTGAGGCATCTTAAGCCTTGACCGTGAAAACACATCTGTAGCCTTTTTGTTTGTTTGAAGTTGGCCGCAGGTGTCCACCGACTACAGGAACCACTTATCATGAAGTGGGTGTATGTTCATTTGTCACTTTAGTCTTACAAAAACATCAGATTGTATTTGTGATGTTATTTTATTGTATTTTCTACAGACTTCAAAAAGGAGACGGTACTCAGTTAGACTGTATGTTTTTTTATGTGTGTTACCTCATAACTTTTTACTGGGTAAACCGATTTTGATGATTGTTTGTTTATTTGAAAGCTGGTGCTCCATATGTAGTCCCATATACATTTGATCAAGGTTAGTATAAATATGACCAATAGTTTTTGAGTTATTCTTAATAATTTATATTGAAATCGGTAGTACGAAATTTTAAATTTTAAATTATCAATCATAATAAATTCTAGATTGCAAATATTCAAATTGATATGACAAATAAAGTGATATAAAACGAATTATTCGTTTTTGTATAGATGTATATGAAAAAAAGGGTTTAAATATAAAATCACCACTATCAACATATTTCTGTTCAGTACAGTGTCGTATTACAAATTTTATGTTTTATGGTTCACGAGTATCAGTCCCGTACTGGTAAGCGGAGTGTAGTGCCATTCACTAGATGGAGTGACGACCTAGTAAGAGATACAGGAAGTTTGCGAAGATGCATGTGGCTCAAGACTTTTTTTATAAGAATAGGGTGACGAACGAGCACACAGTCCACCTGATGGTAAGTGGTTGCTGTGACACATAGACATCTACATTTATCCTCGTTTGCGAATCAATATGCAGATGCGTTGTCACCCGTGAGGACTAAGTTGGAATGCCTCTTTTGCAGTAAAAAGGGTGTCCGGTTCTATACACTCACAATATGAAACACAGCAGTATAAAGCTGCTATTTTACGCTGGTATTCTGTGAGAGCGTGGTCTTTCCTCGGTCGAGCCGACCCATTCGTGCTACAACTTTACTACTAATATAGCTGCAGCATGGCTCTACCAGTCACGAAAATATTACTAAACTTTATGGCATTTCTTGGGACAAATCCATGTTCAGCAGTAGACTTGTGATGGGTTGTAATAAAAATGACGAATGATGAGATATTATTACAACTGTTGCACACCTGTGTCCGGAAATTTCAATAACCAAGACTTTAAACATTCAATTTTGGTTTTTTCTGTCCAAAAATTCAGTGCATTCATTCGGTAATAGTTTTACCCCTTTCCTCAGAAAGTACTTAAAGCCATTGGTCCTGTGCCTGATATCTTTCCGATCTTGCATATCATCTTTCCTACCACTGAATTAGGAGAGAGAGTGAATAGAGCGAGCACCTGTGCTTGTGTGCACACTCTTGCTCTATAATACTGTACTGCTAGATGGCAGCACGAGACTGAGGGCCTTGACCAAATTCGATCTGGAGAATATAATTATATAATTATTACTTTATTTATTCAATAAATTCCGTCAAAACTCAACTGCTGAACATATGCCTCACTCATACATAGGCTCATTTATTGACTCTTATAATTAAAGACTACCAACACCCCTATTATATTTTCTTGTCTGTAACTCACACTAAAATAATCGAGTCATAAAAGTTAGCGTTACAATATAATATTTAAAATTTCAACAAAATTTCAATAACGATATTTCCCTCTCGTCTGGGTCCATTTCAATAACTTCTAAAGTTTGATAGCCCAAGCTCTGCGGGTTTTTAACTGCAATAAAGTATAATGTGCTATTCGTTTAAGGTCTTGCAACTTTCTACACAGTTTATTCAATCTTTGTCTCATGTGAAAATTTAAAATAAATTTTATGACTTTTATATTATGTTTAAATGTTTATGTTGAATGATATTGTAGACATTCTTAGCGTTTCTCTGTGTCATAAAATCCGTTATGAAGATACCAGCTGCAGTAAAACTACAAGTACCGATATCACCCAAAGAAACAGTGCACGAAGTGAAGAGCGGCTTCACATTAGAATGAGCGACGACCTGGTAAGATATGGGGGAAGACGTTTTTTTAGTTTTTAAAATAACGTAACACTTAAATTTTTATTTATTTTTTTATTTAAGAGGAGGCAAACGAGCATGCAACTCACCTGATAAGTAAGCTCTTTCTTTAAGGTTTTTAAATCATATCAATCCGGAGAAAACGTAGTAGCCAATTCTACAAGAAAGTTCCGCTACAAATCATCCAGATGGTATGGATGGTACCGCGAGTTTTGTAGCGTTGTGCAATAGCGAAATTTAGCGCTTGGAATTAGTTCGAACAATACCTAGCAGATTTAATAGAAATTAATTTTATTCAAAGGGCTACAAGGCAACGAATCTTCATCTCTTTGCAGCACCAGAGAGTCAAGCTGATCAGAAAGAACTCGGTCAGCGTCGATTCGAGCTGCTCTGCGCTGGATGTGATCAAGTGGAAGGAGCTGGCACTAAGGTGCCCCGGCCTAGAGTTGAGAACAGTATTTTTCCAAGTGAGGCCGAAATTGGGCCGCTACATAAATTACACAAGGACAAACGTTCAGACTAGAAACAATTAACAATTAATAAATATCAACTATTTTAAATATATTTCCCGTTATCTAAATACTCTACTAGAAGAAATTTTAGTAAAATTCTGTAATAAATAGAACCTTTGTACGAAATCACTGTATGATTATTTCTATACATTGAATGAAATATTTGTAGGTCAATAAACATTAGGTACGTGCGGACGTTGAACCCGCGGCCCTCAGCGCTGCTATTCAATGCTAAGCCACTGCGCCACGGAAACGTCGATGGATGCAGATGACCCAGGGCCATATTTTGTGGTATTCCTTGGAGAAGGCCTATGTGTAGGATTGGATTTGTAAGGGGCTGTAATTATGATAATGATGATTATAAGATACCTATTTTGTGCGACAGTGTTCAGCTATGCTTCAATAAGACCAGTATCACAGCGACCGGTTGATCTGTTCGGAATGTTGCTATGACAACAGTTTACTGCTAAGCCTATATCTCTAATGAATGGAAGGAGTTGCTAAGCTGTGAGCATTTTCACTTATTATATGCTAAGCCCGCAATTAGTTAGGATCTACAGAGGTGTTTCTATCGTTTAGTAACAGAATCCGTACATTCTTGAGTTTTTTAGTCCCAAGGTATCCATGTGATTTTTAAAATGCAATTATCAGAGTTTTTCGCTAAATTACACAATTCAAAAAATACTTAACAATGGTCGAATTTTAAATAACTTATTAATAATTGATCATTGTAAGAAAACAACCTTAAAATAAGGTAGGTAATCGATGTGAAGGATACCTTCTTCGACCTTAAGGTCAACCCTCGGTGAATAATGGCAACACTCGAATGAATGCACAGCCTTTGTTAACATTTAAGAATCACATCGGGTTCACAATTTTCGAAATCACTGCTAAATCGCTGAATTCTATTGCGTGGAAAAGAAATAAGTATAGCTAAGTAATATACCCTTTTCCTACAGACTTCAAAAAGTAGCCGATACTGAATTCGACTGTATATTTTTTTATGTGTATTACCTCATAACTTTTAATTGGTTGAACGGATTTCGATGATTCTTTTTTTATTTAAAAGCTGGTGCTTCATAACATGTGGTCTAATATAATTTTGATCAAGGCCCGATCAATAGTTTTTGAGTCATTCTTAATAATTTATATAGAAGTCGCTTGTACAAAATTTTAAATTTTAAATTATTACTGTAAATTATTAAATTATTTCATCGTCATCAGCGTCATCATAACAGCCTATTAATAGTCCACTGCTGAACTTGCGTCTCTCATAGCCTTGACATTGTTGCTTCGCTTGGCAAGCGTACTGGCAACCGTAGTTTTTTATAATTTAAGAAAGATACTACAGCCTATCTTCCATTTCAGCTTTCTTTTGTTGAATCTTACGAGATGATATACTTAACACGTTCACTGTCCGGTTTCCAGACACAATAGTAAGACAATAGCAATGACCTATATGTAGTGCACGGGACAGCGAAAGGGTTAATTTATTTATTAGTGATATCTATACCTATCTGGAGTAATAGGGCATAATAAACGCGTTATAAATTTCCGTGTGGTGGATGTGCAAGATAACTTACAATCCCGTTTCATTCCGTGAGTGTTGTAAGAAGCGAGAGAGGGAAACTGAAACAAAAGATAAACGGCAACGTCTTTCTATTATACTTTTTAAGTTTTCGTACCGAAAGGGTAACCAACGGGACCCTATTACTAAACCTCCGCTGTCCGTCCGTCCGACCGTTTGTCTGTCAGTGGGTTGTATCTCGTGTTCCGTAATAGGTAGACGGTTAAAATTTTCACAGAATTTGTATGTCTATTGTCGCTATACTAATAAGTAATAAAAATAAATTAAAAATGAAAGGTAGCTCTCCTATTAGAAACGTCTTTTACGATGGTACGGAACCCTTTATGCACGAGTCTGACTCGTACTTGGCCGGCCTTTTCTAAGGAAGCAACAATTGTAAATATTTCCCCCCCCATAGGAATTCCATGTAGGAGGTCTACAGTAGATTTTTATACGTTGTAACGGTAACGAATACATACTGATAACATTTTTTTTTATTAATATCCTATTGTACTTCGTTATACGAATTGACAGAGTGACTGAAAAAAAGGTTGTATTTTGACAACACTATAAAAGAACAAGAAAAATTTGATATGGTGACTGTAGAGAACCGGAGACCTTTTTTACTGGAAAGGAGGCACTCCATCTTAGCCCTCAGGAGTGACAATGCATCGGCATTTTGTTTCTTAATCAAGGATAAATGTAGGTGTCTATGGGTCACAGCATCCACTTACCATCAGGTGGAATTTGTGTTCGTTTGTCACCTTTATTCTAAAAAAAATGATCATCATTAAATTACATAAAAATTACATAGTTACGTCCCTTCGATCCCTTTAAAACTCTTAGAAATCTGCTCAATATATAAAATATAGCTTAAATATGGGAATAACTTGCGAGTTCTGTATTGTGACCATTTATTTGAAGTTCCTGTCTTTTTTAGTCTTCTCCCTTTGGGTTGTGTGAGTAGCTTAAACTTATAAATCTATATATAGTTAATTTTATAAATCTATACGGATTCTCAATTTATTATTTACTTATTTCCTTTATTTATTAAAATATAACACCTAACGCCAACATCCTCGCTATCGTTATATGTGACATAATATCGTTACATATTAAACAACTAAAAATCGTCAGCGCGATCTACTAGGAGTGCAGTACATGAATGAAGACTAATTGCAAAAATGTGGTGAACGAGTTGTCGATAGCAAGTACCAGCAAAGCAAGCAGTTTAGTTTGTATGCTTATGTTGTGCCACTCCTTTACAAATGTGCTGTTATTAAATGGGTGTGATCAATCTCTGTGCAATACTAAAGATATAAATTTAGCATAGAGCGATTGGCAAAGCGTTCAGACATATTAAATACGCTGTTGTATTGCAGTGTCCTGAGTGTTGGTGGTCCCATGATGAATTGGTGAGAGAGGAAGTTATACAATTCCAAGACCGAAAGGCTGGCTGCTTTGCGTCTGTGCTTTAAGTTTGGTAAAATTAGTTAAACTAAAAATAAAATTTCGTGAAACATTCAAATAAAATTTATGTCACCAACAAGACTCATAGAATGCTTTTTTAGCCAGTGAGAGTTTTTAGTTTAGAGTCCAAAGCTAGTACCAGCTCAAATTTAGCACCAATACTCTACGCGAGACAAGATTTGGACTTTTACCGAAAACGAGCTGCTACTCCACACGCCCCGCCGCACGCTCTCTAATAAGGTTTAAGGCTTCGAAGTTAATGAGACACACATTATTGTTAAATATAATTACAGTATCCTAAATTGCGGCCGCTTAAAATGTGTTGCGAACACGCCAGCGTACACTCGAGCTTTAGGCTACATATTATCACAATACTGCATTACAACATATACCGTAGCCAGGTGCATGTTCTGTCTGGTAAATAATACAGAAAATTTATTAATACTAAATCAATGCTCATCGTTACCTTTAACACTTATATCAACTGATAGAACTCCCTTCTGGCCTAGGAGTGATTCTAGATAGGTTACCTCCCTTTCTTATTAATTCTGCCGTCAAACAGCACTGCGTGCACCTGCGTTCTTATGTGAGGATTAAAGAGAGCTAGTATTATTTATAGCATGTGAGGCATTCGAACTTAATCCTCAGAGGTGACATAGATGAGGCAAACAAAGAGGTGACAAACAGATAATGTCCTTCAGACCGAATATCGGTCACGGCGGCCAGTCTCAACGGAGACTAGCCATCTGTGCAGTACAGGATTATAGTGCCCGAATGTATGCCCAAAAATAACGAGCACTCTCTTTTCCCTCACTGTCATAGTCAAACGGAATGGTAATCCGACGCAACCGGTGAGAGATTAGGCACAGGACTGACGGTTTATCTGCTTTCCAGAACGAGAGGTGTAACACCGCCGACATCCTGACTCCTGGCTGCCACTGAAAACTTCTTCACAGAAATACCTACACAACAGATTTTGGCCCAACCCGGGGATTCGAACTCGGAGCCTCATTATCAGCAATCAAGTTTACGACCACTAGACCAAATCTAAACAAGAAAAAAAAAAGGTCACTTTAAACAATTTATTGGTATAATTGTAATTGAAAATATTAATAAGCAACTTACTATTAAGTCAAATGTTATTGTATTTATGATAAACTATTCGGCGCTATTTCTTTGTCATAATCATAGATAATATAACGCTTTTGAAACCTCCTCACAGATGCGAACATGACTTTCATACATAAAACATGCGGGGCCGTGAACTCAATATTATTGTGTATTGTTTGACAGAGACGCTGTATCGCCGAAAATTATGATAAAGAGAGCCTTTTGAACGTGCCCACACAAAAAAATACGTATTCCAAAAATAGCGCCTTCGTATTGTAAGAAATCGATTATATTCCTGATGTATGTTAAGAACTTTGAAACATTGTAATTCCTATGAAAGTCGTATTGTCGTTAATCGTATTTCTGTACATAGTACATTTGTATGTATATGTGCGCGTAAATAATTAGTATTAATAGAACCGATGGGGAAGAAAGATTCTCGAGTGTCAGCCGCGTACCGGTAAGAGTGTAGGACGGTTTCCCATTTCATGGACCTGGTAAGACATGCAGAAAGTCGATGGATGGGGGTGGCTTAGAATCATGCTTTGCGGTATTACTTTGTGGAGGCCTATGATCAGCATATATATATATATATATATATATATATATATATATATATATATATATATATATATATAGATATATGATAGCAGTGGACTTGTGATGAGCTGTTATAATAAAATAGTAATTTTTGAAATACTGTTGCGAAAAAAGCTGGCTTGATAGACCTAAATTTAATAATTTCTATTTTATTAAGTATTGACCTGTTTGAAATAAAATCAACTAGATTTGATGTCGTGGATTTGGTTTTGCTAAAACATTATTTAATGGCATATACCGTGTAGCAGCGGTGTAAGAATATCCACTACCCTATTTCGTCCTGTGGGTGTCGCAATAGGCGACAGTAGGAACTTGAAACAAGTGATAGACAGCAGTATCTCCCAAACGAACCCAAAATTAATAAAAAAAAACTGTGGTTGACAACCCGCTCGCTAAGCATGTCAACTATAGCAAAATCTCCTCGTCTCTATCTCATCTATGTGGCAATCTATGGGGGTGACCTATGTTCAGAAGTTGACTTTATTTGGGTGCTGTAATGAATGGATGAAATGACATAAAAGCCGTTTTAATTTTTTGGTTTGTTCTTAAAATAAGAATATGTATTTTTTTTCACGTGTCTCTACGACTTTCCTCGGACATAAATATCACATAGACCAATACCAAGATGCAAATATTTTATAGCAACTGTTTTTGAACTATACCAAGAAAATCAAACTCGCAACCTGCTGCGTCGCAGAAAATGTATGTCTTACATACAATTCAACTAGAAAATGAGACATTTCTTTTTGGATAGATTGAATTTTAGGTGCGAAGAAAGTTGTACATGTGTAGATTTTAGGTACACTATTAACAGCCGTCCACAGCAACGGGATGGTGACGTTTATTATCTGTTTTTCTTTACTTCATTTCTTTAATAATAAAGTAAAATCTTTCTTTTAATTGGTTTTACTAGTTCTTAATGTAAAAAAAAACTTAAAAACTGTCTTTTATACAAAAATAAAAAACTGTGGTTTCCAACCCCTTGCCAAATGTAGCAACTATGAAGAATATTTCTCTTATGAGGTCTCTCCTAGGAGCTGATTGAATTCAAGATTTAAAATGAGAAGTTTTATTCAATCCAATATTGGAAATAAACCTCTCCTGAATACGAAAAATTACCGTGAACGCCACACTGCTTTCAAATTGGGGATCGCAGTACCTTAAAATTTACATCTTTGATGTTGTTCCGCACCGCCGGCCTGTATTTAAGGCTACGTTGTACGTACGTATTTTCAACTTTTTTGAACCTCAGTAAAAGTGAAATGTAGTAAAGCACAAAAACAAAATCAAACTAAAATTGAACTAATCATTGATGTGTGAAGAAACGCTATATTTACGTGGTAGAGCCTGGTGCTAGAGTATGGTGAGTGTAGAAAACCGTAGACCCATTTTACTTGAAAAGAGGCATTCGAACTTATCCTCACGGGTGACTAAGCATCTGCATTTTGATTCTTTATTATGGATAAGTATAGATGTCTATGGGTCACAGCAACCACTTATCAGCGGGTGGACTGTGTGCTCGTTTGTAACCCAATCCTATAAACAAATAAAATAAATACAAAGCTATAATATGCTATAAAAATAATCATGAACTTCCGACTCGATTAGGACTATGTACATGACCAAACCAGATATCGAAATGACTACTACGGGTTATAATAAAACTACCGAGTGCTTGATACAATTACTTTATTACGATATCATGCATCTTAGCTATACTATTTGCAAAGGGCAAATTATATCGAGATTTATAAATATTACAAATTTTAGTAGTACCATCTAATGTCAAAACATTGCATTAATAAAACTTTTATATGTCATATATATGTAACTGTAGTAATATAATTGTGTATAAGTAAATTGTTTAGCAATGCCATCTAGTATCAAAAATATTATAACATATTAATGCGTTGAATATTTCGTGTATTAGAGATCTAGTGGTTTACTGAAAGGCTTATTATTTTTGAGATTATGATCAGAACACATTTTAATTTTTTTCATAAATTTGTCGTTTTATATGTAACGTTTTCATACCTACATAATGCTACAAGAAGGCCTTAATTAATGGAGTTATTGAGATATGATTGAGACGCTTATTCCGCCATCAATCGGAAATCGTTATTTTTAAAGGAATATTAAATGTGAAAAGATTATTTAAAAATATAAAAAGAAAGAGGCACTATATTGTTCTACGCGTAAGTTTTTTTTTATGTATTATCACCGATTTCTCGAAAAAGGCTAAAGTCATTTTAATGATTTTGTTTTTAATATCTATACAATAACTACCCAAAAGTGATCCTATTTAAATTTAAATTAAACAAAACTCCAACACTAAGGATGACAATATAGGGGAATGAAGTTTATATTGTTGCCCTTTGAAGTCGGCACTTTAATTTATCAATAAACTATAGATTAAAATTATGGGTGTCGTAAGAGTCGACAGTGTGGGAATTGAAGAAGAAAATAGGCAACAGCATCTTCCTGGTTACCACTCATCATCATCATCATTACAGCCCTTCATAAGTCCACTGCTGAACATAGGCCTCCCCCAAGGAATGCCACAAAGCACGGCCCTGAGCCACCTGCATCCATCGACTTCCTGCATGTCTTACCAGGTCGTCACTCCATCTAGTGGGGGGTCGCCCTACACTTCGCCTACCGGTACGAGACTGCCACTCGAGTGCCTTTCTTCGCCATCGGTTGTCGGTTCTTCGAGCTATATGGCCGGCCCACTGCCACTTCAGCTTACTAATCCGTTGGGCTATGTCGGTTACTCTGGTTCTACTGTGGATATCCTGATTTATAAGTTCATCACGCAGAGAAACCCCGAGCATAGTCCTCTCCATAGCTCGCTGAGCGACCTTGAGCTTTCTCAGACGGCCAGCAGTGAAGGACCGCGTCTCAGATCCGTAAGTCATCACTGGCAACACTGCTTACCACATATCAGATTAACAAAAACTGCGGATCCCAACCTAAGTGGGACATTAAAGCAATTGAGTACTTAAAATAAGACGCTATGAGGTATAGAGTGTCCTATTTTGGGCATTGGACATTTCATAGGCTGTAATGAATGATTAATGTAACGAATTTTTAGGAATGATGACGTAATTTTGTTTAGGTCTTAAGTCAAAGTGAACTATGTAATTCAATGTCATAGCTAGAAGCATCTACATCATGGGATTTTAGTCGGCGCGAGATTGTTAAAAAGTTTCTTAATGACTACTGAGTAGAAGAATCTACTGCTCCATTCTGTTCTGTTAAAGTTACATCCTATATACGATCTCTTGCTTGGGCACATACCACCTCTCATTTCTAAGAGGGTTTGAGATTAAGGAATTGTGTGTTGACGGAATTCAAATGTCTTCGTTTTTTTTTTAATTTCTTAGACATGCATGCATAGACGTTCTCTTTTATCGCTGAACATGTTTCGAATAAGCAAATACACGTAAAATTTAAATGAATGATTTAATTGGTGCTGGCAGAGATCGAACCATGGTTGTTCGCGTACTATGGATTTACGGCGAGCGCCTATCCCCTAAGCGACCACAGGTTACTGTTATATAAAATAGTAATTTTATATAACAGTGATTGACGACTAACATAAATAATTTAAAAATTTGGACAACATATTCAAAGAGAAATGTTTAAATGAGGAAATCGTTACATGTTTCGCGATGGTGAAACATAACAATTGACAAAACTTTTAATACATTTTAATAACCATCTATAATAAACACCAAATATCAATTACAAACACTATAGAATACTTAAATACATAAATCTACATTACCTGGATATTTGGCGGTCCAAGACCGTGCTGTTTTTTTTATAGTATAGGGTGACAAACAAACACGTAGTGGTTGCTGTGACCCATAGACATCGACATCTATCCTCAATAAAGACTCAAAATGCAGATGCGTTTTCACCCGTGAGTACTAAGATAGAATGCCTCTCTTCCAGAAAAAAGGGTCTCCGGTTCTCTACACTCACCATACGAAGCACGGCAGTGATTAGCTGCTATGTTACGCTGGTATTTTGTATCCTTTTCGATCGAGCCGACCCATTCATGCTACAACTATACTACTAATATAGCTGCAGCATGGCTCTACCACGTATAAAAGTTTTCCACAAGTTTTCATCCCTGTACGATTATTTTGTAGAATCTGCTATTATTGAATTATCCGGATCAATATGACTTGGATACCTCTAAGGAAAAAGCCTCTTCGTTGCTCGAAGGTCGGCAACGCTCCTGTGACTCTTCTGTTGATGCAGCTATTCATAAGTATCGGTGGTTACTCCTATCAGGTGAGCTGTATGCAGTTTTACTTCCAGTTGCTTTAAAGATGTGTATTAAATTGCTTTATACGTAGGTACAATATTAATCAAACATGCAAGGTAAAATATCGCCTAAATGGTATGAACAGCGCGGACAGCTGCAAAGGAAAAGCGCCATTACCTGCTTCGTCCGACCCTCGTGCCTAACTCAATTACCCTGATTCTGAAACGATACCCGCTTCGATATTATTGCATTTGCAATCTCGCTGTATCGTTCGAGGGCCTCTAAATTGCTTTGGATATTTTCTTTTGGCTTTAAATCATTTGCACTTGGAAAATCTTGTTAGTTGGTGGTGAAAATTCGTAAATACACACGAACTCTAGGCATGAACATTTTGATTTAAGCAATTATTATTCAAATATTATTCACCAACATTATTACTATGTATCTCGATGCAGCATTCGAAATAGTCCCAGATGTCTCAAATTTGACAGTGCTCTTTGGCAAATAGGATATGTTAATACTGCTATCGATCGGAGGATTCTGGATTTTCCAGGCGTATAATTTAGAATTATGTCATTTTTGTTAGCTTATTTTTCTTAAATAAATTGAAGAAATATTGTTATGTTTATTCGATTTATAAAAAGCAGAAAGGTTGTCAAATCGACGGTATGTGTTTTCTTTTTTATTTGTATTTATATTATGCGATGTCTTTGTCGATTGTGAACCGATTTAAATGTTTATTTTTTATTTTTATTTGAATAGGATTTAGTATGGGCAACAAAGGAGCACACAGTTA
Organism: Parnassius glacialis; assembly: GCA_033319125.1. Classification (NCBI taxonomy): domain Eukaryota; kingdom Metazoa; phylum Arthropoda; class Insecta; order Lepidoptera; family Papilionidae; genus Parnassius; species Parnassius glacialis. Next base: position 38,941,347 of record JAVANC010000028.1, on the reverse strand, counting down.
GTCGCAAAATAATAGAAAGTCAGTTGTGTTGTCATCCCTGTGGACTAATATGGAACGCCTTCTTACTAGGAAAATGGTATTCGTTTCCCTACACTGCTTATTCGAAACAGGGCACCATTAAACTGATATTTTACGCTGGTATTCGGTGAGAGCGTCATCCTTCCCCAATCGAGCTGAGCATTACGTGCTCCAACCATAATACAGCTGCAGCATCAACCACGTAAAAATGGTTAGTTGCTTTAGGGGTGACCTCATTTAAATTTGGAGAAAAAATTATACCTATAAGGGTGAAATTATAGCACTTTAATGTAACAATTTAGATAAGATTTTAGTAGTTATCTTGAGTTTGTAGTAGTCCTTAGTTCAAAAAAATAGTCAATAATATAATATTATTTTTAATAAAAAGTAAAAGCTGTACATTCAGTACATTCTATAAAACGAGCTCAAAAATTTTAAGGACGTGAAAATAGTGATTTAGTTATCTGACTATAGTTAAATTTAAAAGTTACAGCCTACATACGTCTAATTGCTGGGCACAGGTCTCCTCTCATTTCTGAGAGGGTGTTAGGACAAGGAAATGTCCACCGCATGTCTTTAACAGTGGTAGAGCCACGCGGCAGCTTTTGCTGTCGCACGGATGGGCCGGCTCGAACCGGGGTGGTACCACGACCTCACGGAAGACCAGCGTAAAGTAGAGGTTTACCTCTGTGTTTCGCTTGGTGAGTGCGGGTGGCCGGGGGCCCTTTTTACTGGAAATGAGGCATTCCATCTTGGTCCTCACGGGTGACTACGCATCTGCATTTTGGTTCGCAGGCGAGGATAGATGTAGATGTCTATGGGCCGCAGCGGCCACTTACCATCAGGTGGACTGTGTGCTCGTTTGTCGCCCTTATCCTATAAAAAAAAACCGCGCTGCTCTAGTGCGTGTTTGCGAAATTCACGTGTCTTCAAAAATATTTATTTCTTATTTCTCATACATGCAAATTCCCTCACGATATTTTCCTACACCATTGAGCACGTTGCAAATTATCACTAAAAGTTGAAATTAACAAAAAAAACTAAAATTGAACCCGAATTTCTTGCGTACTACGGAATTCACAGCGAGTGCTTAGCCCAATGAGCCACCACGGCTTTACCACGGTCTAATCACTATTATATAGAATTAAGAAAAACATTTATTTTAAATTTATTAAACTTCATTAGTGTATCTATGTAAAAAAAGTATTATACGTAAGTAATATATTATATTTCAACTGTACATGCGGGCGGCGCGGTAAAAATATCAATTTTGCTTTCAACTGTATTCTTTTATCGAAACGTCCACTTGGTTATTGAAACTGGTATGGAATGCGTGGTTTTTATGTTGTAGTGTTACCGTGATTGACTTTTGTTTGTAAAACAATTTTATTTCCTTTAGGTCGTGTTTGTTTATTTATTTTTTAATAGAATATACGTGATATTTAGAAAGGATAGAATATTTACGGAATACAATCGAAATAACTACTGAAGTAACAAGAACAAATAATTAAAAACCTATAGTTAAAATGCACCATTATAATTGGTGCCGGCGGGGATCGAACCCGGGTTGCTCGCGTACTGTGAAATTTACAGCGAGCACTTAGCCCCTGGGCTACCACGGCTCTTCTCTATCTAACCATACCAGTAGCGAACTCTTATTGTTCAACAGTAGACTTGTGATGTAACGTATGATGACGATAATATTTATTACTGCTGGTTGCCTAGTTGTCGAAATTCGACCGTAATTCTATACATTTTTAGTTTCGTATATTACGTAAGCTGTACTTCAATTTTATCTGCACACCTCTATATATAATCTTAATTAAAATAAATAAAAACTCGAAAAACAAAAAGAGCTGATAATCTTCAAACGGATGAACAGATTTTCTTAAAATATAAATAAGGACACTCTCGATTAAGACACCTTTGAAACGAATTAAACTTAATCAAAATCGGTTCACCCGTTCAGGAGCTATGGTACACAGATACAATTGTAGATATACACGTACACACTACATATAACGCAGTTTATATCCCCTCTGTTTTCGTCGGGGTTTAAAAAATCAATCGTCCAAACAAAAAAAAATAAAAAACAGCTCGACCGATTTTGATGATTTTTTTTTGTGTGTGTTTGAATCGGTACCTAGATGGTTTAGATTCCCATTTGGACCCGGTAGGTTAACAAGTCGTATCTCACACTCTTGAAGAAGGACCATTTGAAATCACACCAAGTTGACAGCTTATTCAACCAATCTATCGGTATTATTTGTTGAAAACATTTTCAAAATATTTGACAATACTCTTTACTTGTGCGATTGTTTGACCACAGACTATTAAGTAATTGACATTAGAAGCAGGAATGTAAAAAATGTATGTTTAATTTAATATATTTCTAACAGATATTGCATATATATAAATTTATTAATACGCTTTCTGCACTCCTTATCCATATCAATTTTAATTATGCCAAATCTCACACTCCTCAGTGCGCGTCATATTATGGCGCGTCTCCACCAAAGTTTTCAACATTTGTGAATACGTGTTACCGACAAATGTTTTTGTCAGGCGCGTTTCAACCAAAAATGTTGACAACGTTTATGTTTCCGACATGTTGACAAATCAACAAAAGTTGACGACATTTGTTTCAAAATGTTGCAAATCAAAGGAATACGCTTGTTGCCGACATTTGTTCCCTCGGTGGAGACGCTTCTTGCAACATTTTGAAACAAATGTCGTCAACTTTTGTTGATTTGTAAACATGTCGGAAACATAAATGTTGTCAACATTTTTGGTGGAGACGCACCTTTATGCTTGAAAATGGGTATAAAGATTTCCCTTAACACAATGACAAATAGATACGCACACGAGAGCATGCTTACAAATGGCCGTTCCTACTAGTTTTCGTAAACTGACATTAGCTCCCTGAAAGCACATGAGTAAAGAAGCCGTACCGTAGAAAGTACGTATGTGGAATTGACTATAATGCATAACCTAATGACTGCAATGCGGAAAAAATACTACGCTTTAAGCATTGAGTTATAAATTTACATTACTCAAATATCCTATTAGGTTATAATCTTGAAATGTAATTCTATGAAAGTTTGGATATGAATTTATAGCAACACTTGTCTACATTTGTTACACTGGAGTAGTGTTGCAGTACTGCAGGCATTAGTCACGTGTATGAAAGAGGAATGTGAAATTAAAGGTCTCCGTTTGAATGCTAATAAAACTAAGGTTCTGGTATTTGAAAGGGACGAAGAGAGAACGAAGTGTGAAATATGGGTAAATCAGGAATGTCTAGAACAGGTAAATGAAATTGTATACTTGGGGAGTGCTTTTAGCCGGGATGAAAGATGTGATTTAGATGTGGACAGGCGTGTTGCTGCCGGGAACAAAGTCAATGGTGCCCTGATTGCGTTAGTCAAAAGGCAAGGCGTAGTGAAGAGTGCACGCCTTGCAATACATAACGCAGTGTTGGTACCGACTTTGTTATATGGCAGTGAAGCCTGAGTATGCCAGAAGAAGCATAAAAGCAAGTTGAATGCAATGGAGATGCGATCTCTTCGTAAAATATGCGGCGTTACCATGGTCGACCGAAAGCGAAACGAAGAGATTCGCAATATGGCAGGTTTGAAAGATGACCTTATCACAAAAATTGATAAGGGCGTGCTTCGATGGTTTTGGCACGTTGAGCGAATGAGTGAAGACCGAATGGCGAAGAAAATATATAGCGCGAAAATTAATATTAAAAGGTGTCCAGGTAGACCGAGACTAACTTTCGAAGACCATGTGAGCAAATTGCTCGAAGAGGAAGGGTCAAGAGTACTCGGATACCTAGACGTGCGTGTATGAAGAAGATAATGAATCTGAAAGAAGCTAAAGAGGTATGTAAGGATCGTGATACTTGTCGATCTGTTCTCTCTGGCTACCCTGTCAGGGAGTGTGCGTGAAAATAAGTAAGTAAGTAAGTAAGGAGTAGTGTTGCTTCCTTTAATCGGCCCATAAAATTTTAAGCTGTACATATCTCTCCTATTGCAGGAAACATTTGCTATATTTGCCACACTTGGCAGTAGGTTTGGTGATCGTAGTACTGTCTAGCACCTATATCGCTGCTTCCTGCCATCTATCTAGGTCTCTGCTTGAGGCGGCGTCTTGTGACGATTTGTTCAGTTCCCTTTCACATAGTTGAGAAGATTGATAAGTGGTACACACGCTTATACCTATGCTTGTGAACAGGCACTGATAGTGGGCGCTGGGCTCATTAAGGCCCGTATTAATAAACGTTACTCAGCTCAAGTACACGCACTTGAGTACAATCTTGAGGTTATGATCTTATTAAAAAACATATCTCAAGATGCGGTTTAGGTTTACGATCTCAGCTGATTGCCACAGTGATTAATAAACAAACTCGACTCTCAAGTATGTGTATTGAGTGCAAGTGACAGAACAGCATTCCTAAGTAAAGCGTTTTGAGATACTGTTTTTATGTGTTTATTAATTAGCAACGATCTTGAGATGTTGATATCGTAATGAGGGCGTATCAAATGATTACGCACTTGAGTTCGTCGTTGAGTAACGTTTATTAATACGGGTCTATGAATCTCCAAATTTTCATCCGTCTGTTTTTGGATCCATTATAGAAGATGCTTCAGTTGACGATGATTCTGTTATCGTTTTCAAATCTGCATATATTATACTATATACGGACTAGACAGATTATCTCATTTATCTAGTGCTAGTGAACACGATCGGGCCAGTATCAGTTATTGGGTTATTCTTTTAAGAAATTTCCAATGGTAGCCCGGAGTCAGAAATTTGGTAGTGTTTTACTTCCGTGCCTCGGAAAGCACTTGAAATCGTTGGTCCTACCATGATCTCTCCCCGATCGGGTCGGATACCGTCCCATTGAACTACGAGAGTAAAGAAATAGAGAGTGCACCACTTGGTGCATTTACCTGGACACTAGACAGGGTTATGTCCTGCACAGATAGTTAGTCTTATGAGACTGGGCATCGTGACCGAAATTCGGCTTGAAGGACATTTTTATGTTATTAAGCTACGTAATATTTTAAGAAGAATTTAAGAATTTATAAAATAAAGTTTATTTTTTTTAGTCGAAGATAAAAAAATCATTTACATCTCTCCTATACAAGGGTCACCTCCTAAAGAATAATTTTTACACCATCATCTTATGGCAGAATTTATTTAATAATGTATAGTGTTTAGAATTTATCTTTGGCCTTTCTCCTAATATATAATATTTTGTTCACAGAGAATATTTCTAAAGTATATTTCCGTTTTACTTTCTACGGCTTTTTGAGGAAATTTAATCAAATTAAGAAAAGCGCACAGCTGGAGGAAATGTTTAATTTTAATAACTAAGGTTTTACTTCTGCAGTATTGTTATTTTAATAAGCCCAATTTGAAATGATGTTACTATACTTTTATGAAAGCTGTAGATATATTTTTTAAAGTAAAGAAGTATATATTCCAGCGATCCATCCTGGCTTGTCATTGGTGAATTCTGAATGTCGACAACAGCGGCACCTACGAGATTCAGTTGTAACTTTAAACTATCCAGGGACCCACTCAAACACACACAAAAAAATCACCAAAATCGGTCCTGCCGTTTATGAGGATTTCAGTGAAACACAATACAGTACAAAAGAACGATAATAAAGAAATATTTGTACAAAAATATAGACATCAAAAAATTATAAAATAAATAAGCGTTATATTGACAATAATGAAGACTTTAAAAAGAACTAAACAGAAATGTTCCGAGGTGAAATTCTAAAAAAGGAAATCTCTTTGTCAGGAAGCGCCTCAACGTCTGACGGAATTTTTAATAGTTTGCGTTAACTGTGCATGAAATTAAAGCTTATCTCAAGACTTTAGAAGCGAGATTAGATACGGTATTATAATATCTCCTGTAAAGTGTAAAAAACCTGGAGACGGAGGCACGTAATTGTTTTCCTGTTTTTCAGAGAGGAGATCGGGGAAAAGCTTTTAATTTAAAAGGCTGAGGTCAGTTGAAAATATCATGAAAAATATATTACAACCATTACTTTTAAATTAATATTTCAGTTGCGTCATTCGATGACTCTAAAAGAAAAAACCTACTGTGTAGGCTAAGTAACCTTATTGGACTCTAAGGACTATTACTACGAATCCATCCATCCATTACCGCTTTTCAAAAACCTGCTGAACAAAGGCCTCCTCATAGATTGCCTTATAAGGAGGATTTCGTCATAATTGCCACTCTTTACAGGTGAGTTTGCACTCGCAGTTTATATTCAGTACCAGCAGTATAAAGGTCAGTACCTGAGTTAATGAACCTAAATGGAAATTTAAGTAATAACAAGTGATAAAATTAAACATTTTGTACAACCGATTTCAATATAAAAAATTATAAAGGATAATTCAAAAACTACTAAATACTGGCCAGACCTTGATAAAATTTATATGGCACCACATGAGAAGCACCAGCTTTCAAACAAAACCATCAAAATTTGTTTACATAGAAAAAATATGAGGTAACACACATAAAATATATACGTAGTAGTAAGTAGTTGTAAAGCGTTTGACTTTGCTGCAGCGAGGCCGCAGGTTAGAATTCTTAAATGTGTAAGCGTTTGCTTAACCTAAAAAATAATTATACAAATTTTTAGGAGAAGGTCAGTACTGTATTACAAAATTATAGTGCATTCATACACACACTACACACACATAAATGATAAGCTAATATAAAGCGTGTATTAGTAATATTTCATGTGATTTAAATAATTTTGAGATGTATTATTAGAGTTTAAAAAAAAAAACTTAATTACTGATCATTGCTATGATGATCTTATTAAATATACGAGGTTAGTTATGAAATTATTGTAGTTCATCGTTTCTGAATGCGGTTGCAATTTTTTTCATTTAGGCGTTTGGAAGCGAGCGAAAATTTAATTTAAAAAAACTGTTGCCATCCGGGATCAAGCTAAAATGGGCAATCCTTAATTATTCCAATGATTGATTACGGTGATGTGTGTTATTTAGATCTGAATGCAGACGTTCTTGACATATATGATCGTCTGCTTAATAACTGCATTTGATTCATCTTCGTTAGTATATTTTATTCTTCTATATCTAGATCTTCGTAAGTATGGCCATGTGTCTACTTATCGTTCCCAACTTAGGTAGCTTTCCATTCGTCAGCGATGAAGTATGCGCGCACTCACAACCCTACACTCCATTCCGTTGTCTCCTACTCTCCCCTCTTACTTAACTTCTTATTTTCAGTACCTTTGCTCTAGCCATGACAGAAACCTGCGTTCTTCGAACAACATTTTATTAAAGTGTCTCATAAATCTGGCTACCTGTATTCTTCATTCACTGTACAGTTTGTTCTCCTCTGGAACGCACTCCCTTTTGAAATTAGAACAGCTAATTATCGTTATGCATTCAAGAAGAAAGTTCGCGAATATTACTTATATAAACTGGCAGAATAATCTCATTAGTAGTATTTATTTATGTATTTATATAAATATATAATTATATACTCGTAATGTATGTAATTTTTATTTTTATGTACATAACTTATATATAATACTATGCAAGTATTAAATAATTTTTGATATGTAAGTTTATGTATGGGTATATGTATTATTTTGTTTTATATTGATATCCTTTATACTCTTGTCTGTTAGTGTTTCACACACCTATTTCATATTTTTATCTCGGCATCACCCTAAGGTTGACAGGTAGAGAAAGCCTCAGGCATTAAGTCCGCCTATACATCATATTATATAAAGTTTAAATAAATAAATAATCATTTATTATCAATTGAGCTGCATGCGCGTTTGCTTCTATAGAATGTACTTTTTTTTATTCTTATTTTACTAAGTAGTAAGGCTGCTTTTCATACCTTGTAAGCTAAGTGGGCTGGTATCATCTACCCTCTATCTACCAGTGTATTTTAACAGGCATTTCAAAATTAAGAAAAAAGAAAGCATTCTTTTTATTTGATTCTATTATTTGCGAACAGGTGGGGTTTCGTTTGAACGGTTCATTATTTTAAAAGTTGATTGCAGGCGTCCATAGGATGTAGCAGCGACTTACAATTAAAAAAGATGTAGACTGCATAGATCGGAGCAACAGTTTACATTCTAAGGCAGAAAATAGCACAGGTTAACTATGATATTGAGAAGTCAAACAGCCTTTTGTCCCCGTGTCCATGGGTGCTGTAAAGCACTCGAAAAGTAAATAATAAAAGTAAGTTAAATTAAACGTGATATAATCCGTAGAATTGATTTTATTCAGTGTCTAATAATCGTGGAAATATAGGAAATCATTAGATATTTGCCTAAGTAGCCACCTTTGACAGGCGAGTCAGCAACCACAGTTTTTAATATTTGAGTTCTTACTAGAAAAACACTACTATCCATTCTCTGTTTCATTTCCTTGTATCGTTTTTTAAGACACCCACGGTATGATGTCAGGTAGTGGCTTCATCATGTTTACGTGGTAAAGATATGCTGCAGCTATATTAGTAGTATAGTTGTAGCACGAATTGGTCGGCTCGACCGGGGAAGGACCACGCTCGTATGGTGAGTGTAGAGAACCGGAGACCCTTTTTATTTGAAACGAAGCATTCCGTCTTAGTCCTGACGGGTGACAACGCTTCTGCATTTTGATTCTTAATAAGGATAGATATAGATGGTCTATGGGTAACAGCAACTACTCATCATTAGCTGGACTGTATGCTCGTTTGTCACCCTTATTGTATATCACTATCCCCATCACAATCCCACTGTTAAACGAAGGTACAATTGGTTACCGCAAAGTCCGCTCTAAGCATTCATCGACTCCTAGCTCTCTCATACGTTCGTTATTTAATACAGTGATTGGTCGTTCAGCAATGCGCGTGATAATACAACCTTTTCCCTGATTTTTTAAATCACTACATTCCTATCTACAGTATATAATACGAGTAGAACACGTTATATTGGGTACATTACCACCACCCATACAATAAAGTGGTAAACATTACTCCTCCATTATCCTCATACGGCCCATTTTGGTTACACAGTTATTTACTGCCAGCACCCGTTTAAGACTTGAAGGAATATTGGACGAAATGTGTCGAAATTTCCCGAACGCTGAAGTTGAATTTGTCGTTTGAGATCTTCGTCGGCGATGGCGTGACTCAGTTATACAATTTATGTTTGTCCTAGCTAAGGACTGTTATTCGATTCTTTCACAGAGAGAAATCCCGAGCAAAGCCTTCTCTATAGTTTGCTGAGGCACTTTAGCTTTTTATATTCATTAGATTTATTACGGTTATGCTATGTTCTTCGTCCTTTAAACGATTTATTTTAGCTTGATCTGTATCTAAGTGTGTGAATGAAATGGAATTTCATAATGGTATTGTCTATTCATACCATAATCGAACGATTATTATTTTCTTATTTATACAATTGTAGTATGTATGATTTATTTATTTTTATTCGTCTGAAATATTTTAATATTTTTAATTTAAAAAATTTAAATATATTTAATAATTTTAAACAATTGATTTTGGCAACTTGCGTCTAATAAAACATTATACCAATCTTGCAATATCAGTGACAGTAGGTTAAGATGTTGCTGTTGTGGCACTTGGGTCACCCTAAAATCGTATACATTATAATTATATAACATTTAATCATAAATAAATTAAAATAGAATATTAAAAGAATTCAACTATTTAATTTTAAAATTGTCGAACTAATAAGTATTTAGACAGAAGCGTTGAAAATGATCGCGGGTAGAGCTGTAGTATCTATTTTTTTAATTGTGCGATGGCTACCTGGTATTATTGCCTGACACTGATTACTGATTACTACCACCCATAAAAATCCGCAGCTCCAGAAGAACGAAGGTGTATTGCGGGTGTATTAAAACGGAGAACGCTTTTTCCTCGAAGTTACCTCTGTCAGTCCGGAAAAGCTGCTGGTGACAGTAAATTTCAGAATATGGCTGTACGCCTTTATTGACTGCAGGACCAATTGAGCAACTAAGAAATGAGGTTTGAGAAATGACACTTTCCCAAGTGTGTTAATATTTTAGTCTATCAAGCTTATCTTATCACGCGTTGTAGAACCACTCTGCAATATTATGGGTGTAGCAAGCTCGCGTAGGCTCAACAGGGGAAGAACCATGCTTTCAAAGAATACCAGCGTGAAATTTACTTAAAACTGCTGTTTCGTATGGTGAGTGAGTATAGAACCGGAGATTCTTTTTACTAAAAATTAGGCATTCCAGCTGGATTTTGGTTCTTAATCGAGTATAGCCATATTCGTGGACCACAGCATCCATTTACCATCAGGTGGTCTGTGTGCTTGTTTGCCACCTTTATTCAATAAAAAAAGCTCAAGTCCTGCCTTGTATGAAGCAGTGTTAAAAATTTCAGACAAACTAATATTATAACAACTCATATAGGTCATAAGCAAAAGTTTTGAAGTCAGCCGTTTCTAATAAATTTCTTACAGGTGGCGGTTCACTGCGCTCATTCAGTGAACTGTTTCCGAATTCCGTTCCATTTGAGGCACAATAACTTTACTATACCCCTATAATAAAGTTTCGCTTTAATTGATTAAAATTAAAAATGAAATAGTATATATTATATACTGCACGTTCCAGCACTGGGTATAGGCTTTCCTTTCATCTCTGGCACATTTTCGGAATAAATAATATTTCATCCCACTATCCCATTGCATAGAATTTTATAAGTTATCGATCGTTATCTTTAAAGCCTAGTAGAAGTCCACTGCTGAACAAAGGACTCCCCCATAGATTGCGTCCCAGGAGATAGGAGATGGAACTTTACATATTCCGATTTTCTTTTAAATTATTACTTGTGCCTCTTTCAGCATGACATTTTATCGCCAAACCTTTACCGTTACCGTCCCATTAAATCCTACCCTATTAAAGTTCACTACTGTACTATACTCAAAGGGGGGATATTTGCCATAGTTGCCACGTTGGCAAGCAGGTTTGCAGTTTTTGTTTATTTTTAGTGGTTATTAGGAAAACGTTGCTACCCAACCCCTGATATGTTTCCCTCTGTCGCCTCTTACGACACCCACGGGATGATATGGGGTAGTGAATATTCTTACACCGCCATTACACGGTAATCACCAAATGCTATGTAATTTGAGGAATGCCTTATCCCCTGAGCTACCAGGGCTTCCGAAAATTGTTTTATACTCAAATGTTTTGTAGGTACAAAAATAATCTTATTTTCCCCAAACGTACTATAACTAAACAAACTGTTATTGACAATATCAAAATATGAAGGCAAACCGATTGACTTTCAATTCGACGGAAATCCATTATATTTATTGCATATAGAGTAAAGTAGTAAAAAGTGGACTCCGGTTTACGATATTACGAAAAACCTTTTTCTTCTTACTTTGTTTTAAAATATAGCGGTGGTAACTCAGGGGCAAAACGCCCTGGGTGTATTTTTATTCACTAATGAAATTGTTAATTGCAATGTTAAGTGCTGATTTAGCACGTGCTTGAAGGCGAAAGAAAACATAGTGAGGAAACCTGCATACTTATATGAAAAATAAAAAAAAATCAAAAACTCATTTTAAGCCCGCCAACATATATTAGGGCAGCGCGTCAGATATCTCCCTGTCTCGGAACCCTCTTAGAAATGACAGGAGGCCTATTCCCAGCTGTGGAATATACATATATATATATATATAAGCGCTAACTATGCACAGGTAGTACAGTCTACCTGCGTGAAATAACGGCCTAATATTAATGTATTTCATATGGTGAGTGCACAGATTAGGAAACTCACTTTACTGATAACGAAGTATTTTGTCTTAGCCCTTAGGGATGACAATGTATGTAAGAATAAGTGTGGTAAACGAGCCCACAATACTTCTCATGGTATGTGAATGCTGTGGAACATAGACATCTACTGGCCAATAGACTATCCTCAGTAAATAATCAACATGTATAAGCGTTGTGTCTGAAGAATAGGATGGAATATCTCGTTTCCAGTTAAAAAGGTTTTCGGTTCTCTACACTCAACATACAAAACACAGTGGCATAAAGCTGTAAATTTACACTGATATTCTATAATAGAATAACATAGCTGTAGCATATTATATATCACGTTATATAATAGGATTCATTAATAATGAATACTGGTAATTAAAATGTTATGCGGGCGATTACAAAGTCCGAAAATAGTGACTAGTCAAAATCAATTTTGTTACACATTTATTTGAAACAAGCAGCAGGATATTCTTTGAGCGACCTAATTTCTGTTTGAGTTACAAGATTAGGTCTCGCATAAGTATATAATACACACTTTGGCTTATCTTTTACTTTAATTGAGGTGCATTGTAGTGAAAAGAAATTGATTAAAAAAAGCGAAATAACCCGAAATATATCTTGCTGAACAACATAAATAAAATGTAGATAATATTATAATGTACGATGAATTCATATATTATAATATAATAATATAAAGACAAATTCGTTAACAACTAGTGACCCGCTCTGGCATCGGCTCGATGTAATCTATTAATATGGCTTTATTTATATTTAAGGCAGTCACAGACAATTTATTTAATTCATTGTTTGTTTTTTTTAACTTAATGATTTTTGGATAAATTATAATCTAGATCCTTTATGGCATTGCTCTCTGTCGGTTCGTAAAGTTTTAACCAAATCGGTTTAGCCAATTCGAAGATTAGCAGTGACAGACAGACAGAGAGACAAAACCTTAATTTTTTAAATTTTTATTATGTCTTAATATTCTGCAAATAACCCCAATATCAAAATGCGATGTTGATTTACCACGCATATGCACTAAAAGGTTTGCTACATCGTTCGTCGTGCGTACAGCAAAGGAGTGGAATAAGTGGCCAGCATCTGTCTTTCCATCAGATTATAATTTCTTCAAGGCAGGAGTGAATAGACTTTTATTAAGTCAGTTCACTTCACCATCTTAAGCTAAATGTTGGCATTGTAGTTAAGCGCTGGCGTATAATAGTTAAAAAAAATAGAAGCGAATTAATTCAATGTTAACTATAGACAGACAATTCAATTTTATTTATATGTATAAATATGATTGCCTCGGTCATATAAAAATAATATGAAAATATTTATTTTTTATATTATACTAACGTTCGTGGCTTTAAATCGTCCTAAGAACCACCACAGCTGCATCTTAACCTCCTGGCAATAATATTTAGTATTTCTCGTCGCTCACTGGCTCACTTAGTATTTTAGATGCCCATTTAATGTTTATATCGCTCTCCTAACATTTTAATACGCATTATGGATATACCGTTTGTTATTTTTGTAGCCCGTATTACAATTTTTATTGATAAGCTAAGCAGGCATGTCTGTTTATTTTTTGATGTAATAATAAAATATTGCTCCTGTATATCTTTATGTATCGACATAAATATGTATATAATATCATCATCTTACAGTCTTTCATAAGTCCACTGCTGAAGATAGGCCTCCAAGGAATACAACAAAGTACGGTCCTGAGCCGCCTGCATCCATCGACTTCCTGCATGTCTTACCAGGTCGTCACTCCATCTAGTAGGGGGTCGCCCTACACTTCGCCTAACGGTACGAGGCTGCCACTCGAGAACGTTTCTTCCCCATCGGTTGTCGGTTTTTCGAGCTATATGGTCGGCCCACTGCCACTTTAGCTTACTAAACCGTTGGGCTACGTCGGTTATTCTGGTTCTACTGCGGATATCCTCATTTCTAATTTTATCACGCAGAAAAATTCCAAGCAGCCGTAGCCCTCTCCATAGCTCGCTGAGCGACCTTGAGCTTCCTCATACGGCCAACAGTGAAGGACCACGTCTCAGATCCTTAAGTCATCACTGGCAACACGCACTGGCAACAATACTACAATATGTATATATATATATATATATATATATATATATATATATATATATATATATATATATAGGTAAAATTTCATCTCTTAGTATCCATTTCTTTTTGATTTTTGTGTAATCGTGGGCTGTGAGAGCACGATCGCTCCCCGGTCAAGCCGACCTATTCGTGATGCTGACATAATATATCTGCAACATTGCTCTACTACGTAAATTACATAGGTCTAATAAATAAATATAATGTTTCATTGAATGAGTTTTTTTTTTAATTTTAAGTAATTTAATCGCGATATAATCCTTAAAAAGCTAACTTTATTCAATGTGTAGTATTTGCGTAAATTTAATAAATTATCATAATATACCAAATCGTTTCTCTTAAAAAAACTGTGCACTAAAATGCATCGCACAAAATCGCATCGAGGTTAACTTAGTTTCGAATGGCTGTGAGCCTAAATGGACGCCTTTTCAATTTTGCTTTGAATTGAATAACTCCGTATCGAACGAGTCTGCGAGTATCGTTGCCGGAAGAGCTCCATTCCCCAGCCAGTCGGTTCAAAAAAGGAAAAGTAAAATGTTTCAGCGAGACCGAGACCCGGCAATCATAAACAGATTAAATCTGTATGAATGTCTAGTCATTCGGCTTGAAGTAATCAATGCGCGTAATTTTTCTGCATTTCTTTAGAAACAAAAGCTATAGTGTATTTATATACATAAACTAGGTTTAAAAACTATTTTACATAGTAGTACGTTCAAATAAATTTTAGGACTACGCTCTCACAGAAAACTAGCATTAAATAGCAGCTTAATGCTGCTGTGTTTCGTATGGTGAGTGTAGAGAACCAGAGAACCAGAGACCCTGTACAGTAAACACGACATTCCATCTTAGTCCTTAGGACTGAAAGCGCATCTGCATTTTGATTTTTAATTGAGGATAGATGTAGATGTCAATTAGGCCACAGCATATAATTAGCGTCAGGTGGACTATATGCTCGTTAGTCGACTGTTATTCTATAAAAAAAAACACAGTTGTACGGATAGTAAGGGGGTGCAGTATGTGTAACTTCAATTAAGTAACAAAATACAAAAGAGTTGTTACTTACTCAGGGCCTTAATAAAATGGAATGCCTTAATACCAATGAAAAGTGTCTCTGTTTTTGTTACTCACCTTCCAAAACACATCAGAATTATTCAGGTATTTTCTGCTGGTATCGTACTCAATTATTTGTTTATATTAAAATTAATAAATTGAATGACAAGCTTGTGGAAACTGTCCATGCAGTCGCAGCTAAGTTCTGGAAGACTCGTCGCAGAAGAACACAAAAACTCTCCGATCATACTTTTAATCTCATGGATGTTAGACGGGAGATGAAGCTGCATTCCTCAGCAGATTTGACAGCAAACAGGCAACTGAACTGACTGATCTCCAAATGCATGCGGCGGGACTTGCGAAACTTCAATACAGCTCGTATTTAAGAAGCGATCGAGCGGAACCAGGGCTCCAAAGTCTTTGCCAGAGACCTGTCCATCAGAAAGAGCCATTTTTAGAAGCTGAAGGCCGAATGTGGCAGCATTGTTTCCGGGACACCTGAGATTTTGAGTGAGATTGACAGGTTCTATGGGCAGCTGTACACGTCATCGTTGGAGCCACACGCAAATGTGAGTAAAGATCCAAGAACAAGTCTTATCCAACACTATTCCGATGATATCCCGGACGTCAGTCTGAGCGAGATAAGACTGGTTCTCTAACACCTTAAAAACAGCAAGTTCCCGGAATTACATCGGATATTCTGAAAAAACCCCTCTCAGAAATGAGAGGAGGACTGTGACCATTAGTGGGACGTAAATAAGCTGCAACTTTACTTTACTTTACTTTTTTTCTGAAAGCGGAGAGAAAACTGGAACTTAAAATCCTTCAGAAGCTCTTTAATTCCGTCCTTCATGGTGGAATTATTCCGGAGGCGTGGAGCAGAAGTGCGGTGGTTTTGTTCTTTAAGAAAAGCAAAAACGCTCTCTTGAGAAAATACAGACCGATCTCGCATCTGAACCGCGTCTACGTGCTGTTTTCTAGATTCTTTACGAATCGTCTTGCATGCAGACTCGACGACTTCCAGACTCCCGAACAAGCTGGTTTCCGAAAAGGCTCTAGCACCATAGGCCACATATATACCCTTCGGCAAATTATACAGAGGACCGAAGAGTACAATCTGCTTTTTGTCTTGCGTATGTGGACTATGAGAAAGCCTTTGATTCCGTCAAAATTTCGGGATGCTGCAGTCCTTTGAGCGGTGCCAAGTTGACTATCAGTATATCGAACTATTGAAGTGTTTGTGAAGTTGGGCTACGATGGCTATCCGAGTGCAGGACCACAGTACGATATCTATCAAACTGCAGAAAAGTGTTCGACAGTGTGACGTTATATCCCCAAAACCTTTTACCGCTGCATTGAAAGACGTTTTCAAGCTACTGGACTGGAAAAATATACGTTATTAACGTCAATGGCGAGTATATCGCTCACCTTCGATTTGCCGACGATCTTTTTTTTAATTTTTTTTTAAATGTTACCCCCATACTAATATTTTCTCCTGTATCGTGGAGGCAGTTTATACATCCAGACAAACATCCAGACCCGGAACAATTATTTGTAGGCCATATAAATACTTGTTCCGTGCGGGATTCGAACCCGTGCCTCCAGCGCAAGCAACTTATTGCTAAGCCACTGCGCCACAGAGCGGTCAAATATAGTCCTTATGGCAGAATCACTGGTGGACCTAAGCACTAATGACCTCAATAGTGTCTCCCAACGAGTCTTAAGGTGAACACAACACAAATACAACACAAATAAAAAAACATGTTTAACATCCATGTCACAACTATGCCGGTAGTTGTTGGGAGCACTAAGCTCGAAGTTGTTAACCAATATGTTTATCTGGGTTTTAGTCCAACTAGGTAAGGTCAACTTCGACCGAGAATTCAATCGACGGATTCAACTCGGCTGGGCAGCGTTTGGGAGATTACGAAACAAATTGTCGTCAGGCATACCTCAAAACGAAATTTTTTAAACCAGTGATCTGAAACGTGGCCCATTACTGCTGGCTCTATGAGGAAGCTCAAAGTCGCTCAGCGAGCTAGGCTAGGCTAGCTAGCTAGCGAGGAGAGGGCTATGCTCGGCGTTTATCTGCATGGTAGACTTAAAAACGAGGATATCCGCAGTAAAACTAAAGTAATCGACATAGCCCAAAGAATTAGTAAGCTTCTACGTGGTAGAGCCATGCTGCAGCTATATTAGTAGTATAGTTGTAGCACGAATGGGTTGGCTCGACCGGGGAAGGACCACGCTCTCACAGAATACCAGCGTCAAATAGCAGCTTAACACTGCTGTGTTTCGTATGGTGAGTGTAGAGAACCGGAGACCCTTTTTACTGGAAACGAGGCATTCCATCTTAGTCCTCACGGGTGGCAACGCATCTGCATTTTGATTCGCAAACGAGGATAAATGTAGATGTCTATGGGCCACAGCAGCCACTTACCATCAGGTGGACTGTGTGCTCGTTTGTCACCCTATACTATAAAAAAAATAAAGCTGAACCTGACCGCGTTAGAGCGCTGTAAGTATATGTAGTACCCCATATGGTGTCTTAAGATGCGACAGAGGGAAACCCTAAACCAGGAGATGGGTGGCTGCGTCTCTAACGACAAGAAAATAAATAACTGCGGTTGCTAAGCTTGCTGCGTGACAACTATAGAAAATGTCCTCATTTGGAGAAAACTATAGAGAAGCAAATATTCGGCAGTGGACTTTTATAGACTGCAATGAATGAATACATGAATTCTGCTCGTTCAGGGTTCTTTTCCGGTCATGATGACCCATTTATGCTACAGTTAAAGTGTAGCTTAGCTACACAGTTTTTAACTTTAGAAACTATATATCGCAAACAACTAGCTTAATTAGCTTTTAAGTCTACTCTAGTCTTTTTACTAAACGGCGCCGTTCAACCAGCGGCATGAATGATATTCAGATGGTGCGTCTACTTTGCACATGTTTTATAATATCAGTGACAGTAAGTTACTGGGCGCCGGGGATGGCCGTTGGGTCACTCTAACCGCGTAAATTACTGCTAATTAGGCACAGGCCAGCGACCGTCTTATTGAATGAAATTAATAGGGTGCTCATGCCATATAATATCTAGGCTGTTAATTGAAAGGCTAATTAAGCTAGTTGGCAGCAACATATATACACTATTCACATATCACGTTCATAAGCAAGGTTAAGTACGAGATATGTCATTTATACGCGGTAGAGCCATGCTGCAGCTATAATAATAGTATACTTGTAGCACGAATGGGTTGGATCGACCGGGAAAAGACCACGCTCTCACAGAATACAGCTTAAAGTAGCAGCTTAATGCTGCTGTGTTTCGTATGGTGAGTAGGTATAGAGAAACGGAGACCCTTTTTACTGGAAAAGAGGCATTCTATCTTAGTCCTCACGGCTGACAAAGCATCAGCATTTTAATTCGCAAACGAAGTTTACAACTTTATAGTACGGCCGCTGAGTTATTACCGATTTGGCAGATTATTCTTAAATTAATCGATATAACCTTGCACGAGCGACACATTTGCCGAATGATTTAGAATACCTCTTTAATATAAAACTTTATGTCAAAATGTCAGAATCAAGTAATTTTCCAATAAACTCTGTTTCAAAACTTAAAATAGTTTGTAAATAATATGAAAACATTTATTTTTTGTTCTTTGGCGCGCTTGTACATAGTTACATCGTGCGTCTAGTTTTCATCGTGATGTGCTTGATAGTATTCGGTCCGAATTCATTAGAATAGATATGATATTTATTTTATTTGGATATTTTTATTTTACTTATTCCTTCGAGCAACTAGACTATAATGCTACCATTTTTTTGCGTCTCCTAACTGCACTGTGTTGCCAGTAACTCTATGATTTTTAAGATTTAGGTGTGATCCAAAGACAGAAATACTGTTTTCTATGATTTAAAAATAAATACAATTAAAATGATTATGTATAATTTTTAACATTCATAATATATAAAACAACATTTAATAAATATAATTTTCTCCCTCAATTAAGCAATGTTATAGGTGTATTTTTTTAAGTAATTGGCGATACTATTCTGGCAACACCATTACCACCGCTATTTTAATCTGTTTAGTCGTCTTCCGTACTCTCGTGCGCACAGACTACGTTCTCTTGTGTAACCGTTGTTTTTTGACCCGGCTTTCTCCTGTTTATCGTTGCGCTTTATTGGACTAATTTTGTTTGTGTTTGGTAATTTTGTTGAAAATGCCGAAACGAGGAAAAACATTGAATAGTCAATGTCGTGAGCTTGTACTAAAGCTACAGGATTACTTTGAGCGTGAGTCACAAAATGGCGGCCCTTTGATTCCTGTCACTCAAGTGAAAGATCGGGTTTCACAAGCTCTTGGAATTGGTGCAAAAACACTATATAATATAAATAAAGAAAAATTTGGTGCTTCTGGAAGTGAAGATAATGTTTTACGCACTCCTAAGAAAAAACGAAGACAAAATCCCGTGACAGGTGTTGATGTTTTTGATGCAGATGCAATAAGAAACCACATATATGCTTATTATACTAGGAACGAGTTTCCAACTAGACGTTTGCTTTTGGTCTCTTTAAAAGAAGCTGGCTTGTTTAAAGGCGGTAAAACGGCGTTTTCAAAACTATTGCACGAAATTGGGTTTGAATATAAAAAAACGAATAAAAGGAAAATATTAATGGAAAGATTTGATTTAATAATTAAAAGGAGCGAGTTTTTAAGAGAAGCCAGAAAAATCGAGTCTTGGGACAACGTCGTTTTTGTTGACGAAACATGGTTAAATGCGAACCACACTGTGTCACGCTTTTGGACTGACGAAATAAAAGCATCAACCTCAAAGGTTCCAATTGGAAAAGGATTGCGGCTGATAATTTGTCACGCCGGTTCTGCTGGAAGTGGTTTCTTTGAAAATGGACTGCTGGCTTTCGCGTCAAAAGTACTTCCGATTACCACGAGGAGATGGATACAGACACTTTTACGAATTGGTTCGAAAATCAATTATTACCCAGCCTGCCAGAGCCTTCTATCATAATAATGGACAACGCTTCATATCACTTGAAACAAGTGAATAAAGCGCCTACTCAGGCCGACAAGAAAGCTGATCTCGTAGCATGGCTACACCAAAATGGAATTGAAACTACTGCCGAAATGCTAAAGTCTGACTTAGTAAAGTTGGTACGCGAAAATAAAACATCAAGAGTCCGTTATGAAGAATATGAGATAGCTCTAGCACATACATGGACATCGGGTACTTCGAATTCCGCCTTATCACTGCCAGTACAATGCCATTGAGCTAATATGGGCACAAATCAAAGGCATTGTTTTTTATCGCATAAGTTATGAATATGAATAATTTGTACTATTATAACATCCAATATTCAGCATATAAGTAAAAAGATACATAACTAAGAAATAAATATCTCATGTCCCTTACATGTAGGTAATTGTGTAACATTTCGTTTATTTAATGTAATAAATTAACGTTATTTAATGTTTACATTACAGGTTACGCAGCTCGTAATAATACGACTCCGCCATTCAGTACTAATAAAATGATGGGTCTATTAAAAGATGCTTGCAGCAAAATAACGAAAGAAGATTGGGTCAAGGTCGTCGAAAAGACTACGAAAACTAATAACAGAAGATTATGAACGCGATATAAGAGTGGACACCATTATAGACAATGAAATTGTCATACAAGTGACTGATAGCGATGACAGCTCTGGCGAATCTGGTTCAGAGTCTGAATAATTGTTTTAATAAATGATAGGTAGTCATTTATTAAAACATCTTGTACCTACTCTATTCATTAAAATGTGTAACAGTGTTTACAAATTTGTTTTATTTTGATATGTCCTCGACCAATTATCTACGCCCATCAAGGATACTCCACCTAATAAAGAACCTGTGTCTTTAACTATTATTATTTGATTTTATTTAATTACACACTATACTAGAATATTTAAAAACAAACTGTTCCCAAATGATATTAGGGTTACTGTTACAGTCACTTCACTAGTATTGTCAATTCGTCATGTGTCAAATCGGTAATAACTCAGCGGCCGGAGTATAACAGTGGTAGAGCCAGGCGGCAGCTTTTGCTGTCGCATGGATGGGCCGGCTCGAGCCAGGGTGGTACCACGACCTCACAGAATACCAGCGTGAAGTAGAGGTTTACCTCTGCTTTCGCTTGGAGAGTGCAGGTGGCCGGAGGCCTTTTTTACTGGAAATGAGGCATTCCATCCTAGTCCTCACGGGTGAAATTGCATCTGCATTTTGATCTGTAACAGAGGATAGATGTAGATGTCTATGGGCCGCAGCAACTATTTACCATCAGGTGGACTGTGTGCTCGTTTTTCACCCTTGTCCTACATAAAAAAAAGATAAGATTTTTTTCGGCAGTAGGTGAAGAAAAAGTTAACACATGCGTAAAATTTTAATTTGTATTTTAAATTAACTAATACAATATTATACATAATTTAATACATATTTGAGTGCTAATTAATACCATTTTCTTGGTGATCAAATTTGTGCAACTGTATATATGTGAATTAATTCCATCTAAATACACCACCTGCCAGCACATCACACATTTGGATTTATACACAATGTCTCAACTTGAAGAGATTAGAACTGCACAGAACAGTTTGGAGGATTGCTTTTCAAAAAGGATGGCCGAACTGGAAGCACAGTTACACGCGGGGGGACCCGCCAAGGACACGGTTGCAAAAGTGGCTGAGGAGTTTCGAACCTTCCGTGAACTCATGTTTTCTATGCTTGGTATGCTCCGTAAACAAATTAATGAGTGCACCCATATGGTTGACGTTATTGAGACCAGGCACAGACGAAAGGCTCTCCTTTTCTTGGGTGTTGCTGAAGAGGAGAAGGAGGACTGCAAGGCTACAGTATTGAGTATAATCCCTAAAATGGAGTCGAAGGACATCACAGCATCCTGCATTAGTGTCTGCCATAGGATTGGAGTAGCCTCCAAAAATCGTCTCCGGCCAATCCTAGTACGATTTGTTAGCATCGACTCCAGGTCATCAGTATGGAGGGCGAAGTCTAGGCTGAAAGGTTGTCCAGTTTCAGTAAAGGAGTTCTTGACAAAGTCTCGGCAAACTGTTTTTGGCAAAGCCCGTCAGCATTTCGGTATGCGTGCATGCTGGACCCAAGATGGAGTAATTGTGGTGAAAGCTGCAGATGGATCCCGGCATAAAGTCACTACCTTAGATGAGCTGATTACTCTTACTCAAAAATACCCTAAGGCGGCTGCTGAATCCCCAACTGGAGACGTGCGTATAGCAGGAAGCGCTTTATCGTCGCAACCCAATTCAAAGCCACGTAAATAGCTAAGCATAATAGCGTTTTATTGTGTTAATTCTCCTTTTTCCTGTAACTACAACTATAAATTTATTCAATATTGAAGTATATAGTAATACTTAGTATCATTACTTTCTATCCACCGTATTAAAACTTGCTTTTCTTTTATGTAACCTTAAGCTTGATTCTTTCTTATTTATTTATATTTTTTTTATATTACTTAATTTATAATTTTAATAGTTATTCGTTTAACTTCATTTATTAAAACTTGTACATATTATTCACTTTAAATTACATTTTAGGCTTAGTTCTATTTTGTTTTTATACATATTATGAAATTGTTTTGCTTTAGGTTATATTTTGTCCATAGATTAATAGATCTGTAGCAAGTGCATAGTGTAAGTTAATTTTGTCGCTGGGAAGGTTTTTTTTCTTATTAATACATAACCATGGATACAAAGTCTTTTGGCCACAGTTTATATGTCGTCTATGAGACACTTCTCTATGATACTTTTTAATTGTTCTAAGTTACTGTTATTTATTATCAGTATTCTTAATGTAGCTTACTAGTTTACTTGTAGCTGTCTTGCAAATCATTTTAATTTTTATTGTTTTGTGTATTATATTAGTCTCTTAATTTTTGAGTGTGTTAGCTGGCGGGTGGTGCAGGGATAGCAATTTGGTAATCGAAATTATTACTATTTTTTTTACGTTTTATAATTTTAATTATACTATATTATTTATTCTTACCATTTAGGTCTATATTATTTATTTATTTATATGTTATATTACATATAGATGAGTTCCGATGATGATTCTTTTCTTTCTGCCAACGAGTTTTGTTCATCAAATGACAGTTATTGCTCGCTTACTGAAACACTAGGGGATTTTGTGCGACGTAAATTCGAACAATCCCGCTCCTTGTTTAATGTTTGCCACATTAATGCACAAAGCGTACCTAGTCACTACAGTGATCTGACTGAGGCTTTCTCTGACGCTGATGTTCATGCCGTCTTGATTTCGGAGACTTGGTTAAAGCCCCATCTTCCTTCTACCTCTTACCCTCTCTCTGGCTTCAGTTTGATACGCAACGATCGAGTTGATAGGAGAGGGGGTGGGGTCGCTATATATCTTCGTTGCGACTTCTCTTATAAAATTCTAGCTTCTTCTTCCCCTTATTATACTGCATCTGCAGAATTTCTATTCCTTGAAAATTGTGTAAAAGGAGCTAAATTGGTTCTTGGTGTTGTCTACTGTCCTCCTTCTGTCGATTACTTCTCCAGTCTTGAAACAATTCTGGAATCCTTGGGGTCCGAATACTCACATCACATTATCATGGGCGATTTTAATACAGACCTCCTGACTCCGCACTCATCCCGTTCCTCTAAGCTCCTTCACATTGTCGAGTCGGTTGGCCTCCACATTTTACCTTTACAAGCCACTCACCACAATATTGATGTGGAAGATACCTGGCTTGACTTAATCCTTACCTCTGCTCCTTCTCTTGTCTTCTCCCATGGTCAACACTTTGCACCTGCTTTCTCCTATCATGACCTCATTTTCCTTTCTTACGTCCTAAAACCTCCTAAAGCTCCAGCTAAAACTCTTCACATGCGTTGTTTTGGTCGCTTAGATGTTGAAAAGCTTTGTATGGATGCATCCAAAATAAACTGGAACAGCGTGGTTTCTGCGCCCACTGTGGACGAAAAGGTTGAGGCTTTGAATGAAGCTATCCTTAGGTTGTATGATGTGCATGCTCCCATTAAAAAAGTGAAGCTCAAGCGTCCACCTGCGCCATGGATGACGATTGGGGTTCGAATTGCGATGAGACGTAGGGATCGGGCTTTTGGCAAATTTAGGAAAGATCGATGTGATGAGAACTGGACTCTTTATAAAGTTGCAAGGAACCGGTGCAATCAGATGATACGCAACGCCAAACGCCGATTTATCCTTAGTAACATCTCATCTTCTTCCCCTGCTAATATCTGGAAGTTCCTTAGAACCATAGGTATCGGTAAACGACACCATTGTGAGTTTCAGAGGACGATTGGTCTGGATGATATTAATTTTCATTTTGTCTCCAACAGTCCTCTTGATCACCAGACCAAGCGTCTTACTATTGAACACATAATGGGTTTACCTCGTCCCGATATTGATCTCTTTCAATTTTCTCCAGTAGCTATGGATGAGATCAAGAAGACAATCCTATCCATTAAATCTAATGCTGTAGGTTGCGACAACATCAGCCGACGGATGATTATCTTTATACTTGACCATATCCTCCCAGTTATCTCGCACATCATTAACTTCTCCTTGGATTCTGGTGATTTTCCTTCTTTGTGGAGTAAGGCTTACGTTATTCCCTTACAAAAGATCACAAATCCCACTTTACCCAATCATTTCCGACCTATATCCATCCTTCCCATCTTATCCAAGGTCCTTGAAGCCTGTGTCCACAAGCAACTTTCGCAGTTTATCTCCTGTCATAACTTATTAAGTCTCTTGCAGTCTGGCTTTAGGCCTGGTC
Source organism: Parnassius glacialis (assembly GCA_033319125.1). NCBI lineage: Eukaryota > Metazoa > Arthropoda > Insecta > Lepidoptera > Papilionidae > Parnassius > Parnassius glacialis. Next base: position 38,916,472 of record JAVANC010000028.1, on the reverse strand, counting down.
ATAGCACCGTTTCCGCACTCCTGAAAGTAACTGGTGATATTAGGGCAGGTATAGAGGATACTAAAGTCACTGTGTTGGTTTTAGTTGACTTCTCGAACGCCTTTAATACCATCAGTCATGACATTCTAATTTCCATACTTTCCCTTTATATGGTCTCACCCGAAGCACTGGATTGGTTTTCATCATATCTTCGAGGTCGCCAGCAGTCGGTTCGCATCGATGAGCTATCATCTAGCTGGTTTGACTTACATGCTGGTGTTCCTCAAGGCGGCATATTATCTCCTTTGTTGTTTTCTATATTTATTAATCTCATTACCCAAGACCTTCAGTCTGCGTATCATCTGTATGCCGATGACTTGCAATTGTACACACAAGCGAGTATTGACAATATTTCTACAGCGGTGGACATAATTAACAGGGACCTTGAGTATATTAAGAACTGCTCTGACAGGTTTGGCCTAATGGTCAACCCTTCGAAGTGTCAGGCCATAATAATTGGTAGCCATCGGATGAATCATAGATTGAAAACGGTAGCTCTACCTCCTATCTTTTGTAATAGTACTGAGATTGAATTGCGTTCTACTGTGAAGGATCTAGGTTTATTAATTGATTCTACCTTGAGTTGGAAAGACCAAGTAACGACCGTTAGCCAGAAAGTTACCGGTACCCTGCGTTCTCTCTATCGCCTAAAAAATTTTCTACCATCTGCAATCAAAACAATGCTTGTGCAAAGTTTAATTTTTCCCCTAATCGACTATGGTGATGTGTGTTATTTCGACCTGAATGCAGATCTTCTCAATAAATATGACCGTCTACTGAATAACTGCATTCGATTCATTTTCAATCTTCGAAAGTATGACCATATATCCACGTATAGATCTCAATTAAAATGGTTACCTATTCGTCAACGCCGTAGTTTGCGTGCACTCACTACCCTTTATTCTATCCTGATGTCTCCAACTTCCCCTTCTTACTTATCTCCTTACTTTCAGTTGCTTAGCGCTAGTCATGAGAGAACCCTCCGCTCTATGAACAACCTTCTTCTCCTATGTCCCTCCCATAGCTCTGGACTTGTTCGCGTTACGCGTTCAAGATGAAGGTTCGGGAATACTTAATTAATAAATTGGCAGAATCATCATAGTAACAGTTTATATATATTTTATGTATATATATATATGTGTATATGTGTATATATATATATATATATATATATATATATATATATATATATATGGTATGTATGTGTGTATATATATTGTTATTATGTATATTATATATTTTATTTGATTATGTATATATATATATATATATATATATATAATTACCATTATTACCATTTATATCTTATGTATTTTATTTCCATGTGCTAAAATTGTTTTTTTTTGTTATTTTAGTTTAGTATTAGCATATCTACTTTTTATAACACCTACTTCATTCTATCTCTGCATCATCCCAAGGTAGACTGGTAGAGAATGCCTTAGGCATTAAGTCCGCCTATATACCACATGTGTATATGAAGTTTTAAATAAATAAATAAATAAGATAGATGTAGATGTTTATGGGACACAGCAACCACTTACCATGAGGACTGTGTGCTCGTTTCTTACCCTTATTCTATAAATATAATACGCATCCATGAGTAGTTCGTGATCTGTAGGGAGTCAAAATAAGGAAGATGATAAGGAATAAAAATAGGCTAAAATTCGTGCGTAAGTTAAGTTCAATTTAAAATGCTTCTCATCTTTATAAGGTTTTATTTTTAAGTTAGCAAGTCAAACATCCATCCATCGGATATACGAAAAGATTGGGAGGTTACGAAAACCTTCATGCCGCCAGAGACTTGACTTCACTTAAATTACTTACTAAAGTGCGTTGGAGAATTCAATAAAAACAAAAGTAGGTTGTCGGGTTTCGAAGTACGCGAGGATCATTTTCAAACCCCAGAAGCATTAGATGATGGCACACGCGCTTTAGAAATTCGATTCTAATACTTTATTGAAAAGTCTATTTTGTTCTACTACTATCAAACGATGTTTGTAAGATAAAAGTACAATTTATTGCATGTTAAATTTTAAAGAAAAACAAACATGCGTTAGTGGAACACTCGGTTGGAACGAAGTTCCTTTCGTAGTATATTATTATTGATTAACGTATTCTATTTTAGATTAAAAAATCCAAAAAAATGAATTACTAGTGTCTATTAAAATGAAGCGTCATTTAAAATAATGTTTCTTTCATAGCAAGATAAGAAAAAGTGCGAAGGAGATGGATAGAAAGAGGGTCGTGACGGAAAAGCCTTACATTTTTTCTCGCCTAACACTCATCCGTCAAATTCGAACCGTGCGATAAGGAACTTCGTTCCAAAAATATTTGATATGTTAATAATATAAATATTCTTACTTATTTTACTTAAAAATATAATAATCCTACATGCTAGAATAAAAATCAAAGTATGCAGTTTTAAGTACTTGATGTGAGAATTTCAAATTATTACATAGTTGAATTTCATATTATTATAAAAACAATTAATCCATTTATTTTATTGCATTTTACGACCGTTTATAAAAGTAAAACGGTAAGACTTAGGTTCTACTATACAGTAGAACCTGAGAAGGTTTTTATATTTTATTAAGAGTCTCATTTTTGACTCTTTTGAGTGGCTATAAGTTCAAAGTAACAAAGAATAATAATAATAATAATACCTACCATATACAAGACCCTAACATCCATTTTGAGCGCGAGAATCACTCATCACCTGAATTCAAATCAGGTGATGTCGCGCGCTCAAAATAGATGTCGGGGCGGTGGTCGTGGAACCAAGGAACCACTCCTCATTGACGCGGTCATTGGCAAGGTGGTTAAATGCAACCGTCGGAACCTCTCCGCTGCCTGGATAGACTACAAAAAGGTATTCGACTCGGTGCCTCATACATGGCTTAAGAGGGCCCTTGAGCTGTACAAGGTCGACTGTACAGTTCGAGACTTCCTTGGGCAGTGTATGGGGCAGTGGAGTACGATCCTTTGTCATCTAGGCGAGCGGATGACGACTGCGGAGAGCCACATAAGGATAAGAAGGGGTATCTTCCAGCGCGATTGTTTGAGTCCAATTTGGTTCTGCCTCTCTCTGAACCCTCTCAGTACCTTACTGGAGAGTTCCGGGAGGGGATTTCAGCTTCGGAAGGGAGGTACAAAAGTGACCCACCTTTTCTATAAGTCAAATTATTCGCCTCCAGTCGCTCTCATCTTATGGAATTGCTAAACATCACTTGTGATTTTAGCAATTCTATTAGAATGGAGCTGGGGACGGATAAGTGTGCGGTCCTCCATGTCGAAAGGGTGAGGGTTGCTAACTCTGAGGGCATGGACTTGTCTATGCCCATCAGCATAAGGACCCTTTCCGAGGCTGAAATATACCGATACCTGGGTATGTCACAGAACATCGGTGTAGATGAGGCGGGTATAAAACAGTCAGTTTGCGATGTGTTTTATGCACGCTTGACCAAAGTGCTTAACAGCCTTTTGTCCGGTGTGAATAAGACGCACGCATATAATGGTTGGATCATGCCTGTTCTCATGTATACCTTTGGCATGCTCAGGTGGACTCAGACCGAACTGAACGCTCTGGACAGAAAAGTCCGCACTATAATGACGTCCCACAGAATGCATCATCCGAGATCGTCAGTAATGAGGCTGTACTTGCCGCGAAAGCATGGTGGGCGCGGCTTTTTAAGCGCGCTTACCATGCATAATCGCGAAGTGTGCAGCCTCCGTAATTACTTTCTGACGAGAGCGGATGATCCATACTATAGGGACGTTATTTCTTGTGATAAAGGACTTACCCCTCTATCCTTAGCCAACGAGCAATGGCAAGACCCGGCAGTACAGAGCATTTCCGACCGGGAGACCGTATGGAAGGAGAAGGAGCTCCACGGGAGGTTCTACAATTCTCTACATGAGCCTTTCGTGGACACAGTCGCCTCCCTCCACTGGCTACGTTTCGGTGACCTCTTTGGGGAAACCGAGGGTTTTGTCTGTGCGATACAAGATCAGGTTCTTAAGACCAACAATTATCGGAGATACATCCTAAAGGATGGCACCGTTGACGTCTGTCGAGCTTGTCGCCATCCCGGTGAATCACTTAGGCATGTCATTTCCGGTTGTTCGGCGCTTTCTAACTCTGAGTATTTGCACAAGCACAACTTAGTAGCCAGGATTCTACACCAGGAGCTCACTCTGAAATACGGTCTCGTGGATCGGAAATTGCCGTATTATAAGTACTTGCCGGAAGCCGTGCTCGAAAATGACCGCGCCAGGCTCTACTGGGACCGGGCCATCATCACAGACAGGACTATTCTTGCGAATAAGCCTGATATTGTGCTGATGGACCGGGCACAGTCAAGGATATTTTTGGTCGACATTACCATTCCTTATGACGAGAACCTCGTGAAAGCCGAAACAGATAAGCTTACTAAATATCTGGACCTGGCTCACGAGGTGACCGACATGTCACAGGGGTGGATTGCCGGTCGAAATTATTCCTGTGGTCGTTTTCTGCGAAAGGGTTAATCCCAGTCAGCCTCTCGGGTCATCTGAGGCGACTGGGACTCCGTGACGGACCGCTCCAAGCTCAAATGTAGAAGGCGGTGCTCCTCGATACCGCCCGCATAGTCCGCCGGTTTCTTTCCCTTTCCCCCTAACCCTCGGCCGTTTGGTGTCCCCTGCCGGGGGCTTCCATCTGGTTGGGTTTTTATTTATTTATGTATTTTTTATGTATTTGTTTTATTTTGTTGATATTTATGTATGTTTATCATTTTCATTTACAGTTATATATTTATACAGCCCAACCATATGAGAAAACTATATAGATACCCCTAAAATAATAAGTAAGTAGGCGTAGGGAAGTGACGACCCCATCGCCCGCTGACGTAACAGTTATGTGCAAAACTGCTATGTCAGCGCAGTCAGTCAGCGCCTTGCCAAGAGGTGTAAGCGCCGTGCCTCGGCAGTATTGAGGGCGCAAAGGCCCGTTTGTGCTTACGGCCACACTATTAAACGGCGCCGGGTCTGGGCGTCTCCCGTTAATTGACGCCCAACTTAATGGATGATGGATAAAAATAGAACGCACATAGGGCCTCTGCCTGGGGGTCACCGGGGCGCGTCTGGAGCTGGCGCTAGACGCGACAGCATGCGAGCCGCCAGCTGAGCGCGAGCTGCACGACCACCTAGCAGCCCCTCGCGTCCATCATCCCAGATGATCCCATATGCAAATTATATGCCTAATTAATTATAAAAACAAAATAATATATTGAGGTTATTAAAACAATAACCATAAAAAACCCTGTATACTTAAAGTTAAAGTTACTTAAAGTTCGGCCTCACATGGAATACTGTTTTCATCTCCAGGCCAGGGCGCCCCAGTGCCAGCTCCTTCCACTTGACCACATCCAGCGCAGAGCGGTTCGAATCGTCGACGACCGACACTACTGGGAGTGCTCTGAGGTACATATTGTTCGGATTAATTCCAGCCACCAAATTTCACGAAAGCAAATCGCGTCAAAATTCACGATACCATCCTCACCATCTCAATGCTTGGCGGTCCACGACTGTACGTTTTACTAGGAGTTTTCTTCCTTGTACAACTTCTCTGTGGAATTATTTACCACCGGCGATTTTGCCGGACCGATACGACTTAGGGACCTTCAAGAAAAAAATCTTACACCTTTCTAGAAGGCCGGCAACGCATCTGCAATTCCCCTGGTGTTGCGGTTGTTCATGGGCGGCGGTAGTCACTTACCATCAGGTGAGCCGCATGCTCGTTGGCCCCATCTTCTACAAAAAAATGATTCGGATAGATTCACCTTAATTACGCTCGAGACATCAGGCAGAGATGTTATCATTTCTTGGTTGCCTGGAGTGTTCTTGGGTAATTTCTTAAATAGATCAACACAAGATGAGACTTTCCTTTTCATTATACTTCACATCATATAACGGATATTTGATCACTGTAGAACTGTCTAAATATGTTTATTTAAAACATAAGGTACAAAGCGAGCTTTCAGCTGTTAAGCTGAAAATGCCACCACTGAATATATTATTAGAGAGCGATAAAAGTAAAAACTAAATAAATCCTAACGTGTACATCATACCTACTCTTATTTCTAAAATAATATTTCAATAGAGAAGACGCAGACATGCCAAAGAAAAACGTGTGGAGATATTACAGAAATAAACATTTTGAGGATGTGTGAGGTCTACCAGTACCCTACCAGAGATTTATAATTTTAAAAACTATTTTTAAAATTGTTATATAATTATTTCTTAAATTTACGCGAATAAAACACATTGAATAAAAGTAATTTTATGGGTTTTATCGCGTTTTTTTTTTAATTAATTAAATTCCCGACGTTTCGGACGCTTTGCAACACCCATGGTTACAGGTTAAGGTGTTTTATGTCCTAATGTTATAGATAATGATATATTAATCATTGATCCGATTTACGCAGAACGAGCTTACAGTATCTTGAAGTCTTTCAGTACTATATTTGGCTTTACATTTAATTTTATTAATTATGGGATCTTAAGCAGATGGTAGCACCTGGCCTTCTTCTCTATTGATATTGGGATATTGTTTTACTTACAATATCCTCAAGAGTCTCCCTTGGCGGGAATTATGCATGCTGTCACCAGCATCGTTAAGTCCAGTGCCAACACCCGAATCAACAGTAATGGCTATTTTCTTGGATTTACTCCATTACTTAAATCACAAGGGTAACGAACGCTGCAAACCCACGACCTTTAATGTACGAGAAGTTAATTCACATAGTGAATCCTGCGGCAAAGTGTCGTATATTTAAGCACTCCCTTAAAATTTTCACACCCGTTTCATTTATATTTCCCTACAATAATAACCTAAATCCCACATAATTTGGACCATAGTTAAAGTTTAATTACCACGTTTAGCTTTTTAGGCACCGAGGTGTAATAAAATTTAACGTGTCGTTCCTTCATACTTTTGCAAATTTGTACCAATTTATTACCAAAAACTTTTACACTAAATCACAATTTATTATTGGTGTTATAAATACACAAGTCAAAGAAAATATAATATTGAGTTGCATATGAAGTCTTCAAACGTTATTGCTATTTATTATCAGTTATATTAAAATTATTCATCTTATCGATTGGCAAAAGTTACTAAAAACAATCGAAATTCACTTACAAAGTATAAGTGTAAAATAGGTGACAAGAATAGTAGACAGTTTTTCATTAGTAGTGAAAAAATGAATTTTTGTCTTAAGTACTGACAGTGCTACTGCATATTATTTTATTTTAATAATGAATAAATTAGGTGTTTACGGGCCGCGAAACCTAGTATTAAATCCTCGCCGACATCAGTGAAATTGTAACTGCAATTTTAAGTGTAAATTTCGACGTAATACGAAGGAAAACGACACGAGAAAAAGGAGGAGAGTGAGAAATAAAAAAAATCGAAGACACGTCAAGTACACACGAGCTGCTCATATTCGCGGATTAATTGCTCCATAACTCTCCAAGTAATGGGAATGGAGGATGTAGAATGTATTTTACTTTTACTTTATACACGGTATATGCCGAAAATAGCTTAAAAGTTATATTTAAATAAAGCTAGTTATACGGAAATCTATCGCGTATATTAAATTACTTATACTAGCTGATACCCGCGACTTCGTCCGCGTTGCTTACACATATCACTGAACACGTAGTGCTTATAAAAATCGTTGTTTCTTAAAACTTTAATAACTTTATATTAAATAAAAAATATCGAAATATTTTTTTTGATAAGTGCCAAGTGTCTAAGAAATAAAACTTGGAAAACCTAATGGAAATCTATCCAGTAGTTTTTCTGTGATTCGCGCACAACATCATCATTTTATTTCCTTAGTTCACCATGTCATAGTTGACCTTGGCTTCCTCGAGGTTAAAATTTATAATATTTCCAAAGTATTCACTTTGGAAATATTATAAATTTTAAGCGTTTCTGAAGTATTGACTTTTTCTGTATTATAGTTTTAATAAAACTTTAATAAATTTATATAAAATGAAGATATCGAATATTTTATTAAGATAAGGGTCAGGTGTCTAAGAAATAAAACTTGGAAAACCTAATAAAAATCTATCCAGTAGTTTTTCTGTGATTCGCGCACAACATCATCATTTTATTTCTTTAGTACACCATGTCATAGTTGACCTTGGCTTCCTCGAGATTAAAATTTATAATATTTCCAAAGTATTCACTTTGGAAATATTATAAATTTTAAGCGTTTCTGAAGTATTGACTTTTTCTGTATTATATTTTTAATAAAACTTTAATAAATTTATATAAAATGAAGATATCGAATATTTTATTAAGATAAGGATCAGGTGTCTAAGAAAAAAAACTTGGAAAACCTAATAAAAATCTATCCAGTAGTTTTTCTGTGATTCGCGCACAACATCATCATTTTATTTCCTTAGTTCACCATGTCATAGTATTTTAACCATTTCTAAAGTATTAACTTTTTCTGTATCATATTTTTAAGGTATTAATTTATTATAATTGAAAATGAATAGATTTTTCTACGTATCTATTTCCAAATACCTCTAATCATTCCCTTTTAGATAAATCGGAAAGCTCGAGACTAAAAGCAGCCAGTGCGTCTTCTTTTTATTCAACTTGTGTTTTCAAAGCTAATAAAACATGTATTTTATATACTACGTTGTATCTATGTCAACATCTATTAATTTAAAACTAATAGGTGTTGACATGTCCCTCCCGTGACCATGTGTGCTGGAAAGTGCTCGAAACATTAGGAATATAAAATAAGATAATATATGCGATGAAATCTGTAAAATTAGTTTCATTTAAATTTAAAATTCGTTATTTTTGCAGCCAGTCTTCTTTGTAGAGGTCTATCCATACGAAATGTATGGAAAAAATTTTTTGCGATTTCTAACATTTTTAAAAATATTCTCAAAAGTTTGAGTTATTCCACTAAGAATGTGTTCATCTAGCTGCCTTACTGTACCATCTCAAAAATCAACCCTGTATATACCTATAAGCTAGTTGAACAGAAACGTTTTTGGTGGCACAAATCCACTCAATGGTATATCTACTCATCGGTAAGATTTTGCGACTCCCATTCCGAACAACGTTCACGGATAAAAAGTTGGTCGTGGATCACTATTTGCTAACAAAAATTGGATATGAGGTGAGAAGTAGTCATCACATATCCAGTTTTTGCTTAAGTTCTACGTATACAAGTTATCGGTTTTCTTTTCTAAGGTTTTCTCTAACAAGGAGACTCACAAAAAGTAGTCGTAAAGTTTTCAAAACTATTCTTAGAGATTTTAACATTTTTAATAGTCGTAGTAAATCATATCACGAAATAGTTTCCAGTATGGAAACATTTTCGTGATATGATTTACTACTCACACGAAAAAAGAATTTTCAAATAAAAGTATTTGAAATAATAAGTGTTCTATTTTTAGGTTTATCAGTAAATATGTAGCTTTTAATATTATGTAACTTATCAGTGTCAAACAAAAGAGTAGAAAGTGTCTAACTCCTTTTGGCATGAATTATGTATTTATGATTTTGTATATGAATGTTATTTCTTAAAGTAACAAACTAAAAACTAATACCATTTGGCCATTTTCCCCGCGGTATTGTCTCAATAATTTTTGCCACGTTACCTCGCTAAATGCTGTAAACATTAACCTTTAAAAAATTATTATAAATAAGTTAAAACTTCTCTAAAACAAGGATAATACAAAATTATATTGACAACATGTTTCTCCTGATTTCGGAACGCATCTGGCTAGTTAAAAGTTTTGTACTGAGCGAGGTTGGCCCCGCAACTTCGTTAACAATGCGGATAATACAGAACATGCCTCCAATTTCAATAATTATTATCTATGGTATTATACTGGTATATAGGAGAAATATTATACAGAAGCAAGTATTTTTTTTTAAATTGTTAATATAAATATTGACTTTTCGTTTTGTTACATAAAGTTTAAAACTCAATCAAATATGCAATTTTTCCGTCACGCCTTAGCACCCATAGAAAGGAATAGAATAATTTTTATTCAATATACATTACATGTGTAATTCTTATTGAAAGTCATTTTTTACTTTACCACTGGTTCGAAAAAAACCCTATGTCCTGGGAAGAACCAGCAAGGAACCCAGCGAGACTTTTTTTTAAATAAATTTTACAATATAAATGATTACGAACTATTTACAAAATTTATTTTAGAAACTACTTGGAAGCGACCACCTCATTCCCAGGGGTTATTATCAACCATGTATTTATTTAAAATATAATAACCCTTTTTATAAGGTTTCAGCTTAATAAAACATTTAAACTTGGTAATTGAGAGAACCTGTACACTTTCCGGGACCTTGTTGTAATAGCGTATACATTGCCCCAAGAATAAATCACTGACTCTGTAAAGTCGAGAAACTGGCATCACTAGATTGTGTTTGTTCCTAGTGTTTATAGAATGTATATCATTTTTTTTACTAAAACTATCTTTGTTTTTGTGAACATACATTAAATTTTTGTAAATATACCAAGAGGCCAAAGTTAATATATTTATTTCTTTAAATTTATCTATAAAAGACTCTCTTGGTTTAAGATTGTAAATAGCTCTAATTGCCCTCTTCTGTAAAATAAAAATAGTTTCTGAATCAGCCGCATTTCCCCATAGCAAAATCCTATAAGACAGTATGCTATGGAAATAACTGAAATAAACTAATCTAGCTGTCTCGGCACTAGTGAAACCTCTAATCTTTTTTACAGCATAGGCTGTAGAACTTAGTCTGCTTGCTAATTTGGATATATGGAAGCCCCACTGAAGCTTTGCGTCGAGAGTGATGCCAAGAAAAACAGTGGATACAACAGGGCTCAATTCCATCCCATTGAAAACACATTGGTATTCAGATTTTTAAGATTCGTTGTTGTAAATTTAACAAAATTAGTTTTATTTCCGTTCAAATGCAGATTATTAACGTTGAACCAATGCACTAATTTTGAAATAGCATTATTCACTTCGTCACATTGAAATGATTGACGTTTATGTTTAAAAATCAAGGAAGTATCATCAGCAAATTATACTTTATATGACTATCCCCTACAAGGTGAGGTAAGTCATTAATATACACCAAAAACAGGAATGGGCCGAGAATCGAGCCCTGAGGAACATCCATTAGTACAGGTGACCCGGAAGAACTTTTACCATTGGAAATAACCTTATGCTTTCTATTACTTAAATATGAAATAAGAAGTTTAAGCGCTGTGTTCTTGACATCATAGTACTGTAGCTTACTGATTAATGTCTCATGGTGAACACAGACGAAGGCCTTGGAAAGGTTACAAAATATACCCAAAGCATCATCTGAATTCTACCATGTACAAAAGCTATGTTTAATAAACTCAACTCCAGCGTCAGTTGTCGAGCGACCGCTTGTAAAACCGAATTGATTTTTATGTAGCAATTTATTAATATTAAAGAAACTTAACATCTGATTTAAATAATTTTTTCACAAATTTTACTAAATGTTGGTAGTACAGAAATTGGTCTAAAATTGGCGGGGTCTAATAAACTACGAGATTTCAATATAGGTATGAATTTACTATGTTTCATTAAATCAGGAAACAGAACAGAAACAGACGCTTATATTAGAAATAATGGCTAGATAAGGTGCTAATATACCTATTATAGATAAATAACTTTTACGGAAATCCCCCATAAGTCTGCCGTTTTCTTAACATCAATAGTTTTAAAATATTTAACGATATCTTTTGGCAGTACTCTATGGAATTTAAAAGTATTTAAACAAGCCTTTACATTTTGTTTGAGCAATGATTCGGCGACAGTAGGAGAAGAACTTAATGATTTTGTTGTCAAAAAAGTCAACAAAAGCCATAGCAACTTCTTGATCAGATTGCGTAAAATTATTGTTAATATTATATTGAAAATTCGAGTTGCGCGGTTTGACCATGCCCGTTTCACTATTTATTATTCTCCAGGTCATTTTAATTTTGTCGGATGCAGTTTTAAATTTGGTTGTTTAAATTAAAGCCTTAGCAATGGAGCACACTTTTTTAAATATTTTAGAATATGTTTATACATAATCTCTAAATATAACACTACTATTATTTGATCTTTCATCATAAAGCTAGTATAACTTTCACCTACTTTTATAAATTCCTACTTTCACCCATTCATTAAATAGAGTAGAATAGAATACAATAATTTTTTATTCAATATTGATTATTACATAATACTTATTGAAAGTCATTTCTTATTTACCACTGGTTCGGAAAATACCTCAGTCCTGGGAAGAACCAGCAAGAAACCCAGCGGGACTTTTTTATCAAACATATTTCACTTAACAATAATTTCATTTATACAATTTTTAAATGATTTTTCATAGAACCAGCATGGTGGCGATCACCCTATTCCCAGGGGTTATTTTCATTCATGTATTCCTTGATATTATAATAACCCTTTTTGTACAGTTTTTCTTTAATAAAACTTTTAAACTTGTTTATTGACAAACTTTGTATATGTTCTGGGATTTTGTTGTAAAAGCGTATACATTGCCCCATAAATGAATTACTGATTCTGTGGAGTCTAGTAACTGGCATTACAAGCTTATGTTTGTTCCTAGTATTTAAAGTATGCACATCCTTATTCTTATTAAAGCTATTTATGTTTTTATGCACATACATTACATACTCATATATATATTGCGATGCCAAAGTAAATATGTTTATTTCTTTAAATTTTTCTCTGAGGGACTCTTTACAATTTAGGTTATAAATCGCCCGTACGGCTCTCTTTTTCAAAACAAATATAGCTTCAATATCAGCCGCATTACCCCATAGCAAAATTCCATAAGACATTATGCTATGAAAGTAACTAAAATACACTAATCTAGCTGTCTCAACATCTGTGAGACTTCTAATTTTTCTTACAGCATATGCTGCAGAACTAAGTCTGCTTGCTAATTTAGATATATGGGGGCCCCATTGAAGTTTCGCGTCAATAGTAATACCAAGAAAAACAGTGGTATCCACAAGACTCAACTCCTACCCATTTAACGATTTGATCAAATGATTTGCGACTGTTAAAAGAGAAAGTTTTAGAAGTAAATATTCTACTAAATTCACAACTTATAATTTTAAATAATGAAGCATACAAATAATTAGCACTATTTTTAAACGAAAGTGATGGAAGTCTTTTTATTATATTACTTCTAAACCTCTCCAAGCGATGTTCATTTATTGGAACAAACACAACTTTCTTATTATTCTGTTTTTTGTGTATGTAAGGCAGTGATACCAACTGTCCACAGTGATCTTAATTTAAATTTTGAATAATTGAATTATGCAAGGGCTTAATATCTGTAAAAATATGTTAATGTTATATACAGAATGTCCCAGTAATGGTGGCAGTGATACCAATAATAATAAACCAGAATAAATTAACAAGATTATACGATTTAAACAATGAGCTCAACTTAATACTTATGGAAGAAGTTTCAAGGAGATTGATGATAAAGTCTTGAGTCTTGATCATACGCATCTAGTGGTAACCACCCTTAACTTATTATTTAAGCTTCCCTTACCCGTATAACGTTGCTATTCAAAAACCATTCTTTGCCATCGGTTATGGGTTCATCAGGCTATATGAACAGCCATTGCCACATTTGTTTAATGATCCGTTAGGCTGTCGGTCACTCTAGTTTTTGCTCCAACCGGAGATACTTAGTGTTCCCCGTGTGAAGCCGGCACGGGTCTCTGGTACTATTCAAATACTATCTTGGAGAAGGTCACAATTGCGTTGTCATCCCTAGAGACTAAGTCATAATTGCGAGGAATTAATTAAAGCTCTTATAGGCACATCAGTAAAAATGGTCTCTGTCAGCATCAAACAGAATGATTAATCAAAAAGGAGACGGTACTCAATTCGAGTGTATGTTTTTTTTGTGTGTTACCTCATAACTTTTTACTGGGCGAACCGATTTCGATGGTTCTTTTTTTATATGAAAGCTAATAGTTCTCGTGTGGTCCCATATTAATTAATTGGAATTATGTCCCCTTGATCCCCCCTTGGTCCCATATGATCATATGATCAAGGTCAGACCAATGGTTATTGAGTTATTCTTAAATAACCTATATTGAAGTGGCTTATATTGAAGTCGGCTGTACAAAATTTTTAATTTTAAATCATAATTATGCGAGTCGAGTGTAACAAAAATTAATAAACAGTTTATTGTGTATGATATATTATGCATAATAATTGAAAACAATAAAGGTTCTTACCAGTATCTAGAAATTTGATAATAAATAAAAATACATTTACATTGAATAAAACTGTTTACATACATTTACAGTTAAACTCGCCTATTACTTTCTTTATCTTCTTCTTCTTCATCAGCCCGTAAAAGTCAACTGCTAGATATGGGCCTCTGCCGTTTTAGAAAGGACCAGCAAAAGAAAACAAGTCAAACGTGTCAGACCTGTGGTACTACTGATGTTGCTAAGAGTGACAATGAAGGCAAATGCTCCTAGATATGGAGATGTCTTAATTTAGCATGTTGTATACCAACATGTAACACTAACAATTAAATTTCTAAACTCAAGAGTACTGAGAAGGTGAAATGTTATTTGTCTTGGAGGTGCGCTCTAGAAGCGACGCGTGCGCGTGCCTATTTTTCCCGCGATATTCTATATTGTTTGTGTTGCACTAATATAGATAAAAGTGTAAACTTATTTTTTATTTAAGAACCCACGTGCTTGTCGCACAAACTAAATAGGATAAAACAAAATACGATAACACGATACAATATCGTGCGAGCGTAGTCCCCTCGTCGGTCTAGTGTAATACTGCTGTGGCGCGGTTCTACCATGTCAGATAATATATTATTATTATTATAAGTATTTAATAGCTTAAACTCAAACAGTAGCCAGCCTTTTAGTTTTCTGCAGTATGCATTTCAAAGAATGTGCGTAGGAATTGCATTATTTAATTCCTTCCTCTTCCTTCCGCTATCGGACAACCAGACGTTCAGCCAGTCTCCACCCGTCCGTTGTCCACTTAAGACACGTTTGCACAAAACGGTTTGTTACAACGTTCGTCGTGCGTACAACAAAGGATAGAATAAGTTTGCCAGCATCTGTCTTTCCATCCGATTACAATATGGGTCTCTTCAAGGCAAGAGTGATTAGGCTTTTGTTAAGTCAGTATGCTTCATCGTCTTAGCCTATATCATCACTTACAATTAGGTGGGATAAAAGTTAAACGCTGACATAAAATAGTATAAAAAAACGAATAAATAAAATCACACCATATTTGATTTCTTAGTAAAACACGTAGCTCCCTAAACGTTAGCCTTTAAATTATCTGCCGATACACTTTTATATTGGCTTTCTAGCAGTTGACCATGTTTTTAGGACGACTCAGCCGCTACGTTAAACGTGACAAAAATACTTAATACCTTAAGACGCTTACACGAAATTCGATTTGTAGAGTAAAAGTGTTACTATTGCATTAATATTTTCAATATCTGAAGTTTTATTAAACTTTTCACATTTTTACACGTGGTAGAGCCATGCTGCAGCTATATTATGGTTGTAGCACGAATGGGTCGGCTCGACCGGGGAAGGAGCACGCTCTCACAGAATACCAGCGTAAAATAGCAGCTTAACGCTGCTGTGTTTCGTATAGTGAGTGTAGCGATCCAGAGACCCTTTTTACTGGAAAAGAGGGATTCCATCTTAGTTCTCACGGGCGACAACGCCCTTGCATTTTGATCCTTTATTGAGAATTGATGTGGATGTCTATGGGTCACAGCAACTAATTACCGTCAGGTGGGCTGTGTGCTCGTTTGTCACCCTATGCTATAAAAAAAAGATGCGTTGAACTGAACCGATTGTGATGCAATTTTACGAACAGATAGAAAGCAATGCCGGGGCGGATATTGGCCGTATTTAATGCGAATAATTCCAAGATTTTTATTGAAGGAGGTCTTTGATTGTCTTAAATCTAAATAACACCACATTAATAGAACTTTAACAGTGGTAGAGCCACGTGGCAGCTTTTGCTGTCGCACGGATGGGCCGGCTCGAACCGGGGTGGTACCACGACCTCACAGAATACCAGCGTGAAGTAGAGGTTTACCTCTGCGTGTCGCTTGGTGAGTGCAGGTGGCCGGAGGCCCTTTTTACTGGAAATGAGGCATTCCATCTTAGTCCTCACGGGTGACAACGCATCTGCATTTTGATTCGCATACGAGGATAGATGGAGATGTCTATGGGCCGCAGAAACCACTTACCATCAGGTTGACTGTGTGCTCGTTTGTCACACTTATCCAATAAAAAAAACCCATCCAGGCAAATCCGGGGCGTTTAGCTAGCATATATTAACATTTCATTTCATTAAAAAGAATCATTTGATATTCACTTCAATTTATTTATTATCGTTACGTGTTTTTTTTATTATTACTTACACGTTGCTGTAGAGCTGCTGTTTTAGGGCTAGGAATAAAAATGGTTTGATTCCATGTCTAGATTTTTAAAGAAAAGTTTACCGGCTGTGGTTGCCATGGGAATAGCAATTACGCATTCGAGTGGTCTTGGTGAAGCACTTTGAAGTAGGCTAGCTAGAAGCAATTTTAAAACGCAATCCTCGAAATGTCTGGAAATAAATTTATTCTACTACGTTTGTATACAAAAATTCACCAAAACTGTAATATTGTAAAATCCGTACTGTACTGTATACATCTGTACTATACTATGAAATATGTACTTTATGATTGCGAAATATTACTGAGACATATTATCACTAACTAATATTTGTTGCCATAAAACATGAACAACTTCCTTGGACTAGTCGTGGTTAGCGCGACTGTCAATTACGTAGTATCGCGTTCGTATCCCGGGCAGGGACAAAACCAGATAATGGGTTTTTTTGTCGAAATTGAGCAGAAAGTGGCGGTGCTTAAGGCAAGGGCCTTGGAAAGCACGTTAAGCCATCGGTCCTGCGCCCTATTTTTCACCAGTCGTGTCGCTAGCCGTCCCATCGGACTAATAGAGTAACGGAATAGAAAGTGCAACTGTGTTTGCGCACACACTCTTGTACTATAATCCTGTCCTACGCAGATGGCTTATTTCTTCGTTTGCTGTGAGATGGTGAACTTTAATAATATTGAGTTAAATAAGTAAGTCTTATTCCAACAATCCAATGTATTTCTTTTGAAATTAGCTTTCACAGGCACCCAATAATTGAAACGTAAGTTTATTTCACATCCAATTTCGGAGGAAGTAATTCTACCGATTGCCTTTCGCCGGACATCCATTATATTTATTACTTTTCAGAAAGTGTTTCCTGTGTAACGATATCATAAAGAAAGTCACTTTTCTTTACACTTATATAAAAATGATATCCTAGTTATGTGTGAACATAATTTCATAGAGATTTAAATAACTAATGGAATCAGACGCATCAATGAAGAAATTCATCAACTACCTACATTGTTGAAGTTGTTCTTAATATCGTCCTGGGTTACGTTTTGGTTGGTATCAATACATAAAATACATATCATACGATCAACATTTTTATAACATTAGGCATGCTGTTTACACGCATTATATATTCAATAAGATCGTGGATGTTATCATCGACGGATTCAACTCGGCTGGGCAGCGTTCGGGAAACTACGACACATCTTCTCGTTAGACATACCTCAAAATCTGAAAACGAAATTGTAAAACCAGTGCGTGTTGCCAGTGATGACTTACGGATCTGAGACGTGGTCCTTCACTGTTGGCCGTATGAGGAAGCTCAAGATAGCTCAGCGAGCTATGGAGAGGGCTATGCTCGGAGTTTCTCTGCGTGATAAACTTAGAAATGAGAATATCCACAGTAGAACCAGAGTAACCGACATAGCGCAACGAATTAGTACTCTGAAGTGGCAGTGGGCCGGCCATATAGCTCGAAGAACCGACAACCGATGGGGAAGAAAGGTTCTCGAGTGGCAGCCTCGTACCGGTAGGCGAAGTGTAGGGCGACCCCCCCACTAGATGGAGTGACGACCTGGTAAAACATGCAGGAAGTCGATGGATGCAGGTGGCTCAGGACCGTGCTTTGTGGCATTCTTTGGGGATGGCCTATGTTCTGCAATGCACTTATGAAAGGCTGTAATGATGATGATGATGATGATGATGGAATCTCAAGCAGATTGTAGCACCTGACCTTCTTCTCTATTGAAATTAGGATCTTTTTTACTTACAATAACCTCGAGAATCACCCTTGGAAGGAATAATGCATGCTGTCACTAGCATTATTAAGTCCAGTACCAACACTCGAAACAACAGTAATAGCTATTTTCTGGGATTTAATCCATTACTTAAATCACAAGAGTAGTGATCGCTGCAAAGTACAAACCCACGACCATTAAAGTAACACAAGTTTATTCAAATAGTTCATCCTTGAGCAAAGTATCATATATTTAACCACTCCCTTAAAATTTACACACACGTTTCATTTATATTTCCCTACAACAATAAACTAAGTCCCACATAATTTGGACCATAGTTAAAGTTAAATTACCACGTTTAGCTTTTCGGGCACCGAGCTGTAATAAAATATAACATGTCGTTCCTTCAGACTTTTGCAACTTTCCACGTAATATGAAGGAAAACGACACGAAAAAAAGGAGAGTGAGAAATAAAAAACTTCGAACACACGTCAAGTACACACGAGCTGCTCATATTCGCGGATTAATTGCTCCATAACTCCCCAAGTAATGGGAATGGAGGATGTAGAATGTATTTTACTTTTACTTAATACACGGTATATGCCGAAAATAACTTAAAAGTTACATTTAAATAAAACTAGTAATACGAAAATCTATCGCATATATTAACTTATATTATACTATCTGATAGCCGCCACTTTGTCCGCGTTGCTTACACATATCACTGAACATATAGAGCTTATAGAATCGTTGTTTCTTAAAATTTTAATAACTTTATATTAAATGAAGATATATAAATATTTTTTTAATATTTATCATATACAATATTTAATTATATACAATATTAAAAACTATAATAATAAAAATAAACTAAAACTAGAAACTAGAAACTTAATTATCATATAGTCCTACTCCCAGCGGTATCGTGCCAAGAACGCTGGCTGCGTTAAACCGCTGAATGGCTATACTTAGCCTTTGAGCGAGAAAAGAACCAGCCCTCTTATCACCAACAGCAACGACCAGTCGTGGATGGAGTTCCTTTAGGAACTTCATCGCTCGTGGACCCCACGGATCGATAGTCTCCACAGCAAATGGCACAAATATGTAGTAATCTCTCTCTCAGAGTCTTATTTTTTGGGCACTTACACAGCTCAGCTACCTCTGATGACGCCCCATCTCTAAACGAGGTATCCCTGAGATGAGAGGCCGCCAAATTGTCTACGAAAGTAGCATCCGACACTAGAGCTGTACCTCTCTCCCAAGGGACCAATGTCATACCGTTGGGTCTCTTGCCATCGTCTCTAAATATTCCACATGACTTTAAAACCGAGGGAACATGTATAGAGAGGCACAGTGGCTTAGCAATGAGTTGCTGCGTTGGGGGCCGAGGGTTCGAATACCGCACGGAAAAAGTATTTACAAATAATGTTCCGAGTGTGGATGTTTGTCCTTGTGCAATTTGTGTTTGTTAACTGCCTCCACGATACAGGAGAAAATCCTATTGTGGGGGTAACGTTTTTAAAAAAGAAAAAAGAATTGGGCCCCCATAGTTCACGCAAAAGGAAGTACAGCCACTGCCCTTCGGATGACATCGTTCAAAGAACTGTGTCGTGAAAACCTACCGGCACTTTTCTTACATGAAAATCCGTGGAGCCCAAACTTGTCGACGCTGCTACTACAGGGGCACTGATGAGACTGATGGATTCCTACGGCAATGCGTAAGCTTTCCCTATCAAGTGAAAGTGTGCCGAGATTACTTGATGGTAAAGCGTGTAACCAGTGACTAGATACCTTAGTCGAAACAGCTAGATTATTAATATTCATTTTTAAGTTAAGAGCCTAGTGTCTAAGTAATAAAACTTAGAAAACCTACGCGCACAACTGCAAACTTCTATCATTTTATTTACATAGATAGATTCTTAAATTTTAAGCATTTCCAAAGTATTACTTTTTCTGTAATATATTTTTAAAGTATTCACTTAAGCATGAATAAATTTTTCCACGCGTCTATTTCTAACCATTACCTCTAATCTAAAACTCGGAAAGCTCGATACTAAAAGCAGCCAGTGCGTCTTGTTTTCATTCAAATTGTGTTTTCAAAGCTAATAAAACATGTATTTTATATACTACGTTGTATTTACATCAAAATCTATTAATTTAAAATTCGTTATTTTTTGCAGCCTATTTTCTTCAATCCATATGAAATGTATGGGAAGAAGTTTTTTTGCGATTGCAACATTTTTAGTACTCTAACTTTAGCTATTCCGATAGATACTTGAACCTAATGAGGAAATAAATTGAATGGCATCATAAAAAGTGTCAGTGTAAACTTACTATTCTTAGCTGACTGTACCTTTTTCCGAAACCTGTGAATGCAGGTAAAAAAAATATGCACAAAAGTTGGAGTACAGAGGAGGAGTACAGAGACTTACAAGCTAGTGCACGGAAACGTTTTTGCTGGTACAAATCCACTCATTGGTACATCTACTCATCGGTATTCTTTTGCGACACCCATTCCAAATAACGTTTATGGATAGGAAGTTGGTCGTGGATCACGATGTGCTTTACTGCTGACCTGATATCCAGTTTTCGCTTAAGTTCTAAGTATACAAGTTATCTTGTATACTTAGAACTCTTGTTCTTTTATAATTCTAATAAGAAGATTCACAAAAAGTAGTCGTAATGTTTTCAAAACTATTCTTAGAGCTTTTAACATTTTAATTAGTCGTAGTAAATTATACTACAAAATTTAAATACACTGAGCTCCATTGCTATATAAAAATTGCCATACTCACACGAAAAAATTATTTTCAAATAAAAGTATATGAAAGAATGAGTGTTCTATTTTTAAGTTTATCGGTAAATATGTAGCTTTTAATATAATGTAACTTGCCAGTGTCAAACAAAAGAGTAGAACGTGTCTAACTCCTTTTGGCTTGGATTTTGTATTTATGATTTTGTATATAAATAATATTTATTGAAGTAAAAATCTAATAAGTAATACCATTTGGCCATTTACCTCGCTGTATAGTCTCAATAATTTTTGCCACGTTACTTCGCTAAATGCTGTAGACATAAGACTTTAAAAAAATATTATGACTAAGATATTGAAGTTAAAAACTTGCCTAAAACAATGATAATACAAAATTATATTGACAACATGTTTCTCCTGATTTCGGAACACATCTGGCTAGTTAAAAGTTTTGTACCGAGCGAGGTCGGCCCCGCAACTTCGTTAACAACGCGAATTAGTAGTTAAGTTTTACATGTTTCGAAAAAAAAATGACCGTGCGCGTCCTCCATTAAGACGATATTATACACGAACTCTATGTACTTTGCTGGTGATAGCCTAGCGTTTAGAATAAAGTGTGCTCTACAGTGATAATATAAGCGAGCTCAGGACTAACATGTTATCCAATCGGAGGTACTTAGTGTTCGCCGTGTCAAGCCGGGACGGGTCTCTGGTACTATTTAAATACTATCTTGAAGAAGGTCACAATTGCGCTGTCATCCATAGAGACTAAGATATAATTGCGAGGAATTAATTAAAACCCTTCTAGGCTATATAAGTAAAAATGGTTTCTGTCAGCATCAAACGGAATGATTAGTCAAGGAAATTCCTTTCTTTGATCCTAGAATAAAGTTATAACATTAGTATTTTAATTATGCGTGTCGAGTGTAACATAAATTAAAAAACAGTTTATTGTATATGATATATGTATAATGATTAAAAACAGTAGAGGTTCTTACCAATATCTAGAAATTTGATAATAAATAAAAATACATTTACATTGAATAAAACTGTTTAAATACATTAACTGTTGAGCTCACCTATTACTTTCTTTATCTTCTTCTTCTTCATCAGCCCGAAGAAGTCAACTGCTAGATATGGGCCTCTCTCGTTTTAGAAAGGACCAGGAAAGGGAAACAAGTCAAACGTGAGAGACCTCTGGTTCTACTGGTGCTGCTAAGCGTGACAAAGAAGGCAAATGCTCATATATATATATATATATATATATATATGGAGATGTCTCAATTTAGTATGTTGGTATGACACATCATTTGTGGTAAAGGGGCGTATGACCTATTTGACGATTATACTTCATGACCTTGATATTTGTGTAGTGATACGAAATTAAATTGCTAATCTCGAGAGTACTGTGAAGGTGATAAGTTATTTGAAAAAATGAAAAATGATAAATTGATTTACAATGATACAATTTAAAGCAGTCGCAAGGGCCCCTGTACTAGGTTAGATACCTGTATTACTGGGTACCCCGCTCATCCACCAAGACAATACAATCAATAATAACAAAAGGCAAGGCATGCACTAGCATTAGGGAGTAATATAATTTGTAATATATACTAATATGTAATATATACTATATATATGCCATATAGCTCGAAGAACCGACAACCGATGGGGTAGAAAGGTTCTCGAGTGGCAGCCTCGTACCGGTAGGCGAAGTGTAGGGCGTCCCCCCACAAGATGGAAGTGACGACCTGGTAAGACATGCAGGAAGTCGATGGATGCAGGTGGCTCAGGACCGTGCTTTGTGGCATTCTTTGGGGGAGGCCTATGTTCAGAGTGGACTTGTGAAGGGCTGTAATGAATGAATGAATGAATAATTTGTGATATAATAAGTGTGTGTGTGTGTGTGTGTGTGTGTGTGTGTGTGTGTGTGTGTGTGTGTGTGTGTGTGTGTGTGTGTTGTGGGTATGTGAGCAGTGCTTTAACAATTATTGGTGAGGCTGTTCCAAGTATAAAATTTAAGTAATAAATTGTTCAGTGTTCTCGTAGTTTAGTGTTAATAAAAATTGTGTTACTACACGTTTGACTTTAGTCCACGTCAATGGGCTAATATGCAATCTGCTATTAAATTTATTGTAAAGAGATATAGATTGGAATGCTTATTGTTTCTGCTTAAATTTTGTTTTATTTTGTGGTATATGGCAAATTTTTGTGCTCCTACGTTTTGGTTATTTGGCTTGGAGGTGCGCTCTAGAAGCGACGCGTGCGCGTGTCTATTTTTCCCACGATATTCTGTATTGTTTGCGTTGCACCATTATGGATAAAAGTGTAAACGTAATAGATGAATTGCAAACATTCAAGATATATTTTATTTAAGAACCTACGGGCTGGTCACACAAACCACATAGCATAAAATCACGGAAGCAATCCCCTTCTCAGCATCTCGATGGCAAATTAAGAAATCACTCACTGATTGGCTGGACGTCGTTACACTAAGTCCCCCCACCACGAGACCGAAAGTTCCATAGGAGAAACGGCTTGTTAATTTATTGTCTAATAGACGGTGACCAAACAATGTTCTTGAAACTTGTAGTTATTGCTCTAGGTTGTGCAGAGTTGTTTATGAATTATAATTAAATACGAATTAAATTCTACTCCGTTACCTTTTGCCTGTCATATTATAGTAATACCTATGGTTTCAGTTTTATGGATCAATGTCTAGCCGAAATGTTGTATAAACTAACTAAAAATATCTGTTAAATTTTTTTATATCTCTATCTCTAACACTAGCTGATCTTGCTATTTACTAAAAATTACGGAAGCTTCAAAATGTGATGATATTTTTTACTTGATTAAAGTAATGAAAATTAATTACATGGTAGAGCCAAGCTGCAGCTATATTTCGGTTGTTTTTTTTATAGGATAAGGGTGACAAACGAGCACACAGTCCACCTGATGGTAAGTGATCCACCTGATGCTGCGGCGCATAGACATCTACATCTATCCTCGTTTGCGAATCAAAATGCAGATACGTTATCACCCGTGAGGCCTAAGATGGAATGCCTCATTTCCAGTAAAAAGGGCCTCCGGCCACCTGCACTCGCCAAGCGAAACGCAGAAGTAAACCTCTACTTCACGCTGGTATTCTGTGAGGTCGTGGTACTACCCCGGTTGGAGCCGGCCCATCCGTGCGACATCAAAAGCTGCCGCGTGGCTCTACCACTGTTAGCATGAATGTGTCAGCTCGACCGGGGAAGGACCGAGCTTTCAGGGAATACCAGCGTAAAATAGCAGCTTAATGGTGCTGTGTTTTGTATGGTGAGTGTAAAGAGCCGGAGACCCTTTTTACTGGAAACGATGGATTCCATCTTATTCCTCAGGGTTGACAAAGTATCTCCATTTTGATTCTTAACCGAGGATAAATGTAGATTTCTATGGGCCACAGCATCCACTTACCATCAGTTGGACAGTGTGCTCTGTTGTACCTTTGTTATATACAAAAATTGTTGTAGTATAATTGAGTTTAGTTTTAATTCAATACACACACACATACACACACATATATATATATATATATATATATATATATACCGACAGTCAACTTGGCACCGCTGAAGGGACTGCAGCACCGCCCAAATTTCGACGGAATCAAAGGCTTTCTAATAGTCCACATACGCCAGACATAGTGGCAAATTGTACTCCTCGGACTTCTGTACAATTTGCCGAAGGGTATGTATGTGGTCTATGGTGCTAAAGCCTTTTCGGAAACCGGCTTGTTCGGGAGGCTGGAAGTCGTCAAGTCTGCGCGCGAGACGATTCGTAATGACTCTTGAAAACAGCATTAAGACGCGGCTCAGAAGGGAAATCGGTCTGTAGTTCTTCAAGAGAGCGTTGTCGCCTTTCTTGAAGAACAAGACCACCGCACTTCTGCTCCACGCCTCCGGTGTAATGCCAATATGGAGGACGGAATTAAAGAGCTTCTGAAGGACTTTAAGTACCGGTTTTCAACCCGCTTTAAGAAGCTCCGCTGTAATTACATCCTCGCCTGGGGCCTTGCCGTTTTTAAGGTGCTGGAGAGCCATTCTAATCTCGCTAAGACTGACGTCCGGGATATCATCGGAATAATGTCGGATAAGACTCGCTCTTGGATCGTTACGCACACTTGCGTGCAGCTCCAACGATGACGTGTACAGCTGCTCATAGAACCTCTCAATCTCACTCTCTCTCACTCAGGTGCCCCGGAAACGATGCTGCCACACTCGGTCTTCAGCTTTGACAGTTGGCACTTTCTGGCAGACAGATCTCTGTAAGTAAAAAAGTAAGCTGAAGTGGCAATGGGCCGGCCATATAGCTCGAAGAACCGATAACCGATGGGGAAGAAAGGTTCTCGAGTGGCAGCCTCGTACCGGCAGGCGAAGTGTAAGCCGTCCCCCCACTAGATGGAGTGACGACCTGGTAAGATATACATGAAGTCGATGGATGCAGGTGGCTCAGGACCGTGCTTTGTGGCATTCTTTGGGGGAGGCTTATGTTCAGCAGTGGACTTGTGAAGGGCTGTAATGATGATATATATATATATATATATATATATATATATATATATATATATGTGTTTTATTTTAAAATTCTTAATTGTCTTTTATTTTTTGAGATTTAATAAAGAAACAAGAGCGATTTCATTTCAAGACTATCAAATCTAAGTACAAAAGAGAGATTTTGGAAAATTACAATTTGGTGGAAAATTTACGCTACTAAGTCACTGAATTCTTCTCCTGCCATCGCCGAATCATTACTTAAATAAAATGTAAATGTGTGAACACAGAATTTTACAATTCATAAAATATCATCAAAAGATATTTTAAAATATTTTAGAACTTTTCATATTAAGAAAACTGCAGATTTGTGGGGATTTTCGTTAATGTTATTGCGTCTATAATAGATATAATCGGGCCTCATCTAGCTAATATTTTAAATACTAGCATCGAATACGATATATTTACTGATTAAATGAAGCATAGTAAAGTTATACCTTTATTTTTATTTTTATTTTATTTGTAACTTGTTGATAAATAAATAAAATAAATAAATAAATAAATTTGAAGCTGGTAGTACATTAGATCCCGACAATCTTAGACCAATTTCTGTACAGCCAACACTTAGTAAGACTTTTGAAAAATTATTCTTGATCAAATGTTTTTTTTTTTAATGTAAATAGTTAAATTCATAAAAATCAAGATGGTTTCACACGGGGTCGCTCGACATCTGATGCTGGTGTTGAGCTGATTAAATATATTTTCAATGCATGGGAGTATACATAGGATGCTTTGGGTATATTTTTTGACCTATTCAAAGCCTCCGATTGTGTTCACCATGAAACATTAATCAGGAAACTATAACACTACGGTGTAAGAAGTAATGATCTTAAATTAATTGTTTCATATTTAAATAACAGAACGCAAAATGTTGTCATTAACAGTATGAGCACTTCTGGGTCGATGGTACAAATGGGCGTACCTCAATGCTCAATTCTCGGCCCCTTCTGTTTCTTGTATACATTAACGATATACCTTACATAGTAGGGGATAACCATGATATAGTATTGTTTGCTGATGACACGTAATTAATTTTCAAATTTAAACGACAATTATTAAAATATGACGAAGTAAATGATGCTATATCTAAATTAGTAAATATTTTTAATGTTAATTACTTGCATTTAAATGGCACTAAAACGAAATATATGAAACTCATGACTCCAAATGTCAAAAAATTAAATAATAATGTAGTTTTAAATGGGGAGGAACTGAGTCTTGTCGATACCACCATTTTTCTTGGAATAACACTAGACGCGAAGCTTCAATGGAGCCTCGATATATCAAAATTAGCAAGCAGATTTAGTTCTGCAGCATATGCTGTAATAAAAATTAGAAATCTTACCAGTGTGGAAACAGCTAGACTTAAAGTTGATAAACATTACCTCGGATACATCCACCCGATAAAATAAACTGATGTGTCTTACCTAGTTTGAAGAGCACCTCCCGCCCGCCCCCAATGGCGTGCACTATCCCCGTCACTACTATTTCCAGCACGACTACTCTCAACTCTACTACACTAGGGAAGACACACCACTGACAACAATACGACACGTGTTTCGCCTCTACACGAGGTATCTTCAGGTGATGTAGACTCTGCGGTGGCTAACCGAGAAGTGAGAGGTGACGTAAAACTTCTTAAGAAACTTCGTTCCAAAAATATTTGATATGCTAATTTTTAATTATTTAGTTTAACTTAAAAATGTAATAATCCTACATGCTAGAATAAAAATGAAAGTATGCAGTTTTAAGTACTTGAAGTGAGAATTTCATATAATTACAAACTTGAATCTCATATTATTATAATAACATTACTAAAAAAAATTAATCCATTTATTTTATTGAATATTACGACCGTTTCTAAAAGTTAAACAGTAAAATAAACGTAAGTTCTACTGTACAGTAGAACCTGAGAAGGTATATTTTATTAATAGTCTCATTTTTGACTCTTTTGATTGGCTGTAAGTTCAAGGTTGCAAATAATAATAATAATAAATCATTTATTTCAGACCAATTATACATATTTGTTAAAAAAAATATAATCTAAACACCTATACCATTAAATAAAATTAAAATTAACAAATACATTAAAAAAAATTAAAATTAAAATTAACATACAACTATGCACAATTATCCAACGCCCCAACATTGATGAATCACATCTGTCAGCTCGTACACTGAGGATGATGTTGGAGCATGCGAGGACTAAGACGGAATGCCTCCTTTCTAGTAAAAAGGGTCTCCGGTACTCTACTTTCACCATACTAAACACAGAAGCGTTACGCTGCTATTTTACGCTGGTATTCTGTGAGAGCGTGGTCCTTCCCCGGTCGAGCCGACCCATTCGTGCTACAACTATACTACTAATATAGCTGCAACATGGCTCTACCACGTAGTAAAATGGTCCTACATTGTTGAAGGTTTTCCTAATAACGTTTTGGGTTACGTTTTGTTTAGTATCAATACATAAAATACATATCAAACGATCAACTTATATAGTCAATAAGATCATAGATGAATATAAGCGGATTTATGGATTTTTTACCCTCTGTCATGAAACTTTATCCAATTGTTAATAAACATAAAACTTTCGACATTTGTTATCGATAGAAACAGAGGTATTCAAATACCACAAACAGTATGTAGGAGAGTAATTAATCGCAGTCAGCGCTGCATACTGAACACTTAGTCTCATTATTCTAATGCGAAAACAAAACTGACAGCTTGTGCTAATAATGCGGACTAACGCCATTTGGCTATTTTGTCAGAAAGCTTTATTAATGTTGAATTAAAATGGAGACATTATACCATGTTACAGATTACTTTATATACATTTGGTGTTATTAATATGCAAATTATATGCCTAATTAGTAATAAAAAATGTAATATATTGTGATTAATATTACAATAACTAAAAAATACCCTGTATACTTAAATGATACGGATAGATTCATCTTAATTACGCTCAAGATTGTTGATAACGGCATCAAACAGAAATGCTATCATTTGTTGGTTGCCTAGAGTGTTTTTGGGTAATTTCTTAAAGAGATAAACACACGATGAGACTTTCCTTTTCCTTATACTTCACGTCACATAACGGATATTTGATCACTCTGAGAATATATTTAAAACATAAGGTCAAAGCGAGCTTTCAAATGTTAAACTGAAAATGCCACCACTGAATATTATATTAGCGAGCGATAAAAGTAAAAGCTAAATAAATCCTAACGTGTACATCATACCTACTCTTATTTCTAAAATAATATTTCAATAGAGAAGACGCAGACTTGCCAAAGAAAAACGTGTAGAGATATTAAAGAAATAAACATTTTGAGAAAAAATGCAGATGCGTCGTCCACCCGTGAGGACTAAGATGGAATGTCTCTTTTTCAGTAAAATTAGTCTCTGGTTCTCTACACCCACCATACGGAACACAGTAGTGTTAAGCTGTCATTTTACGCTGGTATTCTGTGGGAGCGTTGACCTTTCCCGGTCTAGCCGACCCATTCGTGATACAACTATACTACTAATATAGTTGCAGCATGGCTCTACCACGTATTTATAATTTTAAAAATAATTATTAAATTTGTTATATAATGATTTCTTAAATTTACACGAATAATACACATTCAATAAAACTTAATTTTGCCGGTTTTATCGCGTTTACTTAAAATTAATAAAATGCCCGATGTTTCGGACGCTCAACAGCACCCATGGTCACAGGTTAAGGTGTTTTTTGCCCCAATGTCATAGTTAATGATATTAATCTTTTGTCCGATTTACGAAAAACGAGCTTACAATATCTTGAAGTCCTGCAGTATTATGTTTGGGTTTATATTTAATTTTATTAATTAAGGAATCTTAAGCAGATGTTAGCACATGGCATTCTTTTCTATAGAAATTAGGATGTTATTTTAATTACAATAACCTCGAGGATCACCCTTGGTAGGAATTATGCGTGCTGTCACTAGCATCATTAAGTCCAGAACCATTACACGAAACAACAGAAACAGCTATTTTCTGGGATTTACTCCATTACTTAAATCACAAGTGTAGCGAACGCTGCAAACCCACGACCGTTAATGTAACAGAAGTTAATTCACATAGTGAATCCTTCGGCAAAGTGTCATATATTTAAGCACTCCCTTAAAATTTTCACACCCGTTTCATTTATATTTCCCTGTAACAATATTCTAAATCCCACATAATTTAAATCATGGTTAAAGTTTAATTACCACGTTTAGCTTTTCGGGCACCGAGCTGTAATAAAATTTAACGTGTCGTTCCTTCAGTCTTTGCAACTTTGTACCAACAAAAACTTTTGCACTAAATTATTATTTATTATTGGCGTTATAAATTCACAAGTCAAAGAAAATACAATATTTAGTTGCATATGAAGTCTTCAAACGGTACTGCACTTTATTACCAGTTATATGAAAATTATTCATTTATCGATTGGCAATAGTTACTAAAAACAATCGAAATTCACTTACAAAGTATAAGCGTAAAACAGGTGACGAGAACAGTAGACATTTTTCCACTAGTAGTGAAATACTGAATCTTTGTCTTAAGTACTGGCAATGCTACTGCATATCATTTTAATAGAGAATAAATTAGGTGTTTATGGGCCGCGAAACCTAGTATTAGATCCTCGCCGGCATAAATGAAATTGCAACTGCAATTTCAAGTGCAGATTTCTACGAAATATGAAGGAAAACGACACGAGAAAAAGAAGGAGAGTGAGAAATAAAAAACTTCGAACACACGTCAAGTACACACGAGCTGCTCATATTCGCGGATTAATTGCTCCATAACTCCCCAAGTAATGGGAAGGGAGGATGTAGAATGTATGTATTTTATTTTACTTTATACAGGGTATATTATCTCGAAATTAACTTAAAAGTTATATTTAAATAAAACTAGTTATACGGCAATCTATCTTAACTTACTTTATACTGACTGATACCCACGGCTTTGTCCGCGTTACTTACTCACATCATTGAACACGTAGTGCTTCTACAAATCGGTGTTGCTAAATATTTAATTACTTTATATTAAATAAAGATGTCGAAATATTTTTTTAAAATAAGGGTCACGTGTCTTGTATTTACATAAATAGATTCCTGGCGTTTCGAGCACTTTATAGCACCTATGGTCACGGATGGGGGGGGGGGGGGGGGTTGACGTCCCCATGTCATTTAACCACTTTGGAAATATTATAAATTTTAAGCATTTCTAAACTTATCTTTTTCCGTATTATATTTTTAAAGTATTCACTTGAGCATGAATAGATTTTTCCACGCGTCATTTCCAAATACCCCTAATCATTCTCTTTTAGATAACTCGGAAAGCTCAAAACGAAAAGCAGCCAGTGCGTCTTCTTTTGATTCAAACTGTGTTTTTAAAGCTAATAAAACATGTAATTTATATACTACGTTGTATTTAAATCAACATCTATTAATTTAAAACTCGTAATTTTTTTTGCAAACTGCCTTCTTTGTAGTGGTCTATCCAAACGAAATGTATGGGATAAAGTTTTTTTTTGCGATTTTCAACATTTTTAGCATTCTAAATTTAGCTGGTCTGATAGCGACTTGAAACTGATGAGAAAATGAATCGAATGACGTTATAAAAGGTGTCAGTGTAAACTACCGTTACTTTGCTGACTGTACCTTTACCCGAAACCTGTGAATGCAGGTAAAAAAATATGCACAAAAGTTAGAGTTATTCTCCTAAGAATGTGTTCGTTTAGCTGCCTTTTTTTTGTTTAACATGGGGAAATGCCTACACATACCCGCCTCGCAGGGGCAAGGACGGGTTATGTCGGACTCGCACCGACTAAAACCCCATGGTGTTCAACCTTCGTCGCATATTGGCAGGGCTACGGGAACGCTTTCGCACACATCCGCGACCCCACCTGCGCCGGCCGCCCCATGGCGGCCTCTCCACGGAAGAGGACTACTCCTCCCCCATCTCCTTCTCAGGTAAGGCGCACCAGAACACATGGCGCGGCCTTCTCTTCGGCCTCCAATTTCACATGCGCAACGGACGCCCCCGTGTTCGATGCGCGTAGGCCATGGGGCCAGGAAAAACTAGCAGTTAAAAGCACCAGTCTTCCTGACCCCAGCGGCGGATCTGGTCTATGGTTCCGCCACCAACCAAGATTCGATTGCGGAGGGTAGGGAGAGCGGCGCCTCGCAATACCGACACTCCTCTCCCTCCGCAGCCCCTTCACCACCGCATCAATTGACGGTGCGGCGCCGTCAGAGTTGCGGAGGATAGAGCGAGTGGCGCATCGCCATACCAACACTCCTCTTCCTCCGCGACTCCACCTCGGCTGCAGCGGTAGAGGCAGCGGACACCCCTCTCACCGCAGCCCACCGACACATCCGAAGTGGGTTCGCCAAGCTCATTCGGAGTGGCCACATCCTGCCGGCCCTAGACCACGGGTCACCCAAGGGGTTCCTCTTTGTTCACCGTGGGTGACTAAGCCACGGCTACTAAGCCCCCCGCCACGACAAGGCGGGAACCCGTTCGGGGGGGGGGGGGGGGGATAGTCTAGTTGCCTAATTCAAGCCGAGGTTCGTACCTCCTTCCGAGGGGCCCTTGAATCGCATCGAGCCCCCCCCCCCCCCCCTATCTTGAGGAGCCTCACTTCGAAAGCAGGGGTCGGGGTGCCTCGGGACTGCAGTCGGCGAAGCGACGCTTCGCGCGGACTCGCCGACGGCAGAATCGTTGCAATAAATAGTTCGTAAGTCCTCGCTTACGAGCCTAATTAGATGAAGATGTTAAGGCCGCAGGGCCAACAGCATACACATTCAGAATAAAAAAATCTTTTATGTGGCACAAATCTACTCAATGGTACATCTACTCATCGGTAAGCTTTTGCGACACCCATTCCGAACAACGTTTACGGATAAATAGTTGGTCGTGGATCACGATTTGCTTTACTGCTGACCTGATATCCGGATTTTGCTTAAGTTCTACGTATACAAGTTGTCGATTTTCTTTTATAAGGTTTTCTCTAACAAGGAGACTCACAAAAAGTAGTCGTAAAGATTTCAAAACTATTGTTAGAGCTGTTAACATTTTTAATAGTCGTAGTAAGTCATACCACGAAAATTACATAGACTAAGTTTCATAGTTCTATTTAAATTTCCATGCTCACACGAAAAAATAATTTTGTAGTATTTGAAATAATAAGTGTTCTATTTTTAAGTTTATCAGTAAATATGAAGCTTTTAATATAAAGTAACTTGCCAGTGTCAAACAAACGAATGTGTCTAACTCTTTTTGGTATGGATTTTGAATTTATGATTTTGTGTATAATTAGTATTTATTAAAGTAAAAATCTAAAAACTAATACCATTTGGCCATTTACCTCGCTGTATAGTCTCAATAATTTTTGCTATATTACCTCGCTAAATGCTGTAGACATTAGCCTTTAAAAAAATATTATGAATAGGATATTGAACTTAAAAACTTGCCTAAAACAATGATAATACAAAATTATATTGACAACACGTTTCTCCTGATTTCGGAACACATCTGGCTAGTTAAAAGTTTTGTACTGGCCGAAGTCGGCCCCGCAGCTTCGTTAACAATGCGGATAATATAGAACATGTCTCCAATTTTAATAATTATTAACTATGGTATTATACTGGCATAAAAGAGAAATACTATACAAAAGCAAGTGTTTAATTTATTCCTTTTACGCACTAAAAATGCATGCATATATATGTATATATATATATATATATATATATATATATATATATATATATATATATATATATATATATATATATACATATATTGACTCTTCACATTGTTACATAAAGTTTAGGACTCAATCAAATATACAATTTTTCCGTCACGCCTTAGCACCCATACAAATTTAGTAGGGACCGCCCTTAAATGTTTATTCAAACTTTCCTTACCGGTATAACGTTGCTACTCAAAAACCATTCTTCGCCATCGTGCTATATGACCAGCCAATGCCACATTCGCTTACTGATCGGTTAGGCTGTCGGTCACTCTAGTTTTTTCTCATTTTGAATTCGTGTGTTTCAAGTCCTTTGTAAAATAAAGTACAATTTTTTATCAAATGGACTTTAATCATCGTATGATGCATTTAATCTATAATAACTCTCTAACCTAAATATTTAGGACCAGTAGTTAAGTTTTACATATGTTTCGTAAAAACTGACCCTGGGCGTCTTCAATTAAGACTATATTATACACGACCTCTATGTACTTTGCTGGTGATAGCCGAGCGTTGATAATGAAGTGTGCTCTACAGTGATAATATCAGCGAACTCCGGACTAACACGTTATTCAACCGGAGATACTTAGTGTTCGCCGTGTAAAGCCGGGACGGGTCACTGGTACTATTTAAATACTATCTTGGAAAAGGTGACAATTGCGCTATCATCCATAGAGACTAAGATATAATTGCGAAGAATTAACTAAAACCCTCCTAAAGGCTATTTAAGTAAAAATGATTTCTGTTAGCATCAAACGGAATGATTAATCAAGGAAATTCCTTTCTTGGATCCTAGAATAAAGCGACAACATTAGTATTTTAATTATGCGAGTCGAGTGTAACATAAATTAAAAAAAACAGTTTATTGTATATGATATATGTATGATGATTAAAAACAATAAAAGTTCTTACCAGTATCTAGAAATTTTATAATAAATAAAATACATTTACATTGAATAAAACTGTTTGCATACATTTACAGTCGAGCTCACCTATTACTTTCTTTATTTTCTTCTTCTTCATCAGCCCGTTGAAGTCAACTGCTAGATATGGGCCTCTCCCGTTGTAGAAAGGACCAGCAAAAGGAAACAAGTCAAACGTATGAGACCTCTGGTACTTCTGGTGCTGCTAAGCGTGACAATGAAGACAAATGCTCCTAGATATGGAGATGTCTCAATTTAGTATGTTGGTATGACACATCATTTGTGATAAAGGGGCGTAAGGACTTCACGACCTTGATATTTGTGTAGTGATACGAAATTAAATTTCTACTCTCGAGAGTACTGAGAAGGTGAGAAGTTATTTGGCTTGGAGGTGCGCTCTAGAAGTGACACATGCGCGTGTCTATTTTTCCCGCGATATTCTGTATTGTTTGCGTTGCATTACTATGGATAAAAGTGTAAACGAAATAGATGTTTTGAAAACATTCAAGATATTTTTTATTAAGTGTAATTGTAAACAGTGGTAGAGCCACGCGGTAGCTTTTCCTGTCACACGGATGGGCCGGCTCGAACCAGGGTGGTACCACGACCTCACAGAAAACCAGCGTGAAGTAGAGGTTTACCTCTGCGTTTCGCTTTTTTTTTACTTAGTATAATCCAGTACTTGACCACAATCCCACCTGGTGGTAAGTGGTGATGCAGCCTTAGATGGTAAATCGCACTGTCTTATCGTAACAAAAGCCTATTCACTCTTGCCTTGAAGACGCCTAGATTGTATTCGGACGGAAAGGTAGACGCTGGCAAATTATTCCACTCCTTTGCTGTACGCATTACAAAAGACGAAGCAAACCGTTTGGTTCTAATGCATGGGATATCGACAACAAAGGGATGAAGACCCGCCGACCGTCTGGTTGTCCGATGGTGGAAAGGAGAGGGAGGAATTAAGGCGTGTAACTCCTGCGCACACTCACCGAAATGCATCCTATAGAATACCGAGAGACTGGCTACTCTGCGCCTGTGCTCAAGGCTGACAAGATTGGTTTCAACCAAATCAAGGTCACCAATGAGCCTCTTAGCACGTCTCTCCACTGAGTCCAATGCTGCCAGGTGGAATTTTGCAGCACCAGCCCATATGTGACAGCAGTACTCCATGCACGACCGGACTTGCGCTTTATATAAGGTAAGAAGCTGCCCCGGCGTGAAGTACCGCCGCACCCTTGCAAGGATACCAAGTTTCCTTGCGGCTGCTTTGGCTCTGGACTCAATGAACCGCCCATAGTTTAGGTTCGGAGAAAATTCAATCCCTAACAACTGAAGGCGGTCAGTGTACTCCAAGGATACATTCCGGAAAGTAGGAGCCAAGGTGAGCGGGCTCCTTTTAGCGGTAAAAAGACACGCTTGTGTTTTGGAGGCGTTAAATCTCACGAAATTGGCATCGCCCCATTCGGCGACTGCCTGTAGTGTGAGACTCACACGCTTAACCACAGCCTCTCTTTCTGACTGGATTTGATCCCGACTGGCCCGGGCGCTTGGTTGGTATCTCTCCACAACTGTGCTGTCGTCTGCATACCCATAGACACCGGGAATGAGCAGATCATTTATATGCAGCAGGAAGAGAGTTGCGGAGAGAACGGACCCCTGAGGAATACCGGCGTTAGTCGCCACAGTATTGGATGAGCAGCCATCAACGACGACCCGGAGAGACCATTCACTCAAAAAGTCCTTCACCCAGATAATTAGGCCAGGGGATAAGCCGTACGCTGAAAGCTTGCCCAATAGACTAGCGTGCCAAACCCTGTCAAAAGCCTTCGAAACATCGAGGGAAACAGCAATTGCTTCACCACAGTTCTCGAGGGCTTCGCCCCATATGTGAGTGGCATACGCTAGAAGGTCCCCAGTTGATCGATTTCGGCGAAACCCGTACTGGCGATCACTGAGGAGATCATTTTGCTGTAGGTATGCCATAAGGTGGGCGTTAAATATACGCTCCATAATTTTGCAGAGTATGGAGGTAATTGAAATTGGCCGATAGTTGGCAGGGTCGGTACGGCTACCTTTTTTAGGCACAGGCTGCACATTGGCCAGCTTCCAAGATTTAGGCACTATTCCAAGCCTGAATGAGAGGCGGAACAAGCGTGTCAACACAGGAGACAACTCAGGTGCACAGACCTTTAGAACTATAGCTGGTATACCATCAGGTCCACTAGCTTTGTTCACGTCTAGACTTCGCAAGGTTTTAAGAAACTCCTTGTTGGTGATACGGACCTCAGTCATAGAGGTACCGCAGTGAGGTAATTGAGATGGCACGCTGTTGCTACTGTCCAGACGCGAATTGCAAGCAAAAAGAGAAGCAAATAAGTGCGCTTTCTCCTTAGGCGCATGCGCTATTGAGCCATCTGGTTTTACCAGCGGAGGCAGTGTAGACCGACAGAAGTTTGTCTCGACCGCTTTGGCGAGAGACCAAAAAGCTCTACTGCCAGATGGTTTGGCAGAGAGCTTTATGCCGATGCGTTTAATGCGGTCGAAACTGGCTTGGCGTAATACCTTTTGCACGACTTGGCGGCTTGGTTAAAGGCTCTCTTCTTAAGGCTAACATCCGGAGCTTTACGATCTCGAGCATCGACCCAGGATAAGTACGCCATATGCTTGTGCTTTTCAGCACGAGCGCACTCGGCGTTAAACCAAGGGCGAGCTTTACCACCAATGGGCACGTCAGCAAAGGGGATGAAATACTCCATCGCTTGACGTATCACATTGGTTATGGCATCCGCGCAGCTCGATGGATCTCTAGAGGAGAAGCAGACCTGCCGCCAAGGATAAGATGCAAAAAAATGCCGCATCTCATCCCAATCTGCTGACTTGTATCGCCACATTCGTCGCACTCCATGGAAATCGTAGCTTGGTGAGTGCAGGTGGCCGGAGGCCCTTTTTGCTGAAAATGAGGCATTCCATCTTAGTCTTCACGGGTGACAACGCATCTGCATTTTGATTTGTAATAGAGGATAGATGTAGATGTCTATGGGCTGCAGTAACCACTTACCATCAGGTGAACTGTATGCTCGTTTGTCTCCTTTATACTATAAAAATAAATTAAGAACCCCACGGGCTGGTCGCACAAACCACATAGCACAAAATGAAATAAAGAAGCAATCCCCTTCTCAGCATCTCGATGGAAAATTAAGGAATCACTTACTGATTGGCTGGACGATAATACACTAAGTCACCCGACTACTATTGTCTAATAGACGGTGACCAAACAATGGTCTTGAACCTTTTAGTTATTTCTCTAGGTTGTGTAGAGTAGTTTATGAATTATAATAAAAAACGAATGAAATTTTACTCCGATACCTTCTGCCTGTCATATTATAGTTATACCTGTGATTTCAGTTTTAAGGTTCCATTTCTAGCCGAAACGTTGAATAAACTGAAAATATCTGTTATATTTTTATATCTCTATCTCTAACACTAACTGAACTTGCTTGTTTCTAAAAATTACGAAACTTTTAAATGTGTTGATTTTTTTACTTGATTAAAGTAATGAAAATTATTAACGTGGTAGAGCCAAGCATATTTCGGTTGTAGCACGAATAGATCGGCTCGACCGGGGAAGGACCATGGTTTCATGGAATATCAGCGTAGAATAGCAGTTTAATGCTGCTGTATTTCGTATGGTGAGTGTAGAGAGCCCGAGACCTTTTTACTGGAAACGAGACATTCCATCTTAGTCCTCAGGGTTGACATTGCATCTCCATTCTGATTCTTAACCGAGGATAAATGTAGATTTCTATGGGCCACAGCATCCACTTACCATCAGTTGGACAGTGTGCTCGTTTGTACCTTTGTTCTATACAAAAATTGTAGTAGTATAATTGAGTTTACTTTAAATTTGATTTACATATATATATATATATATATATATATATATATATATATATATATATATATATATATGTATGTATATATACACTTGTTTTATTTTTAAATTTTTAACTCTCTTTAATTTTTTGAGATTTAATAAAGAAACAAGAGCGATTTCATTTCAAGACAATCAAATCTAAGTAGAAAAGAGAGATTTTGGAAAATGAGAATTTTAAAAACAACAGAAACAAAACGCTAAAGGGTGGAAGGAAAACCTTACGGTTAAAAGGAATTCGGTTCTCATTACTTACGATACAATAGCGTGCGAGCGTAGTCCACTTGTCGGTCTAGTATAATACTGCTGTGGCGCAGTTCTACCATGTCAGATAATAAGTATTTAATAGCTTAAATTCAAACAGTAGCCAGCGTTTTGGTTTTCTATAGACTGCATTTCGGAGAGTGTGCGCAGGAATCGCATTATTTAATTTCTCCCTCTTCATTCCGCCATCGGACAACCAGACTTTCAGACAGTCTCCTTTCGTTCGAAATCCACTGACCACGTATTTGCACTAAATGGTTTGTTACAACGTTCGTCGTACGTACAGCAAAGCAGTGGAATAAGTTTGCTAGCATCTGTGTTTCCATTCGATTACAATATGGGTCTCTTCAAGGCAAGAGTGAAGGCTTTTGTTAAGTCAGTGTGGTTCACCGTCTTTGCCTATATCATCACTTACCATTAGGTAGGATTAAAGTTAAACGCTGATTTAGAATAATATAAAAAAACGAATAAATGAAATCACACCATATTTGATTTCTTAGTAGAACACGTAACTCCCTAAACGTTAGCCTTTAAATTATCTGCCAATACACTTTTATATTGGCTTTCTAGCAGTTGACCATTTTTCAGGGCGACTCAGCCGCTACGTTAAACGTGACAACAATACTTAATACCTTAAGACGCTTACACGAAATTCGCCATATTGGTATATGATATTTCGATTTATAAAGAAAAAGTGTTATTATTGCATTAATATTTTCAATATTCAAAGCTTTATTAAACTTTTTACATTTTCTTGAAACTACAAAAATAATATTTCATAAATAAATCTGAAAAGAGTTAAGTTGACTATGAATTTTATTATGCCAAAGAAAATTAAGTTTATTTAAATCTATACATATAAATCAAATTGAAGTGTCTGTATGACATATAGTATGTAATATTGAAAAAACTGGCTTCTGTTTATCTCATGTGGTTAATTGATCTGTCTGTCTGTCTGGGCAAATTTTCGGAATGGCTGAACTGATTGTAATTAAATTTTACGAATAGATGGAAAGCAATGCCGAGATGGATATAAGCCATATTTTATGCGAATAATTCTAAGATTTTTATTGAAGGAGGTCTTTGATTTTCTTAAATCTAAATAACACTACTGTTCCATACTGGAAACATATATTTTTAAATTAATATTTATTCTCGTTATAGCGATTTTCTTATAAAATTTCGAGTGGCAACAATTACTAAATTATTGGGGATTTATTGAATTCATGGTCTGGTAACAATCCTTTTTACGTTAGAAGCCGCGCTTGCGTCTGATTGGCCGAACGGCTAGATCTTGTCTTGCGCGCCGTACGCCGAAACGTTATGAACTTTTCTCTTTCGAAAAATTATTGTGTGTGTCCCTTTCATTTTACAACGTGTACTAAACAATACCCGGAGATACTGTGCCAGTTACCTATGGACTATTCTAGTCAGATAGATAGGGTTATATCACTTCGAGTCACCTAATCAGCCAGCCAGCTCGCCGAGCTCCAGCAGCGTGAGGCAGTGGAAGGCCGAGACCGGTGAGTTACCAAACCCTTAGCTCTTTTCTGAACAACCAAATTAGTAGAACTTATCAAGGCGAATCCGGGGCGTTTAGCAAGTATAAAATAACATTTTATTTCATTAAAATAAATTCATTTGATTTTCATTTGATTTTATTTATTATTGTTATGTGTTTCTTTACTTCTACTACTTACACGTCACTGTAGAGGTGCTGTTTTAGGCCTAAAAATAAGAATGGTTTGATTCCATGTCTAGATTTTTAAAGAAAAGTTTACCGGCTGCGGTTGCCATGGGAATAGCAATTACGCATTCGAGTGGTCTTGGTGAAGCACTTTGAAGTAGGCTAGCTAGAAGCAATTTTAAAACGCAATCCTCGAAATGTCTGGAAATAAATTTATTCTACTACGTTGTATACACAAATTCACGAAAACTGTAATATTGTGAAATCCGTACTGTACTGTATACATCTGTACTATACTATGAAATATGTAGTTTATCGATATATTATCGCAATCATAAACTACATATTTCTGACACATATTAGAGACATATTATCACTAACTAATATTTGTTGCCATAAAATATGAACAGCTTTGTTGGACTAGTCCACGTAAGCGCGACTGTCGATTACGTAGTATCGCGTTCGTATCCCAGGCCGGGACGAAAACAGATAATGGGTTTTTATGTCGAAATTGAACAGAAAGTGGCGGTGCTTAAGGCACGGGCATTAGAAAGCACGTAAAGTCGTCGGTCCTGCGCCCTATTTTTCACCATTCGTGTCGCTTGCCATCCCATCAGACTATTGGAGTAAAGGAATTGAAAATGAAACTGTGTTTGCGCACATATGTACAATAATCCTGTCCTACGCAGATGGCTTCGTTGAATCTTGCAGCTATAACCGAAATTTGTTCTGGAGGATATTGTTATTTTAATATGATAATCATGGGATTAGTGTCAAAAGTTAGTTTAGTTAATAACAGAGAAGTTAGATTTATGTTTGAACCCATGTAGTAAGAATAAACCACATTTGAATACAAAAAAAAACCAACAAATTTTAGTTTATTGATATTGTTAAGTACAATTAAATATTTTTGTACTGGCAATATGATATATATACTCTGTGGTAAGCTACGATGGCTGTAAGTGTAATCTTGTGTTGTTATGTGTTCTGCGAAGTAACTAATTAAAAACAGAATAAACGAGCATCTTGGATAAAAATAATTATTGGTTTATTTGCAAAGTCCTAACAGGTTATGGGCCCAGTGCTTATAATTCTGTTTAAGGGGAAGATCGCAGAGATAGTTTTTGGTGCGAGCGAGGAGTCTACGCAACCGGTGTGCGGTGTGTTTTGGTCAACAACACAGGCTGAGTTATTGTTGAAAGCAGCGTCTGAAGGAGGTCGTGTGGAGTGCAATCGAGGCAAATCACGACATCAGATTTCCGCGGGATGTAGTTGCTAAATGTCGGAGACAGACCCTAGCATCATGGCGGTGGTGGTGCCAAACTCAGTCATCAAACTGGAGGGCCAGCGCAACTGGAGCGTGTGGAAATTACAAGTGACAGTTACATTGAAAGGAGCTGATGTGTTTTCAGTGGATGATGGAACGTCTGGGAAACCAGAAACTGGAGATATGACAGCCTGGTTAAAAAAATATGTCATGGCGCAGAGTATCATCGTGTCTAGACTGAATGAGGAGGCTATGATTCACGTGCTTACATGTGAAACGGCTGCTGAAATGTGGAAAAAGTTGCAAAGTGTCTTTGAGGCAAAGTCGGCTACCAGTACATTGATGTTACAACAACGTTTTCTTCAGTGCAAGTTTGAACAAGGAGAGCTTTCTGTATACTTAGCCAAGAAGCTGCAAGAAATGGCTTGTCAACTAAAACAAGCTGGTGAAACAGTGTCGGAAAAATTTTTACTTACTAAAGTTTTAATATCATTACCAGAAGCATACAGCCATTTTGTTTCGGCATGGGAATCTGTTGACACGGATAAGCAAAATTTTAATGATTTGGTGGCGCGGCTTCTCGTCGAGGAGGAGAGAATAAAAGCTAAAAATCATGAGAGTGAAATCATGGCGCTGTTTGTAAAGAAAAGCGGCTTTGTCAAGCGCTGCAATCGATGTTCTGTCCCTGGTCATCTGGCTAAAGACTGTAAAAGTAATGTGGAGAATCGTCGTTGTTTTTCTTGTGGAAAAATCGGACAAAAATCAGTTTAAAAAAGGGATATCAAAGCAAAAATAGTAGTCAATATGGCGGCGGACATTCGAAGGGAAACGCCTTTGGAATGATAACTGGGACCGGATATGAATATTTCAGTGACTCGAGTGACATAGACAATCGTTCAGTGAATCAGTTTAAAAATAAATGGTTGATGGATAGTGGCGCTAGTGCGCACATGACCGGTGAACGGTTCATTCCAATATTTGGGAGACCTTTTCAAAAAAGGTCTCCCAAATATTGGAATGAAACATTTAATAATGTAATGTTATCTATGGGTTATAAACAGTCGGATAAGGACTATTGTTTGTATTCTAAAGGTGAAGGGAAAAATAAAACATTCTTATTGTTGTATGTGGATGATATACTGTATTTTGGAAACAACAAACTTGAGTTGAGTAAACTAAGAAACATACTATGTCGAACATTTAAAATGAAAGAATTGGGAGCTATAAGTAAATTTTTGGGTATTGATGTAAACCAAGATTTAGATTCAGGGGTCACTGTAATTTCACAAAAGGACTACATAAGAAACATCTTGTCAGAATATAATATGTCAGATTGCAAAACATTGTCATTACCTATTGATAAAAATTTTAATTTTCATATTCTAAAAAGGGAAGAGTCAGAGAGTGTAGTAATTGAAAATAAATGTAGAAAATTGATAGGAAGCTTGATGTATGCAGCAATGGGCTCTAGGCCAGACATATGTGCAGTTTGTTAATATTCTAAGTCGGTATCAGAATTGTGCATCCACACTTTTGTTTAAATTATTGTTAAACATTTTGAGATATTTAACGGGCACACTTGATTTATGTCTTATATACTATAGAGATTCTAATGTTGATGAGGTTTTAGGCTATGTTGATAGTGACTGGGGTGGTTGTAATGATCGTAAGTC
Source organism: Parnassius glacialis (assembly GCA_033319125.1). Taxonomy (NCBI): domain Eukaryota; kingdom Metazoa; phylum Arthropoda; class Insecta; order Lepidoptera; family Papilionidae; genus Parnassius; species Parnassius glacialis. The sequence goes on along the minus strand of JAVANC010000028.1, from coordinate 38,873,329 downwards.
AACAACAGGGTGTATTTTTAAAGTTTTTGGAAGTTCTGTAATGTGGTTTTCAAAAAAACAGCCGACTGTTTCCTTGTCCTCTACAGAGGCTGAATTTATTGCTCTGTGTTCAGCAAGCAGTGAAGCTTGTTGGCTAAAAGATATTTTGTACTTTTTTTGGTTTGAGACTAATATAATAATTTTTGAAGACAACCAGTCCACTATCAAGATGGCACAGATGGCCACTGGTAATTCTAGAGTAAAACACTTAGAAATAAAGCTTTCATTTGTAAAAGAAAAGTTGGATAAAAATATTATAGAATTGAAATACATAAATACCAGTGACCAACTCGCAGACATATTAACCAAAGCTTTGGGGGGAACTTTGTTTAGAAAATTAAGGGATAGGTTGTTTAGTAAATAAGAAGTCTTATTGTTATTAAAAATATTTTATTGAGGGGAGGTGTTAAGTACAATTAAATATTTTTGTACTGGCAATATGATATATATATATATATATATATATATATATATATATATATATATATATATACTCTGTGGTAAGCTACGATGGCTGTAAGTGTAATCTTGTGTTGTTATGTGTTCTGCGAAGTAACTAATTAAAAACAGAATAAACGAGCATCTTGGATAAAAATAATTATTGGTTTATTTGCAAAGTCCTAACAGATATGTTCTTGAACTTTTACACAAGGATTGCGAAGTTTCTTCTTGCTTATCAGTCCGCTATAGTCCACTACTAAAGTTGGTTCTTTCTGTTGTATTGAATGTTTGGTATATCCACTGCACTTAGTAGGGGGATTGATTTTGAACGTGGTAGAGTTATGCTGCAGCTATATTATGAATGAAATGTAGGGCATCCCCCCACTAGATAGAGTGACGACCTGGTAAGACATGCAGTAAGTCAATGGATGAAGGTGGTTTGGGAGCGTGCTTTGTGGCGTTTTTTTGGGGAAGGCCTATGTTCAGCAGCGGTCTTATGAATGATATATATGATGACGAATAAAATTCTACTCCGTCACCTTCTGCCTGTCATATTATAGTAATTGTTGTGGTTTCAGTTAAAAGGTTCAATTTCTAGGCAAAATATTGTAAAAACTAACTAAAAATATCTGTTATATATTTATATCTCTATCGCTAACACAAGCTGACCTTGCTTTTTTCTAAAAATTACGGAAATTACAAAAGATGATAAAATTTTGACTTGATTAAAGTAATAAAAATGATTTACGTGGTAGAGCCAAGCTGCAGCTTTTCAGCAAATATTTCGGTTGTAGCACGAATAGGTTGGCTCGACCGAACAAGGACCGTGCTCTCACAGACCAGCGTAAAATAGTAGCTCAATGCTGCTGTTTCGTGTGATGAGTGTAGAGAACCGGAGACCCATTTTACTGCAACTGAGGCATTTCATCTTAGTCCTCAAGGGTGACAACACATCTGCCTTTTGCTTCTTAATATGTATGCTCGTTTGCCACCTTTATTCTATAACAAAAAACTTAAATTACCAAGCAGTGCTAATTATTAATGTTGTATCTTCTATCTTATGAGCGATGCTGTTGAAATGAAACTGTGTCGAGAATAATTCAAATTCTCCAAGAAAAATCATATAAGTGCTATTGCTGATAGCCACGTGCACGGCGGTGAAGAAAACATCCTGAGGCAACAACTTAAATATTTCGAGAACATGCGATGCTATGAAGAAACGCAGCTGACTGCTTTGAAATGAGAGGTGTGTTCCTAGCAGTGGAATGTGTTCTATGCTGTTACTTTACTTTTTTAACTTTATTAATCAGTCATTTTTTCAGTTGACGTCTTCATCAATCGACGGCTCCGTGGCGCAGCGGCTTAGCACTAACTTGCAGCACCAAGGGCCGCGGGTTCGAATCCCGCACGGAACAAATATTCGTATGGCCACAAATAAGTGTTCCGGGTCTGTGTTTGTCCTTGTCAAATTTATGTATGTAAACTGCCCCCACGATACAGGAGAAAATCCTAATGTGAAGGTAACGTTTTTTAAAATAAAAAAATGAACAAATAATAATAAAAAGAACATGCTATTCCACCTATTCCATATATTACAGCCCATAAAAGGCCATATCCGGATATTGGATTACCCAAGAGATTACCTTATAGAGGTATTTTGCAATAGTTTTATTTTTATTATTATTTTGATTTCTTATCAGGAAAATGCCGCTGCCTATCTTCTGTTTTAGATTCCCTCTGTCCCCTCTTACGAAGCCCACATAATGAATGGTTTGGGGTAGTGGATTGTTTTACGCCGGCTAACTTTAATAAAAGAAGGTGCTCGAGTGGCAGCCTCGTATCGGCAGGCGAAGTGTAGTGCGACCCCCCACTAGATGAATTGACCACCTGGTAAGATATGCAGGAAGTCGATGGATGCGCGTGGCTCAGAACGGTAATTTGTGGCATTGCTTGGATGAGCCCTATGTTCAGCAGTGGACTTGTGAATGGCTGTAATGATGATGATGATGAACTTTAATAATAGTAAGTTAAAAAAGTAAGTCTTATCCCAACAATCTAATATATTTCTTTTGAAATTAACTTTCATAGGCACCCAATAATTGAAGCGTAAGTTTATTTCACGTCCAATATCGGAAGAAGTAATTCTACCGATTGCCTTTCGCCAGACATCCATTATATTTATTACTTTTCACAAAGTGTTTCCTGTGTAATAACGATATCATAAAAAAGTCACTTTTGTTTTCAACTATATGAAAATGATATCATATTGATGTGTGAATATAATTTCATAGGGATTTTAATAACTAATTGAATAAGCCGTATCTATGCAGAAATTCATCATAATAAAGATGATAAAAATTAATTAAGTAAAAAGAAGATCCCCTTAAAACATAAAAAAAATGAGAGTTTAACTACTTTTTAGAGTATACTATCTATCCCCATTACTACTAAACCCAATATATGTATATATATATATATATATATATATATATATATATCTTTATATATAAAAAGTACGTGTCACGTTGTTTGTCCGCGATGGACTCCTAAACTACTAAACTGATTTCAATGAAATTTTTGGTCAATGTGCAGTTTGGTCCAACTTAAAAGATAGGATAGCTTACATCTCAAATATTTATTGAAAAAATATTAAAATATTTTATTGAAAATTATTTGTCTATTATTTGACAGTCACAATTATCTGTTAGTTCCAAACGATTCTGTCAGATGACGATATCTGAGTAAATATTTAATAGATGGCACTATGTTAAAAATACAAACGTTTAATATAAGCTACAATTTAGTAGTATAACCACCACGTGTTGCTGTAAGTATTCATCAGATAGAACCGATTTCAAAAAAAATTGCATACTGTGTGCAGTTTGGTCCAACTTGAGAGATAGGATAGTTTTTATCCCGATAAGTGACCCTCAATTTTTTTATTGCTAATTTCAGGAGTTTTTTGGGAAAGCAAATGGTCGTTCGGAAAGGGCAGAACAACGTCTGCCTGGTCAGCTAGTATATATATATATATATATATATATATATATATATATATATATATATATATATCACGCGACCGACGTAGGGTCCAGATGGTTAGATTTAGTGCGTGTTACTTGCTACGTGGATATGTGAATTTTGCAATATTTAACTTGCTCGGGTGATGCGGAATTTCGCACGCGCGCGCCGAATAGATATACGACCTAGGATTCGAACCGCGCATTCCTTGTTCGAGAGCGTCTCCCGGTTGATTGTTTGGAAATCATTATAATTGTGCCGTCGCGTTAAGTGCCCTTTTTTGTGTGTTGGCTTGTTTGTTAGTTTAACGTGTCAACGAGGCGTATTTTGAATTCTTTTCGCGACGTATTGTTTTGGTGTCGAATGAAGGAACTTAGTTGTGTTTAACGCTGAACCGTATGACTCATTAAGAGATCGCGTTAGTTCCCTATTTATAATTTTGTGATAAGTGAATCCGGGACATTGAATGTTGAATGTTGAACTACTGTCCGTACTGTGTCGGGTGTCACGTGTTCAATTCTATGATGAATGTGGAATTAGGCGAGTTTAAGTTAAATGTACAACGAAGCTAATAGACTGAAATAGTGACATGAAGAAAGAAATGGTCCAGCGAGTAAGCCTGCTGGAATGATGCAGCATTGTGGGGTAGCATGGAAATCGGCCGCTGCCGGTTACCTCAGCTGGGCCAGACCTCAGACTCAGACACATACACATCACTAAACACTACTTGACATGCACTTTACACGCACTTACAGCCTGACCAAGTCTTGGGGCAATCTTAGAGTCGGAAACAGGTGCGTACTATATTTTCCTAGCATTCTCCGATATAGTTTAGTATGATAGGACATTTTTCCATGTGGCATTTGGGGCCCGACCTGCGGTTGTTCGTTGAATCTACCGCTAATGGGCTCCTGGATATTTGATATTTGCAGGGGCAGCTGTAGGACGTAACATTTTTGGTAGCAGGGAGCGTGTTTGGATTGGTTTAATTTGTGTCTACAATAACGCCCGGCCGTAATACGTAATTATAAATTCTTTTCCTTTGTTGCTTGCTTTTTTTGTTTATTCGCGGGTAGAATCGAAAGCCATGCCCGTTGAGTTGTGCAAGCAGGAGTTTTGTTAAGGCTAGGTACTTACCGTAGTTTTTTTAAGGCTAGGTACATTGACTAGGTAGATAAGGTTATCACGTAATCGGATAATTATCGTTTTCGTATAATTATACTAGATTAATTGTCGAAGGGTCGGTTGTCCGAGCGAGGCTTTTTTTGTTGATCGACTGTGGTGTGTATCTTTATTTGTATGGTAATTTGTATTTAATTTAATAAATAGTAATTTGTATTTGTGTAATTTGTATTTAACTTGATTGGATAGGAAATGTATTTGTATTTTTTTTTGTATTTGTTATTTGTTAATTTGTAAATTGTATTTGAGCCGCGTAGTAATTTGTATTTAGAAGTGATGCTATCGCGCTGCCAGGGCTATCACCATGCCGTTTTGTGTCTGGGTGCGAACGGCGATTCCTCTCAGGGCTTTTCCGAGCCCTTGACTCCCACGGGCGGCCGCGCTCAGCCGCGCCCCCTGTCGGGGGGTTGCTCCCCCAGGGGCGGGGGGTCGCCTCCCCCTCCCTCAGTATGTTGAGAGAGACTTCACTGCCACTCAGCGGTCAGCTAGACTAGTAGTAGCTAGTTGGGAAGACTACGGCTCCCCGGGAGCGTTGAATTGCGCTGTTAGGGATTGTTAGATTTGGTTTTGGTCAAGCGTTAAATTAAAATTAAAATTGGTTTTGTGCTTTCCGCGAAATGTTTCATAATTGTGGCGGTTTCGATTAAGAAGGCAAATTGAATGATGTGCTCTTTGAATGCTTGTGCGTATGTTTTTGCAATTGTGTTTGATCATTGTGTTTTGTTGAAAAGAAAATTGAAATTGGATAACCCTATTTGTGCCGAAAGGAATAAGAGTCATTCCTCTTTTGGTTTTCATATTTTGTTGGCACTGTAGCAGAGATTTATTTGGAAAGAGAAATAGGGCTGTCTCTTCGTTTATCGTTTTGTTTAATTTGTCAGTTTGAGCTATGCGCATCGGTAATTTAATTTGTTTGAATTGATTCGGTAGTTGAACACTGATGCTTTTGAAAATTGGTTGAAATATGAGCATAGGACTACTTGTCTAAAAGGCTAGCTAGTTTGGCGATTATCAGATTGAAATCAGCTGCCGCCCTATTGAGTAAATGATTATATGGTAGATGGCTTGGTTATGCCTACTTGTTTGAAAAATCATACTAAGGACTATCTGTGCGTTTCGTTTGGCTCTCCACAGACGCTGTTCATGTGGAACTTGTGGGTGCTCTCTGCACTGAAGCTTAGGAGGCCACGCTGGGCTGCTTCATATCGCGTCGCTGTTTGCAGACCTGATCCGGTTGGATTGCGGAACGAATCATAGGGGCACAGATAGGTTTTTGAAGGAGTTTGTCGGACTTCTTTTTAGTAATAGGACTTACTTAGGTGCTGCAATGTCCGGGAAGGGCATCCAGTGGAGGTACGACCCTCCAGCTTGCCCACGTTTGGGTTGTATTTTGAGGCGGTGGTTAGAGTTGTAGGATCTGATGGGGTGCCTACGGTGGCCTAGTTTTGGTCGTAGATTCAGTCTTGCAACGTGCCGTCGCGACCCTGTCCCGTTTGCCGGTTTGCTCTCGGACATAAGTCCTAATGCCCGGGACGGGGGTTTGTTTAGGCCCAAAAAAGGTAATTTGTACGATATATAATCACGTTCGACTTCGTGAGTCGCACGATGGCACCAGGTGTCACGCGCATCGAGGGGAGGGGGAGCGGTAGGCAACTTCCCAGCGTAACGCTCGTGGGCGAAGTCAGTTAGCTCGCTGGCCGCGATGCGATGAATCCTTGTATCTAGGTTATCGTGGCAGAAGTTCACGCGACCGATGTAGGGTTCAGATGGTTAGATTTAGTGCGTTGTTACTCGCTACGTGGATATGTGAATTTTGCAATATTTAACTTGCTCGGGTGATGCGGAATTTCGCACGCGCGCGCGGAATAGATATACGACCTAGGATTTGAACCGCGCATTCCTTGTTCGAGAGCGTCTTCCGGTTGATTGTCTGGAGATCATTATAATTGTGCCGTCGCGTTAAGTGCCCTTTTTTGTGTGTTGGCTGGTTTGTTAGTTTTACGTGTGTCAACGAGGCGTATTTTGAATTATTTTCGCGACGTGGTGTTTTGGTGTCGAATGAAGGAACTTAGTTGTGTTTAACGCTGAACCGTATGACTCATTAAGAGATCGCATTAGTTCCTTATTTATTATTTTGTGATAAGTGAATCCGGGACATTCAATGTTGAATGTTGAACTACTGTCCGTACTGTGTCGGGTATCACGTGTTCAATTCTACGATGAATGTGGAATTAGGCGAGTTTAAGTTATTTAAATGTACAATGAAGCTAATGGACTGAAATAGTGACATGAAGAAAGAAATGGTCCAGCGGGTAAGCCTGCTGGAATGATGCAGCATTAAGGGGCAGCATGGAAATTGGCCGCTGCTGTTCACCTCAGCTGGGCCAGGTGTCAGACACATTCACATCACTAAACACTACTTGCCATGCACCTTACACCCACTTACGGCCTGACCAAGCCTTGGGGCGATCTAAGAGTCAGAAACAGGTACGTACTATATTTTCCTATCATTCTCCCATATAGTTTAGTATGATAGGACATTTTTCCATGTTGCCATTTGAGGCCCGACCTGCGGCTGCTCGTTGAATCTTCCGCTAATGAGCCCCGGGATATTCGATATTTGCAGGGGCAGCTGTAGGCCGTGGGGTTTACGGTGATTTGGATCTGCTCGCGTTTGCAAAACTTTATTTTGTTACGTTATTTTACTATTTATTGATTACTTGCGGGTCCATGCCTTTTCGGTTTTGATAAGAATATTGTAACATTGGTTTTTATAGTAGTTCTCTTTTAACAGTCGCAAATCATTTAATGAATGGGCGACAGTAGGAATTTATAAAAGTAGGCGAAGGTTATACGAGCTTTATGATGAAAGATCATATAATAGTAGTGTTATATTTAGAGATTATGTAAAAACATATTCTAAAATATTTAAAAAAGTGTGCTCCACTGCTAAGGCTTTACATTTAAGTAACAAAATTAAAACTGCATCCGACAAAATTAAAATGACCTGGAGAATAATAAATAGTGGAACGGGCAAGGTCGAACCGCGCAACTCGGATTTTCAATTGAATATTAACAATAATTTAACGCAATCTGATCAAGAAGTTGCTATGGCTTTTGTTGACTTTTTTGACAACAGAATCATTAAGTTCTTCTCCTACTGTCACCAAATCATTGCTCAAACAAAATGTAAACATACATATAATACATATAATCACGCCTCTTTCCCGTAGGGGTAGGCAGAGACCACTTCTTTCCACTTGCTACGATCCTTACATACTTGTTTCGCTTCGTCCACTTTCATTATTCCCAAAATGTAAAGGCTTGTTTAAATACTTTTAAATTCCATAGAGTACTGCCAAAAGATATCGTTAAATATTTTGAAGCTATTGATGTTAAGAAAACGGCAGATTTATGGGGGATTTCCGTTAAAGTTATTTTATCTATAATAGATATATTAGCACCTTATCTAGCCACTATATTTAATATAAGCGTCGAATCTGGTGTGTTTCCTAATTTAATGAAACATAGTAAAGTCATACCTATATTTAAATCTGGTAGTACAATAGACCCCGCCAATTTTAGACCAATTTCTGTACTACCAGCGTTGAGTAAAATTTTTGAAAAAATTATTTTAGATCAGATGTTAAGTTTCTGTAATATTAATAAATTACTACATAAAAATCAATTCGGTTTTACAAGGGGTCGCTCGACAACTGACGCTGGAGTTGAGCTTATTAAACATATTTTTTGTGCATGGGAGAATTCAGAGGATGCTTTTGGTATATTTTGTGACCTTTCCAAAGCCTTCAACTGTGTTCACCATTAGACATTAATCAGGAAGCTACAGTACTATGGTGTCAAGAACACAGCGCTTAAACTTATTATTTCATATTTAAGTAATAGAAAGCAGAAGGTTATTATCAATGTTAAAAGTTCTTCCGGGTCACCTGTGTATATTAATGACTTACCTCAACTTGTAGGCGATAGTCATGATAAAGTATTATTTGCTGATGATACTTCCTTGATTTTTAAACTTAAACGTCAATCATTTAAATGTGACGAAGTGAATAATGCTATATCAAAATTAGTGCATTGGTTTAACGTTAATAATCTGCATTTGAACGGAAATAAAACTAATTGTGTTAAATTTACAACAACGAATGTTAAAAATCTGAATACCAATGTGTTTTTAAATGGGGAGGAACTGAGCCCTGTTGTATCCACTGTTTTTCTTGGCATCACTCTTGACGCAAAGCTTCAGTGGGGCCCCCATATATCCAAATTAGCAAGCAGACTAAGTTCTGCAGCCTATGCTGTAAAAATGATTAGAGGTCTCACTAGTGTCGAGACAGCTAGATTAGTTTATTTTAGTTATTTCCATAGCATAATGTCTTATGGGATTTTGCTATGGGGAAATACAGCTGATTCAGAAACTATTTTTGTTTTACAGAAGAGGGCCATTAGAGCTATTTACAATCTAAGACCGAGAGAGTCTCTTAGAGATAAATTTAAAGAAATTAATATATTAACTTTGGCCTCTCAGTATATTTACGAAAATTTAATGTATGTTCACAAAAACAAAGAATTTTAGTAAAAAAAGTGATATACATTCTGTAAACACTAGGAACAAACACAAGCTAGTGATGCCAGTTTCTCGACTCCACAGAGTCAGTAATTCATTCTTGGGGCAATGTATACGCTATTACAACAAGGTCCCGGAAAGTGTACAGGTTCTCTCTATTACCAAGTTTAAATGTTTTATTAAGCTGAAACTGTATAAAAAGGGTTATTATAGTATAAATGAATACATGGTTGATAATAACCCCTGGGAATGAGGTGGTCGCTTCCAAGCAGTTTCTAAAATAAATTTTGTAAACAGTTCGTAATCATATTGTAAAATTTATTTAAAAAAAAGTCCCGCTGGGTTTCTTGCTGGTTCTTCCCAGGACAGAGGGTATTTTTCGAACCAGTGGTAAAGTAAAAAATGACTTTCAATAAGAATTACACATGTAATGTATATTGAATAAAAATTATTCTATTCTATTCTTTTCTATTCTAGTCTATACTATTCTATTCTATTCTATTCTATTCTATTCTATTCTATTCTATTCTATTCTATTCTTTTCTATTCTATTCTATTCTATTCTATTCTATTCTATTCTAATCTATTCCATAAACAATGACAAAAAATAGGATACCTTCGGAGTTTCCTTCGCCATTTCATTTCTTTTTTTTAAACTTTCCTAACTGGGCCTTTATTTAAACGGCAGTAGATTAAAAAAGTGTTAAATTTTGCCCAATCAAACTTTAATTTTTACGTCAAAAAAGTTTTCAGTTAATTTCATTCACGGAGATAACGCATCTGCAGCTTTATTTATTTGAAGCTGCAACCAGCTGGCGTCCAGGTGTTGCGATATACAGATATATTGTTAGTTCGTTTATTAATCAACTTTCATTAAAAATACCAATTCAAAAAACAAATATGTTATTTAAAGAAGGATTTGATGAATCTTTAGAAAACAAATGCATTTAAATTTGTCGCAAAGGCTAGATACGCCAAATGTTTAAACGATTGTGTGAATAGTAAAAACTTGCCTATGAGTCTATCTTTATTAATTTTTTTCAATGTCTGAGTCTTGCTTTTCGGTCCGTAAATAGTTTAATTCATGGCAGTATACATATATACCTATACACCATTATCAACCAATATATGGATATGCCTTGTTTTCTTCTCCCGAACTGGACTGATTTTAATGTTATTTTTTTTCAAGAACAATATGATAAGGCGATATAATCAATTCGTAGAAAAAAAGAACACCGCAATAGTAGATTTAGATTATATTGATAAAGCATAGGCTCTAGCGTCATTATCTAGATGGAACCCCAAGGAATATGTTTATATGGACTAAGCACCACACGGTTTTCCAATTAAGCTAACATACTACAACCATAGACACCATAGAAAGAATCCTCATATGTTATCCATGTCTATTTTGTAAACTAATTTTACATTTACACGTATTGATTGGCTTACCGTGTACAGAGAGAAACAAATAAGGAGATGGGCAGCAACGACCTCCCAATAACGACAAAAAAAATAACTGCGGTTGCCAACCCGCTTGCCTGGCGTGGCAACTATGACCAAGTCTCCCCTATGAGGCAATCAATGGGGGAGGCCTATGTTCAGCGGTGGACTTTTATAGGCTGTAATGGATGGATAGCTTTGTAATGCTTTGTTATTGTAAGGTTACTTCGTAGTTCTCATGATTCTATCACAAAGATTCTATTCTTTCCACATATGACATATTTTTATGTAAATAATTTAAAATTAAAAGTTTTGTTCAACCGACTTCAATATAAGTTATTAAGAATACCTCAAAAACTATTGGTCAGACCTTGATCAAATTTATATGAGACCACATTGGAAGCACCAGCTTTCAAATAAAAAAGAATTATCGAAATCGGCCCACCCAGTAAGAAGTGATGACGTAACACACATAAAAAAACTTACAGTCGAATTGAGTACCAGCTCCTTTTTGAAGTCGGTAGAAAATATAAACAAACAATACCTAAAATAAATAAAATCGTTTTGTAGACAAAAGTCAATCAGCGTAGCACCACAACATGAAAACCACGTATTCAATACCAGTTTTAATAACCAACTGTACGTTTCGTCAGAATATAGCTGATAGAAAAATTGATATTTTTACCGCGCTGCCCGCACGGACAGTTGAAATATAATACATTAGGCACGTATAATATTTTTGGAGCAGTGGAAGAACAGTGGCTAAGCGCTCGCTGTAAATTTCATAGCACCGATGAAATTTTCAATTGAAATTTTAACTACTGATTTACCACGTGCTCGGTAAGGAAACCTGCATGTATGAGAAATAAGAAAAAAAATACTTTAAAGACGTGTGTAGTTCGCCAGCACGCATTGGGACAGCGCTGCGGACGTTTCCTTGCCTTAAACCCTCTCAGAAATGAGAGGAGGCCTGTGCCCAGCAGTGGAACGTATAAAGGCTGTGACTATTATATTTTTTGACAAAGATGCATTAATGATGTTAAAAGGATTAAGTAAATAGCATTATTTTTTTTTTTATTTTGATTAGTAGTTATTCGACTATCTCGTAAATATACTATCTCGTTTTTTAATCCCAATGTTAAATACTTATAAAGACTACCTTTTTGATAGCAATTGTGTCTTCAGTTTCCATCGTCTATCGTACAAAACGCAGTAATAGTTTTTTAACGGCTCATCCTATTAAAATCAGATAACGTATATTACGTAACTAATTCTCACTCTTTCACATTTTTTCAATGGTAATGCCAGTCTACTTTATCTTCGTCAATTCTTCATCTTATATTGCAAGGTGACACAAATGTCAATTTAAGATTTTGATTGATGACTTAATTTCGATGGGTTGTTGTCGTTAATGGTAAATCATATTGACATTAATAAAGAACAAGTATTTTTTTTCTACTACTTCTATCCATACTAATAATATTTACGTGGAAGGCAATGTCGCAATGAGGGCTAATAATTTTCTGCTCACCAGATGTCGCTAGTTGACAGTGAGGTAAAGTTCTTTGTTACACATTGTAATTAAATTGAAAAGTTGGTTTTTAATAAAAGTTTATCAGTTTCTAGAGTATTAAATTAATACAAAAAACAAAGCGTCAGTGGTTTGCTCTTTAATTTTTTTGCACAATATTAACTTTTTTTAATTTTTCTTCTTTAATGAATATCTGTGGTTTGGTTTATTTATTTTTAATCTCATTAATATAAAATATAGCAAATAGTACAGAAAGTGACAATAATATTATATATATATATATATACAAATTGATACCTCTTTTGTTTTATTTACTAAATTTAAAAAAGTAAATGAAAAAAAAATATGGCGACAAAATTGGTAATAATTTGTTACATCAAGGAAAGTTAAAATTATTCTACTGATATTAATTAATGAAAAGGGATTAGATTGTTTTTCTTTTTTAATTTAATGAGCTGAACTTTAAGAGTCATGTCACGTCGTCATTTGAGTCGAGATGAAATGTTACGAGTCGTGGGCATGTTAGGAAATGGTGCTATACAACGCGTTGTTGCTGAGGCCCTACACATCAGCCAAAACGTGATATCAAGGTTGTCGTCACTTTATCACAGTACTAGGAATGTGGCTGAACGGCACACGAGTTGATATAGTGTTACTATGCGGAGACAGGATCGATTTCTGCTAATAACCGCCAGAAGACAACCCAATATCACAGCGATGCAACTACTACTAAGGCTCCAGGAGGACCGCCAGCTGCTGCTACCGCTACGTGTTCTAGCATTTCAACATGGTAATTGCGGCCGGCGGCTTTCGTGGGCTCGAGAGCATTTACCATGGAGTGACCAACAATGTCTTTGATGCTGTTCACCGATGAGTTCCGGTTTGTGTTTCATCCGGATTCACGAAGAACACGCGTTTGGAGAACTCCAGGGAGAGTTAGCCGTCTACGGAACCCACTAATATCAAGGCGGGACAATCATGGTATTGGCAGGAAATTGTCTTGGCGGACGAACCCAGTTCGTTTGATTCCAAGGCAGTATGACTGCATAAAAATACCGCGAGGAGCTAGTAGAGCCTGTTATTGACCTACACAATCCTAATGGTCCAGGAATTTCTACTCATGCACGATAATGCTCCTTCCCATACGGCGCGGCTGGTTTCGGCAGCTCTCCGAGATGGCGATATTCAAGTTTTAGCAATCTAAACCTGCATAGTTGCCCGAGTTAAATCCTATCAAGCATGCTTTGGAAATGTTACAACGAAAAGCTTTGAGAGATTTCCCGCTAAATTTGACGACAGAACAACAACTTGACGAACACTTGCAAAAAACATGGTACCTCATACCGCAGCAAGACATTGACAATTTAGTTTTATGTATGAACAATTTAGTCGATTTGTAATTATTGTAAGAGGTGTCGACAATACTGATTATTAAAAATTAGATTTATTAAAAAAAATCAATTTTAATTAAAATTAATAGTTTTTTAAGAAGAAATTAAGTTCTTTGTATTAGGGTGCGTACAGATCAAGTAACATGTTGTATAACTTTTGTTTTATAACACGTCCACATGATGTAACATTGTTTATCAACATTGCAACAAATAACAATACTGTACACATTAGAATAACAGTACAATATAACAATGTTATATGACATTGTCGTTTGTCGTTGCCCCGCAATACATTCGTTTTACCTCCACATTACTGAACATGTTTCAGTCATTGAGTTATATGTACTACGTACTAGAGAAGCCATTCCAAACAAAAATTGTGTCCTACTCTATGTCTTCGCGCATGCACGGGAGTAGTAGTCGCGCATGCGCGAAGACTTTAATTTGATATAAAATAAGATATCAATATAAAATAAATATAAGAATTTAATATAAAATACATACTCTTATTTTAATCTAAACAAACATATTTCTAAATAAAATGTAATAATTATTATCTTATGGAATTCATAAATCTTCAATTTACGCAATATTTAGTTTATACGGATTGCACTACAGTTCAGTTGAACATAGTCAATGTTCGGAATGGCTTCTCTAGTACGTATTAAATATAACTCAATAGTTTCAGTATAGTTTTATAACATGTTATGTTATATAATGTGTACGCACCGTTATACTAATTATCTACGGCGATTAATATTATCAACATTTTTATTTAAAACAAAAAAATTACAAATTGTATTTTATTTTTTATTAAATATCTTAAAATAACTTATCACCCTTTCATTACCTACGTCAGAAAATTCTTCATAGATTTTTAGATATTTGATGAAATATAAAATATTCTGTTGATGTGCGTATTGACATATACGCACATTTACAGAATATTTTATATTTCACAACATGGGAAGAATATGTTTAATGTGAAGAGTAGGGTAAACCTGCGGACGTATCTCACGCAATTAAAATCTTGAAATGAAAATAGGCGAGTGATCTCATCAAAAGCAGAAAAAAAATGCTCTAAATTATAAGTCTAATAAACCTTTTAAAGGACAAAAGGAAGAGAGTATGACTGATTCACAGGTAGAATGACGACCTAAAAGCGGCTGTGGAGTAGGAAAAGACTCGATCGGAACTTGTGAAAGGATTTGAGTGCGGCTTATAAAATATATTTAGATTTAACAAGATAATCTTTAACAATATCTAATGATGAATAAAAATCATATGAGATAAAAATAATTACAATAAGAAATATGTTCGTAGTCACTTGAAAGGGAAGGCTAAGTTGACGTCTAAAAAGCTTGGCGTGCTTAACAAAGAGGGACAGTATATTCAACACACAGGTTCGGCCTCCAATGGAATACTGTTGTTGGAATGGCATGTTCTTTCTGATCGGCTCGCTTCACTGGCGTTTCGAAGAGATTTTGCGTCCCTTTTCTATCGCATATTTGCATTTTCTATCGCGTTTAGAACGGAATAATTACAGCCAACAAATTCCACCAACGCACATCGGGACAAAACTAACAATACCATTCATACCATTTGGATGCTTGGCGGTCTTCCATTGTGCGGTTTACAAGGATTTTGCTTCCTCGCAGTTACCACCGGCAGCTTTACCGGGCCATCTGCGATTCCCCTTATGTTGCAGTTGTTCATGGGCGGTGATCGACTCTTACCATCAGGTGAACCGCATACTCGTTTGCTGCCTCTTCCATTAAAAACTTATATATGTAAAAATTTGTAATATTTAAATAGGTTATTAATAAAAACAATAATTATTATTATAAATCTTGAAGTCAAGTGATTCATTTATATCAATGTGCCAATTTACATTATTTTATCAGTCCAGAACATTTTCGTTTCTTATATTATGATTGAAGATAGGTAGTGGATATTCTTACATCACGGTTACACGGTTCTTGGTACTCCTATTTATTTTAGAAGAAATATTGTAGGATAAAGAAGTAAAATGAGGAAAGAGTGACAAAGCAAATTTATGTTGCAGAGGTGACCGGCAGAGTCGGGAAGCGAAATTTTATCGACCAAATTGGCGATATATTGAAAATGGGCTAAATCAAGAATACCTTTAACTGACGAGCGTGTATGTGTAGGTACATGGATATGGAGAAAGCGAGAGAGGTGCGTCAGGGATTATGCCAAATGGAAGTCCATAGTCTCTGCCTACTTCCCTGGGTGACAGGCGTGAGTGTTTATGTATTTAAAGATGTAAAAGTGAGTTAAACGTTAGATATTAGCCAATTAAAAGTCATGTCATTAAATTAAAAAAAAAACAAATTAAAAGATAGCATTTATATGGCACACCGACATTTTTAGATTTAAAATTTACTCTTGCTAAAAATTTCGAATAAAGCGGAGCATGAAATTGGTAGGACGGGTTGATAATCAGTATTCCCCCTGCAGGCGATGCAGTCAAGTTTCTCGAGAATTGAAGAGCCGTCAAAATGATTTAGGAATACAAACCTGTACAAATATAAATTCCAGCCGATTATTAAGCGAATTTTCAAAGATAAGACAAAGTTTAAGTTATTTTTAAATTAAAAGATTTTAGAATAGAATAGAAGTTCTCTCTTATTCAGACATCCATTACAGCCTATAAAAGTTCACTGCTGCACATAGGTCTCCCTCATAGATTGCCTCATGGTGAGATTTTGCCATAGTTGTCACGCTTGGCTATTTCATTTTTATTTTATTTTATTTGGAAGACCAACAGCTATCATAATTAGGTTAGATAATACTAATAACTACAGTAAGCCAATTAAAGGTCTTCACTAATAGATACAATGGTGAATTTACAAACAGTGATAAACACGATTCAACACTCAAGAGTATCCAATACTAACATACTTATGCCAAATGAGGGCTTATCTGATATAACATGTATTATACATATAAAGAAAAGAAAAAAAAATAAACACAAATATAAATATGTAAATCGTTCGTTTTGTAACAAACGCATGACTATCTCACTTAGAGCTAAAAATGCATTGTTAAGTATGAGCTTGGCTGACGCATCGCTAGTGTTAAACAAATCGAAGTCAAACTCATTGGCTAGCTTGTCAAAATTATTGCTCGCTCGCCAAATAAATGTATTTTGTCTATAATAATTAGATGCGAACGGGAGACTTAAAAGTTTGTTGTGTCTAAGAGGTTTGGCAGGACAGCTAAGATGTAGTTGAGATAAAAGCTCTCTATCAGGTTAGCAACCGGAGTTTTGACGTGACAACGTCTTATAAATCGATGACGCTGGCTGCCGGCACGAAAAATTATGACTCATGCGGCGTTACCTAGGCGTTCCATTTAAAGCGCAAGCGAGAGCGCGGAACGAGCTACTGTGCAAGCGAATGTGGTGTCAATTGTTTATAGCAACGATAATTGCGGAGATACAGGTAATGATTCTTTCGATATTAAATATTTCTTATGACTTTGTCACGTTCAACTATCGTCAGTAAACCGACTTTACAGACAACCGATTTTTTTTAATTATTTTGAGTTGTTTCCAGGAAGATGCTGATGCCCATCTCTTGTTTCATTTTCCCTCTATTGCTTCTTACGACACACTTGGATTTTTATTCCAGTTTACTAAAAGAAACACAATTATTATATTTTTTACTGGTTCGAAAAATACCTCTGTGCTGAGAAGAACTAGCGGAATTATTTTTTAAATATAAAAGTCATTATTGTTTAATTAAGGATATAAATCATTATAGAAACCGCTTGTTAACAATCACCACATTTTCAGAAATTATTTTTATTCGATTCATCCAGACATTACTACCAGCCTATCACAAGGCCAATGCTGATCATAGACCTCACCATAGATTACCTTATAGGGGAATGAGGTTATCTATGACTTTTTCTGTCATCAGAGTAGCGCCACTTTTGAATGAGGTGAAATATTTGACAAATGTCATAACGGAGAAGATTCTCTGGTATAAAAAGTGTTAAATTATTTTTTATTTGTGAAATATTATTTATATTTTGTATTTTTTAGATTATAGGAGGATAAACCATACTTAGAATGCCCCTAAAAGAAAAAGATTTAAAAAAAGTAAATAAATAAAAAAAATTAAAGAACACACCGCCAAGGCATTGTTTATTGTATGTACGTACATATACTAGAAACTGAACACATTTTAAACGCAACTTTACAATGATGACGACAGTGTGTCACAAAGTGTCATTCATCTGCATGACAAACATGTTCACCCTAGTTAAAACCGATATCTGAGGAGCGTAAGATTATTAGCTCTAATTGTTACAAATGTCATGTATTAAAAAAACTAAAGTGAGAACATATAACATAACATAAACACTCACGCCTGTCACCCAGAGGGTTAGGCAGACACTATGGAATTCCATTTGGCACGATCCTGACACACCTCTCTCGCTTCCTCCACATCCATATACCTACGCATACACGCTCGTCGGTTAAAGGTACTCTTAATTTGGCCCATTTTCTATATATCGCCAATTTAATCGATAAACTTTCGCCTAGGGCGACCCTTCCCGACTCTGCCATTCACCTTTGCAACATAAATTTGCTTTGTCACTCTTTCTTCATTCATTCTTTCTACATGACCAAACCACCGAAGCATTCCTTTCTTAATCCTAGTCACAACATCATCTTGCAAACCACACATTTCTCTTATCACACTATTTCTCACCCTGTCATTCAGATTCAGCCCTAGCATACTACGTAATGACCGCATTTCTACAGCATTTATTCTACTCTCGTGTTTCTTCTGCCACACCCAACTTTCACTACCATACATTAAAGTAGGTACTAACACAGCATTGTGAATTGCCGAACGTGCCTTTTTGGACACATTCTGACTTTTCACAATAGAGTGTAGAGCCCCATTCAATCTATTTCCTGCATTCACTCGTCATTCTATATCCTTATCATATCTACTATCCCTGCTAAACACACATCCCAAATACACAAACTCATCTTTTTGCTCTACCAACTCCCCTTCTATTCTTATTTCACATATCGTTTTACTTTCTTCTCTTTCAAAAACCATAACTTTCGTCTTACTTGCGTTCACTTTCATTCCCTTTTCTTTTAATGTCCTGTTCATTAATGTAACCATCATTTGCAACTCGGCTGCCGACGACGCAAGTATGACTTGATCATCGGCGTACAAAAGGCATTTGACGGTTAACTCACCCATTCTTAACCCGCATTCTTCTGCTTTCAAATTTTCCAAACAACTGTCCATAAATAGGTTGAACAGCCACGGGGAAGCCACACAGCCCTGTCTGACACCTTTATGGATGCCAAACCAGTCCGAGTAGGCCCCGTTAATCCTGACACAAGCACTAGAGTCCCTATATAGAGACTTCAATGCCTGTATCAAGCCAGCGCTCAACCCAAATGAGTTCAGTGTTTGCCATAACACATCCCTGTCCACTCTGTCATAAGCCTTCTCCAAGTCTATGAACGCACAAAAAACTTTTTGGTTTTTGGCCAAAAACTTCTCCGCGATCATGCGCATGGAAAAGACCTGATCCGTACATCCCATTCTCTTTCTAAATCCCGCTTGCACATCCCAAATTTTTCCATCAGTTTCTTTCATAACTCTTTCAATTAGTACCTTAGCATACAATTTTCCCACAATGCTAAGAAGGCTGATACCACGGTAGTTTTTACAGTCCTGCTGTGATCCTTTTCCCTTATATATTGGGACTATCACGGCTTTGCACCAGTCTCCCGGTACCCGCTTAAGTTCCCAACATAAATTAAACAAGGTGCACAGCAGGTCTGCCACCACTCCTTCTCCAGCCCTTAGCATTTCGAGAGATACTCTATCATAACCGGCTGCCTTACCTGCTTTCATACTTTTCATTGCTTTCATTATTTCATCTATACTTATATCTCTATCTATTTCCTCTTCTTCCGGAATTTCTATTTCATTTAATTCAAACGTCTCATCACTCATAAACACGCTTTCAAAGTATTCCTTCCATCTCCTTAAACTCAAAACTTCGTCATTCAGAATACAGCCATTCTGGTCTCGTATAGCATTCATTCTAGGCTATTTTGAATGTCCCCTGGTAGTTCTTACGAGTTTCCAGAACATTTTAATGTTTGCCTGGAAGTTATCCGACATTCTTCTATCATTCATATCCGTTCTTTCTTGCTTTTTCCTTTCAACTACTTCTTTTACTCTCTTATTTAGGTGTCTAAAGACTGCCTTTTTCCTTTCAATATCATCATTCATACTGCTAGAATTACTAGCCTTGGTTGCTAGTAAATCTAGCCATGCTTTCTTCTTTGCTTCAACTTCCATCCGTACATCATCATCCCACCATAACGTGTTAATTTTCTTTTCATTCGTTCTCTTACTTACACCACATACTTCGGTAGCTGCATCGACTAAACCTTTCTTGACATTATACCACACAGTATCCAAGTCTAAATCATTCATACACAATTCAGCCATACCACTTATATTTTCTCTCAATCTATATTTGAACTTCTCTCTCACACCTTCATCTTGTAACCTCTCTGTTCTTATACGCTGTAATGCAGTGGTAGACACAGATGTCCGATGCCTCCAACGCCTGAAAAGACCATTAATTCGGCATAAGACCAAGTAATTGTCTGTCCCTACGTTAGAGCCCCGGTAAACCCTTGTATCTACCACCACGCTCCTCATTCTTTCATCAACAATTATGAAATCTATCATACTTCTATCATCACCTCTTTCCCATGTATACGTGTGAATCTTCTTATGACGAAAGAAGGTGTTCGTCACAAAAAGATTCTTTTCCACGCATACGGCGAGAAGGCTTTCACCATTCTCATTTATACTTTCATCACCAAACGTTCCCAATATCCTTTCATAACCAAGCCTCTTCACCCCAACCCTTCCATTAAAATCGCCTCATATCACAATATTTTCATTAACCTTGCATTTCATTAGCACCATCCTTACCAACTCCCAAAACTGCTCTCGGATATAAGTGGGCTTAGACATGTCTGGGGCGTAGACCCCTAAAACAAACAACTTCTTTAAGCCCACTTTCATTCGTATCCATAGCAGTCTCGGGCTTACACATTCATACTCTTTCACACAATGACCAATTCTTACTGAAAGGATGATACCGACTCCCTGGCATGCCCGCTCGGTCTCGTCTACACCAGACCAGTACGCGGTATACATGCCATGTGTAGTAGCATCCTTTCCCTTCCGTTTCGTCTCATTTACACATAACACGTATATTCCTCTCTCATGCATCATATCGCATTCTTCATCCATCTTATCATTCATTCCTCCACATACATTCAATATAGCCAGACGGGCTTCCGCAATCCACTTTTCGCCCCTCCGGGGGACAGAAAGTGACGGGTGGCGAACCTCGTCGCCGGTTTTCCTCCCGGAGATTCTTTGCACCCCTGCCCCATTAAAGGGGCGCCGGGAACTCGGGGCCATTTCTTTAATTCTATGCCTATACTATATTCTATATAAAGTGAGAAATAAACTTAAATAAATCTGAATGTGAGTGGCTATTGCAGCACTTCACAAGTCCGCTGCTGAACATAAGTCTTCCATAAAAAAAAAACATAAAGTAAGGTTCTGAGCCACCGGCGACACTGCATCTCTTACTAATTCGTTACTCTATCTAGTTATGTGGTCTAACATAAACGCCCTACACCTCGCCGGTCGTTGGTTCTTCGAGCTATATGGCCCTGCAACTTCAGTTTACTGATCCGTTAAGCTAAGTCGATTAATTTGTTTATATTATTCAGGTTAGACCAATATTTACGCTCAAACTAAAATCTTATGTTAAAATACATTTTGAAATTTTGAACCTAAATTTTTTAACTAACTAAGTAACAATAGTTTGCTAGACTGAATAAGACGTGGATAAAATTTTTATTTAACAAAACGTGCTGTGGTATTGCAAACAGTTTATTAGAGGTTGTTGTGACCTACAGTGTTAGCGTATTAAAAACATAGTTAAGTTGATGTGTGTTTTTGTTATTTTAAAAATAAAATGTGATTTATTGCCGCTGTTTTCGTTTTTAACTTATTTAATTTTATTTATTCAAGTTTTAAAGGATAACATAAAGATATTTAGTAGTTCCGTGTATAACCTACATACAATAAAGAGCGATTGCAATCTTAGAGGATAAGATCTAGTCTTGAATTGAGTACGCGAGCAACTCTGTTTCTTCTGCATATTAATGATATGTTGCTTACTGGTAGCATTCATTGCTATGCGGATAACAGCACCGGTGATGTTCTATACATCGGCCGTGCCAATATTTCTCGGGAACAAGTCGCCGAGTACCGAAACAAACTTGTGTCTGAAGTCGAGTCTTTGCTGAACAAAGTCTCGGATTGGGGGCGACTAAATCTAGTCCACTTTAATCCTCAGAAGACACAAGTTTGCGCGTTTACCGCTAAAAAGAACTCCTTTGTCGTGTCTCTTCAGTTTCAAGGCACTCCCCTTCTTGCCTCAGCCAGTATCGGAATCCTCGGAGTCGACATATCGAGTGACGTGCAGTTTCGTGGTCACTTGGAAGAGAAGGCCAAATTGGCCTCTAAAAAGCTTGGCGTGCTCAGCAGAGCGGGACAGTATTTCATGCCGGCACACCGCTTGCAACTTTGCAAAGTGCAGGTTTGGCCTCACATGGAATACTGTTCCCATCTCTGGGCAGGGGCTCCCCAGTACCAGCTCCTTCCACTTGATCGCATCCAGCGCAGAGCGGCTCGAATCGTCGACAACCGGGTCTTTTCCGATCGGCTCGATTCATTGGCACTGTGAAGAGATGTTGCATCCCTTTGCATTTTCTTTCGCATCTACCACGGGGAGTGCTCTGAGGAATTGTTCGGATTAATCCCAGCCGCCAAATTTCACGAAAGCACATCGCGGCAGAACTCCCGATACCATCCACACCATCTGGATGATTGGCTGTCCAACACTGTGCGATTAAGAAGATGTTTTCTTCCTCGCACGACTTCCTTGTGGAATCGATTACCATCAGCGATTTTTCCGGACCGATACGACTTAGGGACGTTCAAGAAAAGAGCGTACTCCTTTTTAAAAGGCCGGCAACGCATCTGCAATTCCCTCCCTGGTGTTGCAGTTGTTTATGGGCGGCGGTAGTCACTTACCATCAGGTGAGCCGCATGCTCGTTTGCCCCCTCTCCTATAAAAAAAACTCAAAGTCGACTCCCACACCCGCATCAATGTAAAGGTTTTTAAAAAAAAGGGTGACTAACGAGTTTATGGATGTGTGACACATAGACACCTATATTTCTGTTCTATCCTCGATTAAGGTAAATATGTAGATACGTTTTCATCCTTGAGTACTTAAATAGAATGCCTCGTCACCAGTGAAAGGGGATCCGGTTCCATACACTCACCATATGAAAAAAAAGTAGAATTAAACTAGGGCACTGATGAGACTGATTTATTCCTACGGCGATGCGTAAGCTTTCCCTCATCAAGTAAAGTGCCGAGATTACTTGATGGTAAAGCGTGTAACCAGTGATTAGATTCCTTAGTCGAAACAGCTAGAAGACGTGTCTTGTCTTGGTCACTAGGGAAATTATGAAACAAATCTTTCTGCACGTTCTTTACGAACGAAATATCCCACTGTTTTTGTTGGTTAACTTCCAGTGGAACATTTTTGCCGGGACAGAGCGTTTGCCATATCTATCCTACACGGAGGTAAGGCAAATCACAAGTCTACTTTATTATTTAATATTTTACATAAATCACTAACGCTATGCACGGAAGCAAGGAAAGCAGGTAATGTAACTTTAAAAAGATTTCTAACGCCAATTCCACCAAATTTTATAGGTAAAGTAGCTTGAGTCTAGGCTGTTGCATTTAAAGTTAA
This sequence comes from Parnassius glacialis, assembly GCA_033319125.1. Classification (NCBI taxonomy): domain Eukaryota; kingdom Metazoa; phylum Arthropoda; class Insecta; order Lepidoptera; family Papilionidae; genus Parnassius; species Parnassius glacialis. The sequence goes on along the minus strand of JAVANC010000028.1, from coordinate 38,849,756 downwards.
ATTTAGAATTTTTTCTATAGCTATTTTAAGATTATTATCAATATCTTTTAAAATATCCGAACATTTTCAGACTGGACTCGAGCGAAGTAAGTATGTAAATCTAGGTACAAGAAGACAATATTTTAAAATAGTATGACCTATGTGGGGGCTTAATTTATACAATTTATCAACGTGGTTTAAAAACTGACCAAATTTTATTTTTAAAACAGGTTTAATACTATCGAAAAACAACGGGGCACCTAGCAGGTATAGTGATTCCGTACTGACAGTTTTTATTCCTGGACAAATATGATTTAAATTTTGAATTAAAATGTCTCTATGAGAAGTAAATAAGAAATTTGAAAAAAATATTTCACATTTATTGCTATTTGGTTCAAGACCAATGTTTTTGAAATTTCGAAAAATATGAGTAAGATCACTGAGGACGTCATCTGCTCTACCTCCCAGTGTACCGTCGCCTAGGTACCAGATATTCAGCTTGGATTTCAAATTTGAAATAATGGGTTGATTTCCCAAACTGAATAGCGCTGGACCCAGTGGGTCACCCTGCTGAACACCGACAGCAGAATCGATAACATGGTTTTCGTAAAACAAGTTAGTATTTTGACTGTAAACATTGCGCAACCTAATGATAAATTTCGGGGTATTGTTAGTCACTTTTTTCAGCAGGGCTTTGGAAACCTACAACCGTCGTTAAAGAAGTCGACAAGTTCGGTTTTATCTCTCAAAACTAACCTGGAATGTACCACATACCACAGGAATTATACAGGAGCAACACTTGTTCCAATGTGAAATTAAAAACAATCTTTCGATAATTTTTCTTAAAATGAGAGGAGGCTATAGGGCTAGTGGGCTAATGATGACTAAATAATAAAACTCTTACTATATGTACCTACTTTAAAGGAAACCTATGAAATACTGAGAAATAGTACGTGATTTTCATTAAAATTATATTGACAAAATTATCTTAATAATCCTTATGGTCCTGTGGGTGTCGTAAGAAGCGACAAAGAGAAACAAGCTAGGAAAAAACTGCGGTTGCCAACCCGTCTGCTAAGAGTGGCAACTATGGCAAAATCTCCCCTATGAAGAAATCTACGATCATATCGATCTATGTTCAGCTGTGGATTTTTACATGCTGTAATGCCACCTACTATAACCTGTGAAATTGATGATTTTAATCATAAAGAATTTTTTTTTCCTATATTCGCAAAATTAGTATGAAATTTTCGTGAACATGTAAAATTCACCAACAAGCTCGAAGACATCGCGATAGACCACTTGCTGTAAACCATACTAACTATGGTAGGTTTTCTGTCCAGTTTTACTTTACTATCTTAATACCGTCCCAGTTATCTTAATCGATATCCATTTACAGTTAAACTAGTTAACTAAGCCACCTTGTAGAAAAGAGTTCTATCACCTAAACGGTGGTACTCTTTTATAACTACTTATCTACCAATTCCTACTACCTAAGACCTCTTTCCTGCCCAGGAGTCGGTCTGGGTGGGTAGTAGATGTGGCCGTCACCTCCACCTCGTCATCTCAACGTTACCACCACGTCGGGGTCACAATTGTGACCGTGTGGAAGGTAAAGGAGAGATCTCCCGCTGGCAAGGTGTTCAGCCCGGGGTGCGGCTTACGCTCCGAGCGGTAGTTCAGAGCTACTCTATATACTGCTTTACTTCGAAACTTTAATAGCGCGATTCATGCTTCGATGAGTTTTGCTTATATCGCGACGACAGCGCTGCCACAGTAGGTACGACATTCTTACCTATTTCTGCCGCGAAATAGCTGTGCAGTCTGCACTGCTGTGTTCCGGTCTTAAAGGTATAGAGAGCCGGTATAATTATAGGCTGTGAGGCATTCAATTTTAGTCCTCCGAGGTGAAAAGTCATCTGTAGCGTTTTCCGTTTGAGGTAGGCTGCAGGTTAGGGTTTGGGTCCCGTGACGTCTCGTGTCTCGCAGTCCCAGGACTTTTCGTAATTTTAGTTTTCTCGAGTCCCGGGGCTTTCGGGTCGAGACTCGAGACAAGAAAAGATTATCGAAATTGTTATGTAATCATTTTTATTTTCAAATAATTGAAGGAGGCTAGTGTTACTTTAATGAATAATTACTAGGTCTACTATGTAACTACTGAGTACGCAACACAATAAATTAAACAAATATGTGTTATGAGAATTAACAATGATATTATGAACAATGATTAGATACTAGATTTTTTTTTTTATAGGATGGGGTGACAATCGAGCACACATTCCACCTGATAGTAAGTGGTTGCTGTGGCCCATAGGCATCTACATTTATCCTTGTTTGCGAATCAAAATGCAGATGCGTTGTTACCCGTGAGAACTAAGATGGAATGCCTCTTTTCCAGTAAAAAAAGTCTCCGGTTCTCTACACTCACCATACGAAACACAGCAGTGTTAAGCTGCTATTTTATGCTGGTATTCTGTGAGAGCGTGGTCCTTCCCCGGGCGACCCGACCCATTCGTGCTACAACTATACTACTAATATAGCTGCAGCATGGCTCTACCATGTTGAAACTACTTTTCTAGATAATAGTAAAGTTATAAAGAATTAGGGTAAGTGCACCAATGAATGAACCCTTAAGGCAATTTCAAACTTTGAAAATTATAAGCATCTATATATGGGTGGCTGTGCTTTAATAATGCCACTCTATTACATTCAAAATTTATTCAAGTTTAATATTATATGGGCAATCTGCCGTTAAAGGACATAATTACTAAGATAATCGACATTTTATGCCAAAGCACCCAAAATCACCAGTAAATGAACACCAAAATCCAGTGCATGAACATTTTAAACTCCAATGAATGAACGTTTTCTGTTGATACTAATTAAGCTAGAAATCACAAGTTTCTGATTATTTATTAAATGTAAATGAGGTTTTATAATTTATATACTTCTTTGAATAATATAACTATGAATTTGAAAGCGATGGTGTAGGCATATTTATAAAAACACAGTGGGAAATATAAAAAAAAATAAAAAGAGAATAAAACGAAAACATAACTTTTATTTAAATTGTAGGCACATTAAAATCACAGAATAATCAACGTAGCCGTTACATGCTATTCGACATACTACTCTTAATTCCAACTAGGTAATCACATTAGTAGATACATTATTTCAGTCTTTACTCTTACAAATTAGGCTTTAGGTATCACTTTTAATTAAGAACTTTGATTATGTTCTACCTAGATAATTAAAACAATAGCGGACTAGAATCATCATTGGTTATAAAAATATATAATTAACAAAGATTAAAAAACATGTTGTACCTAAATCAAATAAAAACAATTTTTATGAAACTTATCAAATTAAACCTTAAGCTTACAATATAACTAATCAACAATAAGCGTAACAAAAATATGATACCTTAATCTCTTCACATTCTAAAAATAACTAAACCGGTTAATGGTATTATTAATTTAAAAACTAACCATAAAGTGTGAGATAAGCGTAATCAGCAGTACATTTTTTCTCACTATAAAAAATATCAAAAGAACTAAAACAATTATTATTCAATATCTTTAAATGCTAAATCGTCAAAACAAATTAATCCGCGCCTAGAAATATTCGGTGTACCGAATACACGTTTAATATCATCGAAATCAACTTCTGCAATATCTGGCACTATTGGTTTTGCAAAATTGACAACATTTTCCACAACGGATTTTTTTCTAAGAAAATCTACTTTATATTTTCTTTCATTGTCATTTACCATTATCACTTTTCCTACAAAATGACGCATTCTCTTTCCACTCTCAAATTGAACCAGTACATATCTATCAAATAAATTGTCCTTAAATTCAGTACAAGTCGTAGTAGTTCTCCTAGTTTCTATTTCAGTCTCTTCACTTGCTTCTAAATTATCTGTTGTTATAAAATCTTCGGCAGGTTGTGTGTGATCATCATGTTCTACTTTCATTTTCTTAGCTTGCTTTTTAAGGGGATTTTTTGGGCGTTTCAGTTGAACACGTTTTTTGCTTTGAGATTTTTGTTTGTTCAGTCTTTTTTCTTCTCGTTCCTTTCTTTTATTCGCTAATTCTTCCTCCTTAATTTTTTTCTCATCGTCCTGATTTTTTAAATATTCTTTGTATTTGAGCCCTGTTAATCCATAAGGTGCAGGCATTTTTTTTGTAACTTTAAATTTCTTTTGTGGTAAATCCGGTATTTTCAAAAATCCTTCTAGTGGATTGGATGGATTTGTATCATTCGATGAATTAATACTATTAGTGGGATCTATTACAGACTTTATTGCAGTCTGACTATCAACTGTGGACTCAAGCGAATTTTTTGCTTGATTAGTGTTATTGCTGCAACTGGGAATGGCTGGTATGGATGATGCGTTATTCTGAGGAGAAGAGCATTTATTAGGAGCGTCAATAATGGGGTCTTTTTCTACTATTATTTCTAAAGTATCATACCATGGCAATGGTATCACATCAGGTATGTCTATTTCATTCTGAATAATAAAATCTATGACATCTTCAGTTGTATCAAAGGGTGGTAAATTGGGTAAAATACTAGTCTCACCCAATAATATGGAATTATCCGATGACAGTCGGATTGCCGAATCTATTATAATTGAACTATTAGTTGCATGCATTTCTTCAGTTTCCACATTTGTAATTTCAGACTCGACGATTTCGGGAACACTATTCCTTTCCAGTGCCTGGCTTGATTCCAGTTTGGAATCGTCCTCGTTTGAAGTAGACGCTTCTATAGATGATACTGACAGATCAAGAGGAATGATCGGGGTATTCGGTGTTATCGTGTCACTCTGTTTTTTATTCTCAAGTTGATTTCTACATTTTTTCCACATCTCAAAATATTGATGGGGATGAGAACGGTTTAAATTGTAAGACATGACAAACTCATTTCTTATCATCTGGCCAACTTCACCTTCTATAACCTTGATCGTACTTCGTAGATCCTCTTTTTGGTCATGAAGACTAGAGGTTGTGGTGCCTTTTTGGTTTTGTTGCGCAATTTCTTGCCTTCTATTACTTATGCAGCGTGAGTAGTCAACTGCATCTGGAGACATTGGATATAAACCACAAACTCTAAATGAATTTTTTATCGTAGTTGGCTTAATGCTTCTGTCGTAAGCTATTTTAAACAACGCAGCAAAATTTTGTTTTGTTATAGGTACAGTGGATGCCTGTTTATGCTTTCTCACTACCCTTTTCCAATTTTTCTTCAACGGTCCAAATATTCCTACATCACAGGGCTGCAAAATATGAGTTGAGTTGGGATATAAACAGAAAATCATTATTCCTTTTTCACGACAGAAATCAAACATGTCACGATTGATATGGGACTTGTGGCCATCCAGAAATAGCAATACAGGCAACCGGATTTCATTTTTTACCAACCATTCATAAAATAACTTAATGTAGGTAAAAAATACAACTGATACCATCCACCCGCTGTCGGAACGGCCAATATACCAAGTATCTGGGAAATTTTGAATTACGGCTGGTGGCATTCTTTTATATGGATACAAAACAAACGGTGGTACATCAGTACCATCAGCAGAGAATGTACATAGGACTGTGATTGATTCTTTTTCTTTCCCACTTGCGATTTCGTACGTATTTTTATAATTTTTGGGCCCCAAAATCAGCCCCGTTTTAAGACAAGTCATGACGCCAGTTTCATCTGAATTGAAAATACGAGTCGGGTCATCTTTAATGTCTAAGGCATTTTCTTCCTCTAAAAACTTGTTCAATTCAGTAAACCAATTTCTGATGGCCTCTTCTGTAACCGCTGCCCTAGCTTTTGATATTATTTCAGCGTTTCTTTTAGTTACTTCGGGATGTCTTCGCAAAAACAAAGTAAGCCATTTTTTCCCCGGTCGGCCTTTTGTAAATTTATTCTCCCTCTCATTTTGTTTCAAGAATATTTCCACAGTATCATAAACTTCTTCCGGGTGCATTGGAAACCCAAGTTTAGCTTTTGTTAAAATCCAGTCTGCTAGCTTGTTTTCTTCGTCGAAAGTTAGTTGTGTTAATGGACCCATTTTTCGTTGCCATGGTACTTTATTATTTAATTTATTACTTAACGTTGATTTGGGTATGTCGTATATTTTGCTGGCTTTATTAATAGACAAATCGTTATTTGTTATACGGGTAAGAGCCTCCTCTAACTGTTGTTGAGTATAACGGAATCTTGCGTATTTCTTTTTAGTAGATTCCATTATTTTTGAACTAAAAAAAAAAGAGAAATTGAAGTTGAAGCGTCTGAATATTTTTTGTAACTAATTACTGAGATAAAACTAAATATCACTGCTTGAAATATAACAAAACATTAATAGTTTATTTATTCATTCATTGGATTTTAAAAACCAGTAAATGAACGTAGCAATAATACTATAGTTCATTCATTGGTTTTTGAAAACCAGTAAATGAACGTAGCAACAATACTATAGTTCATTCATTAGATTTAAAAACTAGTAAATGAACACTAGGGTGTTCGAATACTGGCCTAAAGGTAGACAATCAATAATTAAACCTTTCTACAAAAAATAAACCAATTCTGAGAACAGAAACATGCAAAATTAGCCAAAAGTAACAAAACAGACCAGAACCAGTGAATGAACACTCGTTCATTTACTAGAACTTTCTCACTTTCATGATCTAGTAATCGAACACCCCTTTATTTTTATTAAACACATGAAATTATAAACAAGTTGTTTTCTAATGAATAAAATAACCATTGTTCTATCTTATTATGCAGTTTTCTTTACACTGTCACTCATATAACGTGAACAACGCTAATACCAAAATGCACTGTCTTACCTGAGTCCTAAATTCTCGCTCATACAATCACGAAACACAACACAACACGTCCACTTTAAGCAGTCGCCATTTTGTAACTACGGGTCGCTGGCAAATGTTTGTGTGACCAGTTTACGTAAAAAAATTAGACCACTCGAAAAAAAAATACAGTGTTTGGTAGAAATGTTTACTTTTCTTATTATATTGAAAAAACTCACTTTTGTTCATTCACTGGGGGGTGTTCATTCATTGGTGCACTTACCCTAGTATGCCTTTTAACTAAGTTCGTTTCATAACTATAAGATTTAACTGTTTAGAAGTGCATCTGTGTGTAAGTAAAAGAAATCAACGAAACAATTATTAAGACTGAAATTAACGATAAATTTATGTAATTTTCTGTTTAATTGTTTAATAAATGTTGATTTTTACAAAAAAATTGCCTCTTTTTAATACGTTTCACCAGAAATTAACTCAATTAAAATTCTTCAAAAAAGTCTTACCCATCTTAATAAAACCTAAAAAGTTTTTTCTTAAAAGTCTCGAAGTACCGGGAATTCACCGGGACTTTGATTATATCCGTGTCCCGGGACTTTGAAATTGTCGGGAATTCCCAAACCATACTGCAGGTGTCCATTGCTATAGTGCACACTTGCCATCATATGGAGTGTTAGTTCGTTCGTTACTTCCGTTTTATTAGAAAAAGTAATCAAATAATGAATTCAATAAAGCTACGCGAAGCGTTATCGTAGGATGCGGACCGCGAATTTAAAGATCGTATGTTCAAATCCAACATTCGACTACTGTCGTGAACCACTCTAAACACATGCATTTTAAGCTTACTATGAGTGGTTACAGATAATATTGGTAATGCGAATAGTATTGCTAGTATTTAGAAAAAAAAAGAAAAAACAAATTACCTATCTCCTGAGAGACATCGTACCTAGATAACTCATATGATTAAATACGTTACGGTATATATGTACTGTACATATTATAAAAGTTTTAAAAAGCGAAATGTGTTTCAAAATCAAATAGTTTTCCTTTAAAATATTTGAACGCTATCAATCTTTCGACATTGCGATTCGCGATTGCTGCTCGATTGACTGTTGATTTTGCGACGTGATAACCTTCAAACTCTAGTTTTTAAAGGCAATAACTTTGACAGGCATTCGACTCAATGAAAAAAGTGTTTCTAAGTACTTGTATTTTTATTGTAATTGAAATATAAATGGATTGTTTTAGATTAACATCAATTATCACAGCCGGAAGAAATACTAGAGGTGCTAAGAATTTCCGATAGGGGTTCGGTTGCCACCTATGACGACTCGACCTGGCAACATACAACGCACGCACCCTGAGTTTTGACGAGAAGATCCTGGAGCTGGAAGAAGAGATAGACAAGTTACGGTGGGATATTATAGGATTATCTGAGGTCCGAAGAGAGGTGGAAGACACGGTTATCATCGCGTCCGGCAACTTCTCCTATCACCGGGAGGGCGACCATCAGCCCCAAGAAGGTGTAGGATTTATCGTCCACAAGTCTCTCGTTAACAACGTTGTAAATATTATGCATGTGGCGACAAGGGTTGCGTACTTTATACTCAGAATCAGTAAACGATATTCGTTGTAGGGCATACAGTTTTACGTACCAACCTCGGCACATCCCAATGAGGAGGTGAAGGAAATGTATGACAATATCTTTGAAGCAATGTATTCCTCTAAAATCCACTATACGGTGTTAATAGGAGACTTCAACGCAAAATTAGGTACAAGAGAGAGAGAGCGGTGAGCTGAAGGTAGGGAAATTCGGTATATGGCAACGGAACCTAAAGAGCCAGCAGCTGGCAGACTTCATGGAAAGAAAAAAGGACTCTTTATGATGAACTCTTTCCCCCAGAAGCAGCCACATAGGAAGTGGACTTGGTCGAGCCCGACGGTTCGACAAAAATGAAATTGACTTTATAATGACGCCTAGAGGGCAACTGTTAGGTGCTGTCCAGTAATCGCGAGGGTGAAAACTGGTAGCGATCGAATGATTAGAGGCGCACTAAATCTAAACGTTAATGTTTTCTTATATATACGCGAAGACTACACATTAAATGAAACTCGTTTTTTACGGATTATATCGCGTTTAATAAAATTAAACGCGTTTAATAAAATTAAACGCGATGCACATTGATGTATTTACATTGAAGTACGCTAAAATATTATTATGCGGTGTTAAGTTTGTCTTATATTTACGCGAAGACTACACATTAAATGAAACTCGTTTTTTACGGATTATATCGCGTTTAATAAAATTAAACGCGATGCATATTGATGTATTTACATTGAAGTACGCTAAAATATTATTATGCGGTGTTAAGTTTGTCTTATATTTACGCGAAGACTACACATTAAATGAAACTCGTTTTTTACGGATTATATCGCGTTTAATAAAATTAAACGCGATGCACATTGATGTATTTACATTGAAGTACGCTAAAATATTATTATGCGGTGTTAAGTTTGTCTTATATTTACGCGAAGACTACACATTAAATGAAACAAGTTTTTACGGATTATATCGCGTTTAATTTTAACTTTTTTAATTCCCGATGTAGATGTAGTCACCGGGGGGGGGGGGGGACTGAGGTGTTTGACGTCCTAACGTCATAGTTAGTGCCATCTGTTTGGGATCCCATAATTAATAAAATTAAATCCAAACCCAAGTATGCCACTGCTAGACTTCAAGATACTGTAAGCTCATTCTGCGTAAATCGAACCAAAAATTAATATTGAAAAATTGAAGGTAGCCGGGCTAGCTATGACATTAGGACGTCAAACACCTCAGTCCCCCCTGTGACCACGGGTGCTGGAAAGCACCCGAAACGTCGGGAATTAAAAAAGTTAAATTTAAACGCGATATAATCCGTAAAAAACGAGTTTCATTTTATGTGTAGTCTTCGTGTAAATATAAGACAAACTAAACACATACTCTTAGCTTACTTAGCATACTCAATGTAAATACATCAATGTGCATATAAAATAACATCAACGGTTGGATCGTTCTAAAGGGGCTGGGCCAGACGGCATTCCACCGTTTTTCATAGCGTTGTGTGCCCCCATGTTAGTCAGCCCGCTGTGTTACATATATAATATATCATTACGCACTGGTATATTTCCTAAGCAATGGAAAGAAGCTAAAGTGGTACCGATATACAAATCTGATGATGAATTTTTAGTTAGCAATTATAGACCTATCTCGATCTTGTCTACATTCGCAAAGATTTTTGAGGCTGTAGTATGTCCCTCAATTCAAAATCACCTTAAGCTTTATATTAATGACAACCAGCATGGATTTGTTGAATCCAGGTCAACATGCACAAATCTAACAAGCTTTGTCGAGAATCTGGCCCAAGCCTTCGACCGTAAACAACAGATCAATGTCCTGTATACTGACTTTAGCAAAGCTTTTGACAAAGTGCCTCATGACATTCTGCTCAATAAACTAGCATGTTATGGGTTTTCTGGTTCTTTTTTAACATGGTTGTCATCATATATATTTACTGCCGACAAATTGTAATGCAGTTTGGCAGATGAAAATGTTAAAAACGTTTATTGTATAATTGGAAGTAAATAAATTAAAAAAAAAATATCTAGAGGATCGAACTTTTTACGTTGTGGTCAATGGCTTTCGATCTGATAATATTAGTATAACCTCAGGTGTGCCACAAGGATCACATCTTGGCCCTATCTTTTTAAACTTTTTTATTAACGACATCCTAGACTACTTAACTAACTCTTATGTTTTTATATGTGCCGATTACCTGAAATTTTTAAGACATATAAATTCAATAGAAGACTCAATATTATTACAAAGGGATCTGAAAAATCTTATTGATTGGTGCAGAGACAACCGAATGGCACTAAATCCGAAAAAATGTCAACACGTCAAATTTACCAGAAAGGTACACCTCATTTCATTTAGTTATAAAATAGATGAGTATATTATTCAAGAGGTCGAGGTTATAAAAGATTTAGGGGTTACTTTTGACAGAAAGCTGACATTTAGACCTCATTACGAAAACATCGTTAAAAAAGCCTCAAGGCTGCTTGGGTTCGTCATACGAAATGGCAAAGGATTCAGCATTAATACTAAGAAAATGCTGTATAATACTCTCGTTCGTAGCACACTCGAGTACTGTTCTGTTGTCTGGCGTCCACACTTTGCAGTTCACAATCTACGCATTGAGCGTATTCAGAAGCGGTTTCTGTGGCATTTGGCACGATTAGTTGGTAAAGCAAAGAGAGATTTCTCATATGCGAATAGATTAAAATTTTTCAAAATGTTATCCTTAAATAAACGTAGGGAGCTAACAGACTTATTGTTTTTGTATAAAATTTTCAACAATAGAATTAGTTGCCCTCAGTTACTGAACTCATTTGATTTTAGCGCGCCCTCAAGATATCCGCGTCATCCGATAGCACCACTGAGACCACCAACCCGCAGAACCGTTCTCGGCTCCAACTCTCCATTACCAAGACTGTGTAAGCTGCTAAATAGCTACAAACACAGAGTTGACGTAAACTTTGATTCCGCTTATAATTTCCGTAAAAAGATTCTCGACAGTATGACTAGTATTTAATTTCGTGCAACCAGCTTGTGTTCTCTTTTACCATACGGATAAACAATGTTTTTTTTTCCTTTTAAAATTGTTATATTTATTTAGTAAAATCAAAACCCACTTAAGTTATTGTTATATTGCATGCTGTGTTTACTAGTAAGTAGTCACTACACTTAGCTTAAGAACTTTTTCTATTATTTAAGATTGTATTGTGTTAGTTGACTGTTAGTAAACCATACGAATAAAAATAAAAATAAAATAAAAACGGTTATCGTCAAAAGTACGAAACGTTTGGCACCACCAAAGTATACAAAATACTCCCAACATTATGTCCAGTTGTTAATTTTATCTGATATATAAAGTACAGTTGTATGGAAAAATGTCTTCATAACACTCGTATTTTAAATTAAGTTAAAAATTTGTGCATTGTCTGTAAGTCACAAGAAGCGACTTAGCTGAGGAGACACAGATTACGTAACACAATATGCTTTGAGCGACGATGTCGCTAAACAGTTTATACAAACTTTGAGTATACTGTTCGCAAACAAGTCTTTTATAAAGTTTTAAATAAATGAAGTCGGTACGTGTTAGTTGTAAGTGTGATTAGTGTTCAGAAATATAAAAGTAAGTGTAACAAACGGATACACATTTCATCTGATCGTAAGTAGATGATGATCAAGACTATGGAGAGTAGACAATGACCCATAATCGCTGTGATGACTAATTAAAGTTAAAAATTTAATGCAACAAAATCCGTAAAGTTAGTTTTATTCAATGTATAATACCGTTACCGGGACAGACTATTAAAGTCCAAAGCTGAACAAAGGCCTCCTCCTTAATTACCTCAATATTTGCCATAGTTGCCACGTTTGGCAAGCGGGTTGGTGACTGCAGTTTTTTATTGTTAGTCGTTATTAAAAAGACGGCGCTGCCTATCTCTTGATTTGTTTCCATTTGTCGCCTCTTACGACACCCACGGAATGATATGGGGTAGTGGGTATTCTCAAAACTTACACGGTCCCATGTAAAATGCCGCGTAAATAATGTTTAACGCGTACTTATTATGTTAACGTGGTAGAGCCACGCTACAACTTTATCATGTTTGTAGCACGAATGGTTGGGCTCGACCGGGGTAGGACCACGTTTTCACAGAATACCAGCGTATAATAGCAGCTGAATGCTAAAATGCTGTCTGTACGGTGTCTGTAGAGAACCGGAAATCCTTTTTACTGAAAACGAGCCATTCCTTCTTAGTCCTCAGGAGTGATAATGCATTTGCATTTTGATTCTTAATTGAGAATAGATGTAGATGTCCAGTCCAGTCGCAGTATCCACTTATCATCAGGTGGACTGTGTGCTCGTGTGTCACTCTTATGCGATAAAAAAAGATCCTCATGGGTGACAACGCATCTGTATTTCATTTCGTAGTCTAGGTGTCTATGGTAGTAGGCTGGCCGGTTACTCTTACTAGTATAAAAAAAATAAAGGCAAATAACTTTTTTTTAATAATAATAAAATATAATAAAGGAAAAAGTAAGTAGAGGCAATAAATAAATTTCGAACACCTCGAGTTTTAACAATTGGAATTAAGTTTTTAAATGTTCTATTGAAATACAGGCGATATCGAATTCGAGTAAAGCTATTATTGTAATTTTATAACATTCAAATAAAAATGGAACGTAGTGTGGGGGGATAAGGTTATTAATTGTCTGTTTCAAAGAAGCGAGTCTCCTATTTTGTCAAGGGGTGCTTCATCGTTTGGCCTTCTCAATTCCCAATGTTATTGATGTACGCGTACGTAAACTTTAAATCGATTTTATTTCATTGAGCATTTAGGCACATTTTCAAAAAGTAAAGTTACGGCCTATATAAGTCCAACTGCTAGGAACAGACTCCTTTCATTTCTGCGAGGGGTTAGAGCAAGGAAGTTTCCGCCGCGCTGCCGCAATTGCTCAATTTCACATGTCTTAGATTTTTTAAATTTATCTGTATTACACACCGAGCGTGGGGTAAACCAGCACTTAAAATTGCAATTTCGTTGGTGCAGGCGGGGATCAAACCCAAGTTACTCGTCACTACAAAATATTAATTAAACCGAAAATTCATATAAAAATAGTTATTAGAAATTAGAATAGAAATTCGAAAAGGGAAACAATTTTCGTTAATGTTTTTGTGTTGTATTTTTTTATTAAAAACATTACGTCATACAAGGACTTATTCCTTTACCGTGGAGGCAATTTACAAACATAAATTTCACGTGAACAAACATCCAAACCCGGAACAATTTATTTGTAGGCAGTACGTTTGTTCGAGGCAGAATTTGAACCCGCCGCCCTCAACTCTTAAGCGTAGTTACGGTGCGGAGACGTCAATGATGACCATGTCATTATTTATTTCGCCATCTTCAAATTTTCTTATTAAGATTAAGTTAGACTAGCATAAAAGAATAGCAAAATTTAAGTCATATATCGCTTAGTTTTTAACTCAAATTTAGTGTAGAATATCATTAAATAATAATTATAAAACTTTAAATATATAACTATACATCAAAAAATTCCAAAAGTCGCTGATTCACATACTTGCTTGCATTAGTGATATAAAGTTCTAATGATATTGGAAAGCTCAAAGAGGTGAAAACAAGTTTCCGAACGGCTTCGAATTCAAGATAAATCCAGATTTTCTTTAAAACTTCTTCTCTCCAGTTCGAATATAGTTGCGAAGTTTATTATCTTTAACGTATATAATGTATTTAGTCTGCAATGAACGATCTAGGCTAAAGTGTATTGACCAAATTAGCAATATAATTAAGATGAACAAAATTAAGAGTATCTTTAACGAGGATATGAGTTAGTATATGGAAGTGAGAGAATGAGGCGAGAGCATATTGACAGAGCCACGGGAGCGCAAAGCAGCGGGGTATAAATTAACACCTAATAACCAACCATTTGCCTTGGTTAGATATAGCCTAAAACAAATCTGGTAGCAAGCGAACACGTAGCTCCTGAGCTACCTACGTGTGGACGAGGTGCCAGGAAAATGAATATGTGTCAGGCGGTGAAGAAAAACACCGTTAGAATACTTGCATGACATACAAATAAAAAAATTGAAGACGTTTGAAGTCTGCCAACATGCTTTGAGGACAGCGCGGTGAAAACTTTCTAGCCTTAAAACCTTCTCAGAAAAAAAAGTGGCCTGTGCCCAGAAGTAGAACGTCATAACGCTGTAAATTTAATCTTAACATTTTACTCTTTCGAGAAACAAGCGCAGGCCTTGAGTTTCGTATTACACGAGCAAACAGAGCTCAATCCCCGCCGGCACCAATTAAATTGTTAATTGAAATTTGAAGTGCTGATTCACTACGCTCAGCAATAAACGAAAACATTGTGAGGAGATCTAAATAGGAAATCGAAATACACCGACACGCGTTGAAGTAGCACGGCGGATCCTACCTTGTTTCAGAACCCTCTCAGAAATGGGAGTACGCCAGGCTAATAACTAACAACAATTTATACAAATAAATAACAATTTTTAACAATTGAATAAAACTACTTTTACGGATTTTATCGCGTTTAATAATCTTATTTTTATTAATTCCCGACGTTTCGGGTGCTTTCCAGCACCCATGGTCACGGGGGACTGAGGTGACCATGGGTGCTGGAAAGCACCCAAAACGTCGGAAATTAATAAAAATAAGAAAAATAAGTTTATTAAACGCGATAAAATCCGTAAAAGTAGTTTTATTCAATTGTTAAAAATTGTTATTCATAACTTCAAACAAGATTGCGGCCCAGTAATTATATTTTTCAATGTCTATAATTTTTAGCTTATAAAATAAAGTAAATACCCATCTGTAATACAATCTCATGTGTCTCCGGTTAACTTTAGCAGGTAATACAATTTTAAGGTATAATATTTTTTAACGTGCATAACCATTTCTCAAACTGAATTTCTCTATGCCCTCACTCTTTATAAACTATTTAATGGGGTCGTTAATTATCAGTACTTCTATAAGTTGGACATATGGCTTTAAAGATATTTTATAACTTTGAAGATATATTATTTTGAATTTGCACTTGTACAAGAGAAATAAAAACAGAGAGAAATAATGGCTTCCAGACCAAATGCGTAGGGCAGGATGATAGTTTACGAGTATGTGTGAAAACACAGCTGCGCTATATTACCTCACTATCATAGTCCAATGCGATGGCAGTTCTACATGAACGGCGAGACATCAGGCGTAGAACTAACGGTTTAATGTCCTTGCCATGGCATGGCACGAGGATGAATGTTCGCCAATTTTAAAACTCCGTGACAGAATTTCTTGTCAGACAAAAGCCAATAACTGGTATTGTTAGATTAGTAGTCGTGTTTACGACCACGAAATTGAACTTTCAAGTAATCGTTATCTAAAAATAATTATATATAATATTTTTAAAGATTTGGAAGTTATACTTCTTTTGGGGCGTTTGGGAAAAATTATGAGAGTGATTTTTTTATGAAGAGCGCGCACACCGACAACTAAAAACGACTCCATGAACTTGTTACGATACGCACAATGACACCAAAGCGATAACTTCATTGGCTAACTGTCTCTCAAGTTTTCGTGGGAACTGATTACTATATTTAAGTTGTTTTTGTTTTGTTACGCTAAAGAATTATAACTTCCTACGTGCGTACATAAGTACCCACAAGCGTTTCTTAATAATAAAAATGTATACCGGGTATTATAAAAATTTATACCACCTTTATTTATTATATTCTTGCATTGTCATCTGACTAAGGCTATATTCAAAATTTCAAGTTTTCAGCTCATCGGGAAGTTCGTTTAAAATCAATTATTAAATTCCAACCGGAAAGACAGACAGATAAACAAGAAAGTAACTTAATAAAAAAGTAGTAAAACAAGTGCTCCTTTTTCAAGTTATTTACTAAAAAATGGCAGACAGACAAACAATAAAGTGACTTAATAAAAAAGTGGTAAAACAAGAGATTGTTTTTAAAATTAAGTACTAAAATGTTCTTTTATATTCCGTCAATGTCATCCGATTCTGAGCTTTGTTCAAAATTTCAAGTCTCTAGCTAACCGGGAAGTGCTCGAAATTTGACACAGACAGACAAACATACAAACAAGAAAGTCACCTAATTAAAACGTGGTAAAATAGTAAAAAATGTTATAAAGGAAACAGCTTTAATTTATTTAAGTGTATAAAATCTATTATGTCTCAAAATTCCTTTCCATCCACTAACATGGCAAAGTTTCTGCTCACGTATGCAAAAGTTCCTGAAATGTTTTGAAGTTTCGACAACGCTCTTGTACACTGTGGACACAAAATTTTCATAAATTGTTTAGTGACATAATAGAGAGTTCTTAACAGATTATATTAACCCCGTCTAGTATGTCGGCATACTCATAAGCAACGAATATTTTGCTAAATATTTGCTTTTTGGTAAATTGCACCAACATTTAAAAATTTTATAGACTTGGGTACTTTACTTTAATACATAATATAAATAAAAATATGTCTGTTATATCGAAATAACTGCCCTGTAAAATACCCTAAAGAAATATTTGTCCAGCTTTAGTCTTTCCAGAGATTTTCTTAATTATTGCTAGCCCCTAATTGAATACTAGCCCATATGATATGTATGATAGGTGATGAAGTAGCGGAAGACGGTGAAATGTTGTTACTTAGTTTAACCAAAGTCTATTCACCGTTTTCTCGGGGTTCTCGGTACTACTTCACTTCTTGGCTGTACATATTATAAGCGATGAATCAAATCGTTTAAGTCAGATGCGTGAAATGACAAGAAAGTGGTGGATTTCTTTTATAGGATAGGGTGACAAACGAGCACACAGTCCACCTGGTGGTAAGTGGTTGCTGTGGCCCATAGACATCTACATTTATCCTCGTTTGCGAATCAAAATACATATGCGTTGTCACCCGTGAGGACTAAGATGGAATGCCTCTTTTCCAGTAAAAAGGGTCTCCGGTTCTCTACACTCACCATACGAAACACAGCAGTGTTAAGCTGCTATTTTACGCTGGTATTCTGTGAGAGTGTGGTCCCTCCCCGGTCGAGCCGACCCATTCGCGCTACAACTATAATACTAATATAGCTGCAGAGTGGCTCTATCACGTCTAAAGGATACTCGCTGAACGTTTGAAAGTGTAGGGAGGATTGCTTTCTACTTTTAACAAGTAACCCTAGGCCTTTGGGGTAACAACGCATCTGCACTTTGATTCTTAATCGAGTATATACGTTGGTGTTTTAAATTTTTACGTGGAGCCATGCTGAAGCTATGTTATGGTTGTAGCACGAATGTGTTGACTCGATTTTAGTAAGAACACGCACTCACACAAAATCATCATCATCATTACATCCCTTAAAATGTCCATTTATGAACATAGGCCTCCTCCAAGGAATGTAGCGAAGCACGGTCCTGAGCCACCTGCATCCATTGACTTCCAGCATGTCTTACCAGAATGTCACTCCAACTAGTGGGAGGTCACCCTACACTTCGCCTACCGGTACGAGGCTGCCACTCGAGACCCTTTTCCCTATAGGCTGTCAGTTCTTCGAGCTATATGGCTGGCCAATTACCACTTCAGCTTACTGATCTGTTGGGCTATGTCGGTCACTTTGGTTCTACTGCGGATATCCTCATTTCTAAGGTTATCACACATAGAAACCCGAGCATAGTCCTCTCCGTAGCTCGCTGAGCGACCTTGAGCTTCCTCATATGGCCAGAAGTGAAGAGCCACGTCTCAGTTCCATAAGTCATTACTGACTACACGCACTGGTTGTACAGTCTCGTTTTCAAGATTTGAGGTATAGCTGACGAGAAGATGTGTTGTAATTTCCCAAACGACGTCCAGCCATTGTTTGATTCGAATCCAAATCCACTGATTGACCTCGCTCGAAGACATACTGGACAACAACTTCGAGCTTAGTTCTCTCAACTACCGGCATAGTTGGGACATTGAATTTATACATGATATTTGTTTTGTCTATGTTCACCTTAAGGTCTATCCGTTGGGAGACACTATTTAGGTCATTGAGCAAAGTGCTTAGGTGTTCCAGGGATTTTGCCATAAGGGCTATATCGTCGGAAGATCGAAGGTGAGTAATGTACTCGCCATTGATGTTAATACCGTATCCTTTCTAGTCCAGTAGCTTGAAAACGTCTTACAATGAAGCGGTGAAGAGTTTCGGGGATATAACGTCACCCTGTCTTACACCTCTCTGTAGTTAGATAGGTTTCATATCCTGATTCTGTACTCAGATAGCCATCGTAGTCCTACTCTAAAAACACTTCAGCACTTCGATATACCGACAATCAACTTGGCAACGTTGAAGGGACTGCAGCACAGCCCGAATTTCGACGGACTCATAGTCCACATATGCAAGACATAGTGGCAAATTGCACTCCTCGGTCTACTGTATAATTTGCCGAAGGGTATGTTTGTGGTCTATGGTGCTAAAGATTTTTTGGAAATCAGCTTGTTCGGGAGGCTGGAAGTTGTCGAGTATGCGTGCGAGACGTTTCGTAATGAGTCTCGAAAACTGCATCTAGACGCTGCGCAGAAGGGAAACCGATCTGTAATTCTTAAATAGAGCATTGTCTTACAGGATACCAGTGTAAAAAAGCAGCTTAATGCTGCTGTGTTTCGTACGGTGAGTATAGAAAACCGGACACCCTTTTAAAAAAGGACATTCCATCGCCGTCTTCAGGGGTGACAACGCATCTGCACTTTGATTCTTAATTGAGGATAAATGTAGGTGTCTATAGGCCAGATCATCCATTTACCATGACTTGAATTGTGTGCTCGTTTGTCCCCCTCATTATATAAAAAAAGCAACATTATTCTATTATCGTGAGATATCTGTGTGCTCATTTGTCACAGTTACTTGAAGACACATGGTTTTATATTTAAAAAAGGTGATGAATACGCACAAATAAATGTATACTTATTTCTTGATCTTCGTTATTAGCCCGTCAAAGCCCACTTATGCACATGGGCCACTTCCAATGTGGGGATTATTTACCTTAACCGTCATGCTTGGCACGTGCATTGACGATCGCAGTGCCAGTAGTCTTGCACCTTTGACGTTGCTGCCCGCCGCTAGTCTGGGTATTAAACGTTTGTTGTTGTTAAACTACCTCACTGGTCTAGTGGTTGTAAACGCGGTTGCTGATCATAAGAGTTTGAATCCCGAGTCGGGCCAAAACAATTATTGGGTTTTTCAATCAAGAAATTCTCAGTAGCAGTTCGGAGTCAGACGTAGGCGGTGTTTCCCCCTGTTCCGAAAAGCACGTAAAGCCGTTGGTATTGACACTGGGTTCCCATTGTCACCTTTACCCATTATAGTGAAACCTTATCACGATATCATACTACGATACACTTTATTACGACACTAAAGAATCGCAATAGGTTGTTACATTCTCTTACCTCGCACCCCAGATCGTATAATGGCTTAATAAAAGTATTTGTCGGCGCATCACTGATGAGGGTGGCAACGCATCTGTATTTTGATTCTCAAACGAGGATAGATGTAGATGTCTATGGGTCACCGCAACCACTTACACATAGGTGGGCTGTGTGCTCATTTGTCACCCTATCCTATAAAAAAAATATATCGCCTGCCAGATTGAGAGTAAAGGTTTTACTTTAGCGTCTATGTAACTTGTCAACTGGTTTTGTTTATAGGATTTGAAAAATAACATCATCGGGCAGTGTACCATATATTTTCGAGAAATTGCTAACGATCTGCTTATTTTATTATACTTTCGCCATCTATCGTGAGTACATCCGAGGATGTTTTGTACGTGATAGAGCCATACTGCAGCTATAATATCAGTAGTATAGTTGTAGCACGAATGGCCGACCCATTCTCATCTCAACCGGAGAAGGACCACTCTCACAGAATACCAGCGCAAAATGGCATTTTGCCACTGCTGTGTTTCGTATGGTGAGTGTAAAGAACCGGAGACCCATTTTACTGGAAAAGAGGCATTCCATCTTAGTCCTCACGGGTGATGAGGCATCTGCATTTTGAATCTTTATTGAGAATATGTCTATGGGTCACATCAACCACTTACCATCAGGTGAACTGTGTGCTCGTTTGTCACCCTATCCTATAAAAAATGTTCCTCTTTTACCTTTATATTAATTTTGTAACCTTTCCTATCTCGCATTTGTATAAAAATAATTTGTAGAACGTAACACACAATGCTAAACATTAACCGATTTTAACTTTTCACCAGCTCCGTGATTGATGAAACTTTTGCGAACTTAGCACACATCGACTCGTTATGAAGTTACAGTGATGCTCACGTACAGTAAATACAAAGTTTCCATTAAAACGTTTAGCGATCGCGGCGAAAAGTTTCACACAGTGAATGTCACACAGCGTCAAATCTTTCGTTGCTTTTAAACTTTGACGATTTTACAATAAATTTCTTGGAAGCATGTAGGTACGTCTTATTAGGAACGTAGTTCGTGTTTGCAGTCATGGTTTTTGATGTGATAAATATACCTACTTAAATAAAAAAATTGAAAACCCCTGAAACAAATAGAGCTGATTATCTTCAAGTGGCTGAACAGATTTTTTCGAATCATAGCCTCTCGATCAAGTCACCTCCCAACCAAAAACAACTAAATCGAAATCGGCTTGTCCGTTTGGGCGCTGCGATGCCACAGACAGACACACAGATACCCACGTTATACTTATAACACCCCTCTATTTTTATCGGGGGTTAAAATAATGTAAAGTGACTAATGTAAAGTGGCTAGAAATATGTCTGGATGCGCCAGAGGTCGCTTTCTGCCATTATCTTTAATAATGTGTTTCACCTTGGGACTTGCATGTTATGACATTATGGGCAAAGCCTGTCGATACATTCGCGTCCGAACCCGTCGGCTCGGATAGTCGTATTTCGTTTGTAGACGCAGATAGTCGCGCCCAACGCGTAGACTCAAGCGCGCGCGCCATTTTAGCACGCAACGCACCGCATAGTAAAGGTTCGTCGCCTTACCGCTTGCAAGAAACACGCCATCACGTGTGGTAAAACCTGTCGCCAGCAAGACTGTGTGATACCGCAAAAAAATATTCGTATTAATCAACCACTCGTGCTGAAGATAACCGCATTGCAGCTGTTGAAGTAAGGAGTTCGTCGCGCCGCCCCGCATCCGAAGATCGAAGGTGAGCTTATTTAGTCTTATGAACATGCAATTACCCGCTGGCCCTTCGAATTTATCTACCTTATCTCGAACCACCCTCTATCTGTGGGCTTGAGCTATCGTAGGAAGTAATTTAAAAGCTCACCACGTGGGCACCTCGTGGGCAACACCTCCCGCATAGACTAGGTTTTCCTGGTCAACACCGCATACCATATCTGGTATTTTTCTCGAGCTGCAGATTCTTACAAAATGTGTGGTTCGAATGCCGCAATTAAGCTAATTAAATGAATCAGCTAGTGGCCCATTTATAGGTGACCCCTCCAATGTCTCCTCTTATTATTACGAGAGTAAAGAAGCAAAAATTGTAACCGCGCTCAACCAGTGCGTATTTAAATATCTTTATTGGATTTCGAGGAAAAACCTTACTAGGTTACTGTTGTGTGTCCTCTTGTCCTCTGTTTGTCCACTTGTCAAGACTCTTTTTCTCAGGAACGGGTGGAGATTTTTAGATGAAATGAATATCAAATACCAAAGTCTATAGTCATTTAATGGTGGAAAAAAATTCAAGCTTCCAAGTAATTTTAATTACATTTTTCCGACTGAAAACTTACATTTACAGTTGGAGCGTAAACCTTGATATAGACCGATGTAAGGAAGAACATTTTTTCCATTGCAAAGTTAAGTTAGTCATTTAATCGACTTTTCGTTCGGTGTTTGTTCGGTGCTTACCTTATCTGTGATTCCCGGGATAGATGGAGTATTTACCTACTTAATTAAGTTTATTCGAAACCCTCAGGGTGCAAGTCATTTGTTCGGTTTTTATCTATTGGAAGTTATCTTTATTGGTATACTATTATCAGACTGCACACTGGCGCACTTAGTTAAAAACATATATACTCTTACAATATTCTCTAAAGCGAGTAAATTACTGACCTTTGATTTGCAAACGAAATAATCTTATGGAAGAATCGCTGGAGGACCTAAGTACTATGCTCAAGGTAAGTCCAACTTCGACAGAGAATTCAATTGACGAATTCAACTCGGCTGTGCAGCGTTCGGGAATATACAACACATTTTCTCGTCAGTTATACCTCAAAACCTGAAAACGAAATTGTACAACCAATGCGTGTTGCCAGCGATGACTTATGGATCTGAGACATGGTCCTTCACTGCTGGCCGTATGAGGTCGCTCAAGATAGCTCAGCGAGCTATGTAGAGGGCTATGCTAGTGCTGGTAGAGTTTCTCTGCGTGATAAACTTAGAAATGAGGATATCCACAGTAGAACCAGAGTGATCGACACAACCCAATGGATTAGTAAGTTGAAGTGGCAATGGGCCGGCCTTATAGCACGAAGAACCGACAACCGATGGGGAATAAAGATTCTCGAGTGGCAGCCTTGTATCGGTAGGCGAAGTGTAAGATTACCCCCTCTAGATGGAGTGACGACCTGGTAAGACATGCAGGAAGTCAATGAATGCAGGTGGCTCAGGACCGTGCTTTGTGGCATTCCTTGGCTTATGTTCAACAATTGACTTGTGAAAGGCTGTAATGATGATCATTAATGTTCTCTAAATATATTCTCGGCTATGTAGATTTCCTTACGACACGACATATTTGGTCAGTAATGGAAGTTACTTTTTATAGAATAAGGGTGACAAGGGAGCACACAGACCACCTATACTCAATTAAGAATCAAAATGCGTTGTCATCCTTGAGGACTAAGATGGAATGCCTTATTTGCAGTAAAATGGTATCCGCTTCTCTAAACTAACTATACGAAACACCGCAGCATTAACTTCTATTTACCACTGGTATTCTGTGAGAGCGTGGTCCTTCCCCGCTCGAACCGACCCATTTATGCAACAATCATTACATTGCTGCAGCATGTATAAACGAGGTAGAGCCACATGCTGTGTGTGTGTGGTCGTTTGCTACTCTTACTTCTGTAAAAAAATCATTTGAACATATTACTATTTAAGATAGTATTTAAGAGAAGCATGCCTCGAATTAGGCACACTATTTTGTATTTTAATAATGAAGTTAATGTGAAAATATTAATTAATAAAAAAAATACTTTCATTTAATAAAACATATTTATTATTTTTAATTAATTTTTTAATTTTTTTTCTTTAAAATTTTTTATTATAAAAAATTATAAACATATTATATATGTAAGAATCAACTGCTAAACATGGGCCTCTCCCGTTGTTTTGTTGTTGCAGGGAGGATTTTCGTTAATCGTCACGCTTGGGAGGCGGTTAAACGATCGCAATACCAACGCCTGGAATGATACTGCCCGTTATCGTTCTGGATATTTCCGCCTTGTGCAAACAAGATGGCTGTAGCACCATCTATGGGAAGTCATCAGATATTTCTGGCATATCCCATCGTCATAAACACACGCGTGGTAGAGGCACGCTTTAGCTATATTATGGTTGTAGCATGAATAGGTTGGCTCGACCGGGGTAGGACCACGTTCTCACAGAATACTAGCGTAAAATAGCAGCTTATTGCTGCTGTCTTTCGTATGGTGAGTGTAGAGAACCGGAGACCCTTTTAACTGTAAACAAGGCACTCCACCTTATTCCTCAGGGATTCTTAATTGAGTATAAATGCAGACATCTATGGACCACAATATCTGCGCCCCTTTTCCCTAAGGGGGGTCGCTTCCGATTCGGCAGAAAGGTCTCCAGGCCAAAGCCAGTCCCACAGGTAGTGTTTACTGGGTAGGCACTTCATATTGAATCCCACATAACCACGCAGCCGAATGCGTGGTATGCTACAAGCATTCACCACCTCCCTCCCCCGCTTCCCGGATGATTTTTTTTTGATTTTGCTTTTAATACGCTACTCTCACGATATACTTAGTACATCTTCTTCACTAAAAAGTTTGAAGAGAAAATTAATGTTTTATCTGCAGTAACTTTTCAACGTCAAAATATCTTACCGAAGTATATACTTGTTTTAACTAACAATACACAACCATTCCTATGATAAATGAATAAATTTTGACATTTGAGTTCTCTTTCCAGTTTAGGTTGTAAAAGGAACCTTATCTTTCTTTAGTTTGTGTAAATAGGTGATGCAAAATCAACTTTGCAAAGCGCGTGGACGCTCCATTACATTGACATTTTTGAATGTCATAAGAGGTTAATTTAGCTAAGTCTTTGGAAAATGTCATAAATTTATTTATCCTTCATTGTGTTTTTAAATAAAGTTTTTAAACTTGGAAAGAATTGGTCTTTATTCGATACCATTTATCGTAATCATAACTAGCACATAGCGTCTAAATTAAAATGTTGTACGTATTCAGATGAATTTTATTCTACACGTGCCGTATCATGCACTTTGTCTTTTTCAATGAGGAACATCGAATTATCACATCTTTATTATTATATATGTAAAACTGGCTGGTACACGACGCGTTTCCACGGAAGAAATAATTGTGGAAATGTATTTTTAAATTTGGAAGACTTATATTGTTTAATTACAAATGATAACGCATTCATTGAAATTGACTTTAAAATAAATTTATCGGTACGATACGCTCGCCAGCTACTGTAAGTTAATTGTACTATGCCTCTAACTTTCGCACAAGTGCATGAAATAAGTTGACAAAGTTTTAGCACAATCTGATGAACGGTACAGCAGTGCATAAAATACGAACAAAAAAACATAATATTTTATATATGACATAATGAACACAGTTCAAAATCCTTTTCAATTATTAAAATGTAAACTATCTTAGTGAAAATTTATAATCTATAAAGGCGTTTTAAGTAAAGTATAGCACATGTCGCAGATACTTGTGGTATCTGGCCTTTTGCCAAGAGCGGTAGGCGCTATTGCCAATTTTATACAAATTGTGAACCCGATCTACATTTCTGTTTAAATAAGAACAGTCATTTACGAGAAAATCCTTGTAATATGTTTTTTAGATAATTCTGTAAATTTGGGCTGTTATATAGAGTAAATATTATGTTATGAGGAATGTAGATTTAATTAAAAATACATTGAGCAGTTTACATTATTATAATAATGTCCACAGTGGTCAGTCTTAACGGACACTAAACATTTGAACAAGACAGGATTATAGTGCGCGAATGTGTGAGCAAACACAGGTGCACTCTCTATTCTGTTATTCTCTGATAGGACGGTAAACCGACACAACTAGAGAGAGATCAGACGCAGGACCTACGGGTTTACTTGCTTTCCGAGAGGACATCATGTTCCGCGTTTATGACCCCTAGAACAACGAGGAACTAAAACTGTTTATATTAAACAGTGTAAGAACCACTTTTTACATACTTTTTTAAACATCCATCAAAATGATGTTTTTTTTTAAATTTTGTTATACCTTTATGAATTATACTTTATAATTGTTATGAAGTATGTAAAAGTTTTATATATCTATACTTTATATGTTTATATAAGTTTTCATAATATAAGTGTTACGGCCAGCAGCTGCTTATCCAACAGTAGAGTCTCCGGGCCCATAGAGGAAGAATCTACAAGCAGATGTTGGTCGGGCCTCCGACAGGCCAAAGGTGGAAAGTTTCTAATTACAATAAACAATAAGGGGGGAGCGTTCTATTGTATTAAACGGAGCTTACTTACCTCTATCCAAGGCGACTGGTCCCTCAGGATTCGGTCAGGTCGCATGTGGTTGTATAGTGCTAGGAACGTAAGGGTCAGTGATGTGTATCTGGGTGTGGCTGGTAGTGTTATTGACCTTATTAGACCGTTACCCTCTGCAGCAGTTCGAACCTCAGCACCTCTCCACCTCACGTCACTTTCTTCGTTAGTCACGATGACAGTCCAGTAACTCTGTCGTACGATTAACTACCTTACAGAAGCCACGTTTCGCGTGGCTACAGTTATTTCTAGAATATCAAATACCGCACTAGCTATTATTGTCGAATGCACTTATACAGATTCTAAATTAGATACAATAAGTCCCGGGTGAAGCTAACAAGAAAGGAATGCGCGTTACGTATCCTAAACCGTATATTTCCTAGATGCGCGTGTCGTATTCCGCTTCCGACTTCCCGACAAAAAAACAGCGTGCCGACTATCGCAGCTGAATTTGGACTGACTTGTCCTTGCGTGTCCACGACACGACGGGACGTCAAAACCGGTATCGCCGAGGTGCGCGCGCCCTCTGACGTCAATACTTGACATTAGCGCTTGGCGCGAATTATAAGTTTTTTTTAACTATTAATAACCATAATACTAATATAACCGATAGTAATTGATTGGAAAAGCGATCTGACTAAGATTAACAAAAGCCTATTCTGCCGTGATACCCAGACATTGTAAACATTTATGCTGTCAAATTATTCCATTTATTTATTGTACGCATTATGAACGACAAAGCAAACAGTTTAGTATGTTGCATGTCGTGCTGAATGCGTGGTGCGACAACAAAGGGATGGAGACCAGTCGAGAGTATGGTGGTCCGATGATGAAATGGAGAGGGAGGAATAAAATCATGCAATCCTTGGGCACTCTCTCCGAAATGCATCCTGTAAAACCAAAAAAGGCTGGCAACAAAGCACAGAGTTGCCAGTTTTTGTCGACTGTATGGTACTCGTATGTTCGCGGTAATCTTAGAGACAACTGCGTTTAGTCACCATGAGTAGACAGACTGATTCACAGGTACAGTTTATTAAACCTGAATTTTTATACATTTATTTAAGACGATCTCCACCGAAGACGTCACCATCGATTTGTCGACAATATAGTAATTTAAACAGCATCGCTGGAGAAACTTAGTACTATTAAAGCGTAGACACCAATGGTGGCTACCAATAGATAAGTCTTATTATGTACACAGACAAGACAAAGGCCATGTGCAACGTCCATATAATACCTGCACCGATAGTTGTTGGGAATTCTAAGCTCAAATTTGTTAATGTTAATGTGACCTTACTGTCTACAATAATTATACTAAAGCAACATACTTGTACAATTTTTGTTCACTGGTAAAGCCTACGTCTCGTGTAGCTTGTGACAAATAAGAAGAAAGTTATTTGATTACATTGTAGTACTATTTACTATTAAATATAGATGGATAGATTTATTGCACAAATATCTTTTGTACAAAGTTGTTGGGAATTCTAAGCTCAAATTTGTTAAAAAGTGTGTTTTGTAAAAGTCTATATATACGTGTCATTGCTTTTATTTTTATTTCTCAGACACGCAGGTTTCTTTCACTGCACAGTAAGTGGTACAAAACACTTAAAATTGCAATCAACAATTTCATTAAATAATAAAAAAAAGAATTGGTGCTGCGGGAAGCAAACCTGAGTAACCTATCGTACTGTGAAATCGAGGGTAAGCGCTTAGCTCCTAAGCTCTCGTATAAATCTGTATAATTAATATATTATACGTATTAGCCAAGACAATACTATTTATAAAAAGAAAACTGATTTTCAAATGGATGCACATTTTTCTACACAAAGTAATGAGTATTTGTAAATTAGTAGTATAATTATCAAGTTACTTCTTTCAGTGTGCGTGGACAATAATTAATTAAACATAAGCTAGCTTAAACAGAGATCACATTTTCATGGGGAATAATTGATAAATTATGTGATTAGCGAGCTCAATAGCACACAATTAAACAACAATTAGCGCATTATATCCATGCATAACAAAATAAACGCAGCTAATACAAGCTTACAATAGTATTGCCGAGGTAGATATAAGGTTAATATCATTCTAATTAAGTTAAATCGATGATTAATTAACGTCCGTCCACCATCAGGGAGGTAGTGAGGAAATTGAATTGTACTATTGTACCTGCTTATAATGTGGTAATAATCTAAGTAAATTTAAAATTGTTTATTTTTATTCAAAGTACTTTTATTTCAATATAGCTTATGAACTGTTATCTAACATTTTTTTTACAAGTGGTAGAACCACGTTGCAGCAATATTATTTTGGGGTCGGCTCGACCGGGGTAGGACCACGATCTCACATAATACATGTGTTAAATAGTAGCTTAACGCTGCTGTGCTTCGTATGGTGAGTGTAGATAACCGGAGACCCTTTTTACTACAAACAAGGCATTCCATCTTAGTCCTCAGGGGTAACAACGTATCTGCATTTTGATTCTTAGTCGAGGATGTCTTAGTAGATATCTATGGGGCACAGCATCTTAACAATTATCATCGGGTGGACTGTGTACTTGTTCGTCACCCTTATTCTATAAAAAAAATATTAGGTATGGACATTTAAAGCTTTATTAGCTGTTTAAGATATTTGTCAATTTACTCTACATATACAATTATTTTATGTATGAAAGTATTCCTCGTATAAAATTCCAAGAAAATGTTTTGATATAATGATTTTGACTTGTAAAGCAGTGTACGCAAATGTTTTATTTACGTTCACTGTGTAAAGGTGGTAGATATTTTGCATACGTAGATTTTCTTTTTGTAATATTTTATCTTTCTAAAGAGCCTCTACCGTTTTGGAGAACATTAACCTTAATCATCATTCTTCGCAAGCGGATGGATGACATTAACATTACAAATGTTTTCCATTGTCTTCATTCACCGCTTCTGATATTTAACGCCTTGCATAAACATTATGGCGCCATCTATCGAAAGCAGTGAGATCTTTCTGTCATTTCTCATACTATGAGGAATTGTTCGGACTAATTCCAGCCGCTCAATTTCACCATAGCACATCGCGACAAAACTCGCGATACCATCCATACCATCTGGATGACTGGCAGTCCACCACTATGCGATTTAGAAGAAATTTTCTTCCTCGCACAATTTCTTTGTGGAATCGATTACCACCGGCGATTTTTCCGGACCGATACGACTTAAGTACCTTCAAGAAAAGAGCCTACTCATTCTTAAAAGGCAACGCATCTGCGATTCCCCTGGTGTTGCAGTTGTTCATGGGCGACGGTAGTCACTTACCATCAGGTGAGCCGCATACTCGTTTGCCTCCTCTCCTATAAAAAACATACTCGCCTCTTACGACACCCAAACGGACAAAATGGGTTATCAATTACCTTAAGCCGACAAAACACGATCACAGGAAAAATAAATGTACTACGTAACACGGAAATGTACCTATGTTCGTTACAATAATAAATATTGTGAATTGTGAATGTTATAAAATTGATATCGCAATCAACACTACTGTTTATTGGTGCTTGTCATAAAACAAATAAAGCGAAATTAATTTCATAATTGAATTGTCATAGTGAATATGAATTATAGTATGCCGATAATAAATTGTGCTACTATTTTTACATGTCAATGAAAATTATAGTACTCGTATTAATTCATTTATCATTAATCCATTACATCCTATCTAGAGTCTTCTGTTAAACACAGACCTCCCCCACAGAATAAACTAAAACTTGTTATAATAAAACTTTAAGAGGAACGATACGGCTTATTGACCTACAAGAAAAGAGCTTACTCTTTTCTAAAAGGCCGGCAATGCACCTGCAGTTCCCTTGGTGTTGCAGTTGTTCATTAGCGGCGGTAGTCACTTACCATCAGGTGAGCCGCATGCTCGTTTGCTCTTCTCCTATAAAAAAAGAGGACGATTTCTGTACATTTGCAACATTTTTCTGAAATTTTAATATTTATACTATCAGTATAGATTACATAACAACAATTTGTATAATAGAATTCTTGCGTTATTTTGCTTATGAATTGTGAAGTCTTTTGCAGCTGTTTATAAAAATAAACGTCTAAGGAAGGGAAAGACATAACCCTCCTTTTTATACAAAGCCACAGTTGGATATATATATATATCTAGCCCCTTGATTATATGTTGCTCAGGGTCATTATCTACCTACATACTAAATTTCATGGAAATTCGTCGTAGATATTGTGTGAATCGTGAATTCATCGACAGATAGACATACAGACAGAGACACAGACAGATAGAAAACTATTAATTTGGCTTCAGCATCGTTTACTTTTTTTTCTACAGGATAAGGGTGACAAACGAGCACACAGTCCATCAGATGGTAAGTGGTTGCTGCGGCCCATAGACATCTACATCTATCCTCTGTTATAAATCAAAATGTAGATGCGTTGTCACCCGTAAGGACTAAGATGGAATGCCTCATTTCCAGTAAAAAGGGCCTCCGGCCACCTGCACTCACCAAGTGAAACGCAGAGGTAAACCTCTACTTCACGCTGGTTTTCTGTGAGGTCGTGGTACCACCCGGTTCGAGCCGGCCCATCCATGCGACACCAAAAGCTGCCGCTTGGCTCTACCACTGTATAACTTATATATGCTTAGCCCCAAGATTTGTTTTTTCCAAAAATTATTATAATTACAGATTGTCAGGATCATCAGGACCAAATAGAAGTTCGTAGTCTCTGCCTACCCCTAAGGTGTGAGTGCTTATTTATATTTATGTATATGACTAAAACTACATTTCCAAAACTACATTTCTAAAGCGTCCAAATTTTTGAGTACTTAGTGATAAGCACTAAAGAAAATATTGGAAAAGTATTTCAGCTAAGAAAGTCGCAGAGACACTGCTTCAGGCAAATAGCCAAAAAAGATAACTTTAAAATTTTGCATATATGCTGTCATATTTTTGATATGTTTATGTGATATTTAAATTGATTTAATCATATTATATTGTGCTAAAACATATAGAAAAATAATTTTAATTTTCTAAATTCAAACCCATCATTATCATCATTACAGCCCTTCACAAGTCCACTGCTGAACATAGGCCTCCCCCAAGGAATGCCACAAAGCACGGTCCTGAGCCACCTGCATCCATCGACTTCCTGCATGTCTTACCAGGTCGTCACTCCATCTTGTGGGGGGACGCCCTACACTTCGCCTACCGGTACGAGGCTGCCACTCGAGAACCTTTCTTCCCCATCGGTTGTCGGTTCTTCGAGCAATATGGCCGGCCCACTGCCACTTCAGCTTACTAATCCGTTGGGCTATGTCGGTTACTCTGGTTCTACTGCGGATATCCTTATTCCTAAGTTTATCACGCAGAGAAACTCCGAGCATAGCCCTCTCCATAGTTCGCTGAGCGACCTTGAGCTTCCTCATACGGCCAGCAGTGAAGGACCACGTCTCAGTTCCGTAAGTCATCACTGGCAACACGCACTGGTTGTACAATTTTGTTTTAAGGTTTTGAGGTATTTCTGACGAGAAGATGTGTCGTAGCTTCCCGAACGCTGCCCAGCCGAGTTGAATCCGTCGATTGACCTCTCGGTCGAAGTTGGACTTACCTAGTCGGACTATTTGTCCCAGGTAAACATACTCGTCAACAACTTCGAGCTTAGTGCTCCCAACAACTACCGGCATAGGTGTGACATGGACATTAAACATAATCTTTGTTTTGTCCATGTTCATCTTAAGACCTATCCGTTGGGAGACACTATTGAGGTCATTGAGCATAGTGCTTAGCTCCTCCAGCGATTCTGCCATGAGGACTATATCGTCGGCAAATCGAAGGTGAGTGATGTACTCGCCATTGATGTTAATTCCGTATCCTTTCCAGTCCAGAAGCTTGAAAACGTCTTCCAATGCAGCGGTGAAGAGTTTCGGGGATATAACGTCACCCTGTCTTACACCTCTCTGCAATTGGATAGGTTTCGTACTCTGGTTCTGTACTCGGATAGCCATCGTAGCTCTACTGTACAAACACTTCAGCACTTCGATATACCGACAGTCAACTTGGCACCGCTGAAGGGACTGCAACACCGCCCAAATTTCGACGGAATCAAAGGCTTTCTCATAGTCCACATACGCCAGACATAGTGGCAAATTGTACTCTTCGGACTTCTGTACAATTTGCCGTAGGGTATTTATGTGGTCTATGGTGCTAAAGCCCTTTCGGAAACCGGCTTGTTCGGGAGGCTGGAAGTCGTCAAGTCTGCGCACGAGACGATTCGTAATGACTCTCGAAAACAGCACGTAGACGCGGCTCAGAAGGGAAATTGGTCTGTAGTTCTTCAAGAGAGCGTTGTCACCTTTCTTGAAGAACAAGACCACCGCACTTCTGCTCCACGCCTCCGGTGTAATGCCACCATGGAGAACGGAATTAAAGAGCTTCTGTAAGACTTCAAGTACCGGTCTTCCACCCGCTTTCAGAAGCTCCGCTGTAATTCCATCCTCGCCTGGGGCCTTGCCGTTTTTAAGGTGCTGGAGAGCCATTCTAATCTCGCTCAGACTGACGTCCGGGATATCTTCGGAATAGTGTCGAATAAGACTCGCTCTTGGATCGTTACTCACACTTGCGTGTGGCTCCAACGATGACGTGTACAGCTGCCCATAGAACCTCTCAATCTCACTCAAAATCTCAGGTGCCCCGGAAACGATGCTGCCACATTCGGTCTTCAGCTTTGACAGTTGGCTCTTTCTGACAGACAGATCTCTGGCAAAGACTTTGGAGCCTTGGTTCCGCTCGATCGCTTCTTCAATACGAGCTGTATTGAAGTTGCGTATTTGGAGATCTGTCTGTTCAGTTGCCTGTATGCTGTCAAATCTGTTGAAGAATGTAGCCTCATCTCCCGTCTAACAGCCATGAGATTAAGAGTGTGATCGGAGAGTTTTTGTGTTCTTCTGCGGTGGGTCTTGCAGAACTTAGCTCCGACCGCATGGACAGTTTCCACGAGCTTGTCATTCATATCGTCCACTTCATTGCAGTCTTCTAGGCACTGAAAACGGTTTTGCACCTCGAGCTGAAAGGTTTCGGGACTTTGGATTAGAGCACGAGGGGGACGGAGCGTTGACTTCATCAGACGAGACCTCTCCAACTTAACATTTAGGTTCAGTGTGCCTCTAACCATTCGGTGATCGCTGCCGGTTTTCACCCTCGCGATTACTGAGACATCGCTGAACAGTTGTCGTCTGGTCGTCATAATGAAGTCAATCTCATTTTTTGTCGAACCGTCGGGGCTCGACCAGGTCCACTTCCTGTGGGGCCGCTTCTTGAAGAAAGAGTTCATCATAAAGAGTCCCTCTTTCTCCATGAAGTCGGCCAGCTGCTGGCCCCTTGGGTTCCGTTGCCCTATTCCAAATTTCCCTACTTTCAGCTCACCGTTCTCTCTTGTGCCTAGTTTTGCATTGAAGTCTCCCATTAACACCGTATATTGGGGTTTGGAGGAATGCATGGCTCTAGAGATATCCTCATACATTTCCTCCACCTCCTCATCGGGGTGTGCCGAGGTTGGTGCGTAAACCTATATGACCTTCAGCGAATACCGTTTGGTGATTCTGAGTATAAGGTATGCAACCCTCGTCGACACACTCCCGATCTTTACAACGTTGTTAACGAGAGACTTGTGGCCGATAAATCCGACATTTCCTTGGGACAGATGGTCGCCCTCCCGGTGATAGAGCAAGTTGCCGGATTCGAGGATTACCGTGTCCTCCCCCTCTCTTCGGTCTTCGGATAATCCTATAATATGCCAGCGCAACTTCTCTATCTTTTCTTCCAGCTCCACGATCTTCTCGTCAGTCCTCAGGGTGCGTGCGTTGTACGTTGCCAGGTCGAGTCGTCTAAGGTGGCAACCGAACCTCCACCGGAGATTCTTAGCACCCCCTGCCCCGCCGTTACCATGGTCGCCACCGTAGCCAGGAATAGCGGGGCCGCCGGGGACTGGGGGCCGTTTATTATTGTCATTGCTCATGGGGGGTATATTGCCATAGTTGCCACGCTTGGCGAGCGGGTTGGCAACCGCAGTTTTTTTTATTCAAACCCAATATACTTAAATTCGATTTTTTTTATTCAATATAAAAGTAACTTACCATTATAAAATGCCCTGTATAGTGACTACAGCATGAATAATTCGGCTCGACCGGGGAAGGACCACGTTCACACGAAACAGTGTAAATTTTTTTACTGAATTTCGTATGGTGAGTGACGAAAAATGAAGAAATTTTTACTGGGAACGTGGCATTCCATCTTAGTCATAAGAGTGACAACGTGTCTAAATACTGACTCTTATTTGTGGATCAATTTTTGTATTTATGTGTGACACTTACTATTCTTTACTCACAAGATATAACTATTTACGAGTAACGATCCAAGAGCGAGTCTTATACGACGCTAATCCGTTGATATCCCGGACGTCAGTCTGAGCGAGATTAGAATGGCTCTCCAGCTCCTTAAAAACGGCAGGGCCCAGGCGAAGATGGAATTACAGCGGAGCTCCTGAAAGCGGGTAGAAAACCGGTACTTGAAGTCCTTCAGAAGCTCTTTAATTCCATCCCCCATGGTGGCACTACACCAGAGGCGTGGAGCAGAAGTGCGGTGGTATTGTTTTTCAAGAAAGGTGACAATGCTCTCTTGAAGAACTACAGACCGATTTCCCTTCTGAGCCACGTCTACGTGCTGTTTTCGAGAGTCATTACGAATCGTCTCGCGCGCAGACTTGACGACTTCCAGCCTCCCGAACATGCCGGTTTACGAAAAGGTTTTAGACCATAGAATACATACATACCCTTCGGCAAATTGTACTGAAGTCCGAGGAGTACAATTTGCCACTATGCCTGGCGTATGTGGACTATGAGAAAGCCTTTGATTCTGTCGAAATTTGGGCGGTGCTACAGTCTTTTCAGCGGTGCCAAGTTGACTGTCGGTATATCGAAGTGCTGAAGTGCTTGTACAGTAGGGCTACGATGGCTATCCGAGTACAGAACCAGAGTACGAAACCTATCCAATTGCAGAGAGGTGTAAGACAGGGTGACGTTAGAAACTCTTCACCGCTGCATTGGAAGACGTTTTCAAGCTTCTGGACTGAAAAGGATACGGTATTAACATCAATGGCGAGTACATCACTCACTTTCGATTTGGCGACAATATAGTATTTATGGCAGAATCGCTGGAGGACCTAAGCACTATGCTCAATGACTACAATAGTTTTTCCCAACAGATAGGTCTTAAGATGAACATGGACAAAACAAAGATCATGTTTAATGTCCATGTCACACCTATGTTGGTAGATGTTGGGGACACTAAGCTCGAAGTTGTTGACGAGTATGTCTACCTGGGACAAATAACGCGACTAGGTAAGTAGAACTTCGACCGAGAGGTCAATCGACGGATTCAACTCGGTTGGGCAGCGTTCGGGAAATTACGGCACATCCTCTCGTCAGGTATACCTCAAAACTTGAAAATAAGACTGTTCAACCAGTGCGTGTTGCCAGTGATGACCTATGGTACTGAGACGTGTTCTTTCACTGCTGGCCGGATGAGGAAGCTCAAGGTCGCTTAGTGAGCTATGGAGAGGGCTATGCTCGGAGTTTATCTGCGTGATAAACTTAGAAATGAGGATATCCGCAGTAGAACCAGAGTGACCGACATATCTCAACGGATTAGTAAGCTGAAGTGGCAATGGGCCGGTCATATAGCTCGAAGAACCGCCAAACCGTTGAGAAAAAAAGTTTCTCGAGTGGCGGCCTCGTACCGGCGGATGAAGTATAGGGCATCCCCTCACTAGATGGAGTGACGACCTGGTAAGATATGCAGGAAGTCGATGGATGCAAGTGGCTCAGGTCCGTGCTTTGTGGCATTCTTTGGGGGAGGCCTATGTTCAGCTGTGGACTTGTAAAGGGCTGTAATGATAATGACTTACTATTCTATTAATTATTTAATTTAAAACCACTTAATTTGGTACGTTATTTTATAACAATTATCCAAAGTAATAAAAGATCTCTAAAGAGAAATCTGGCCGTATGGGGATGCTCAAGGTCGCTCAGCGAGCTATGAAGAGGGCTATGCTCGAGGTTTCTCTGCGTGATAAACTTAGAAATGAGGATATCCGCATTAGAACCAGAATAACTGGCATAGCCCAACGGATTAGTAAGCTGAAGTGGCAGTGGGCCGGCCATATATGTCGAAGAACCGAACACCGATGGGGAAGAAAGGTTTTCGAGTGGCAGCCTCGTACTGGTAGGCGTAGTGTAGGGCGACCCCCCCACTAGATTGAGTGATGACCTGGTAAACATGCAGGAAGTCGATGGATGCAGGTGGCTCAGGACCGTGCTTTGTGGCATTCCTTGGGGGAGACCTATGTTCAGCAGTGGACTTATAAAAGGCTGTAATGATGATGATGATGATATTCAAACATAATATGTATTTTCAATTTGATTTTTTAAAATTCACTATAAAAGTAAAGTGGCATTATAAATGGCCCTGTATAGTGACGACAGCGTGAATATTTTGGTTCGACCGGGGAAGGACCACGGTCACACGAAACAGCGTAAAAAAATTATGGTGAGTGACAAGAAACGCAGACATTTTACTGTGAACGCAGCATTCCATCTTAGTCATAAGAGTGACAACGCATCTAAATATTGATTCTTATGTGCGGATCAATTTTTTGTATTTTTCTGTGACACTACTTACTATTCTATTAATTATTTAATTTAAAACCAATTAGTTTGGTACGTTATTTAAAAACAATTATCTAAAGTAATAAAAAAAAACAGTTGTTCAATATTGAAATAAAAACAGGCAGTATACTCACAAGCCAAACCTAGGAATTTTATGTTGTAGGAATTTTTCGCTGCGTAGAAGTCACATACGTAATAGAACATAGGAACAATTTTCTTACCTAGTTTTTCTGCCAAGGAGTAATGCGTGCACTGTTTTCAACCGACTTCAAAATAAGGAGGTTCTGTTCCGATCTAAAAGTAGAGCTAATATAATTGCAGGCTCTGAGGCATTTTATCTTAGTCATCAGAATCAAAAACACATCTGTCGTCTTCTCAGACGTAACTGCTTTTTACATGGTAGAGCCCTGCTGCAGCTATATTAATAGAATAATTGTAGCACGGATGGGTCGGCTCGACCGGGGAAGGACCACACTCCCACAGAATACCAGCGTAAAATAGCAGCTTGATGCTGCTGTGTTTCGTATGGTGAGTATAGAGAACCGGAGACCTTTTTTACTGGAAATAAAGTATTGTATATTAGTCCTCACGGCTTATAACGCAGCTGTATTTTAATTTGCAAACAAAGATAGATGTTAACGTCTATGGCCCACAGCAACCACTTACCATCAGGTGGACTGTGTGCTCGTTTGTCACCGTTATTCTATAAAAAAATTTAAGTCAGATCAATTTAGTTAAGTTATATAAAAAGGAGCTTATTTACAATTGTCTAAGTGTGACTCCTGCGATATTAGTTTGAGTCGCTCGCGTCCGTAGGCTTTGACCACCTAATCCTAGGCCCACCCTACACGTGTCCCCCGGGTGGTGCTAAACAAGCGACAAAGCCGAAAGAACTGACTCGGCTCCTCGCCGTGTGGTAGCGGCGGAAAAAAAATACCACACCCTACTTTCGCATCATGAGGCACAAAATTAAGGAAATGGCCCCGAGTTCCCGGCGCCCCTTTAATGGGGCAGGGGTGCGAAGAATCTTCGGGAGGAAAAACGGCGACGAGGTTCGCCACCCGTCACGTTCTGTCCCCCGGAGGGGCAAAAATTGGATTGCGGAAGCCCGTCTGGCTACATTGAATGTATGTGGAGGAATGAATGATAAGATGGATGAAGTATGCGATATGATGCATGATAGAGGAATAGACGTGTTATGTGTAAATGAGACGAAACGGAAGGGAAAGGATGTCAATAATAATAATAATAATAATAATAAGAGTGATCAGAAGAGGCTCTATGAATCACTGGAGCGACCAATGTTACGTGGAACGGGCCCAGCACCGAATCAGGCCGACACTATCGCATTCTGGCGCGGCCTGTGGTCAGAGCCCGTAAACCACAGCGAGGGCCCTTGGACGGAAGTTGTGGCGAGTCAGTGTGCGAATGTTACGCCCATGGACCCCGTCATCATAACGCTGGATGACGTAGCTGAGGCGGTCCGTAGAGCCCCGAACTGGAAAAGTCCGGGGCTCGACGGGCTGCATCACTACTGGCTGAAGGGGTTCGTGGTGTGTCACGCTGTACTCGCACGACAGTTTCAAGAGGCTCTCGACCAGAAGTCGCTCCCGAGCCTCTTCACTACTGGGATCACTCATTTGGTTCCTAAAGATCAGGATACCACAGACTCGAGCAAATACCGCCCCATAACGTGTCTACCCACGATATACAAGACACTAACATCCATTTTGAGCGCGAGAATCACTCGTCACCTGAACTCAAATCAGGTGATGTCACGCGCTCAAAATGGATGTAGGGGCGGTGGTCGTGGAACCAAGGAACCACTCCTCATTGACGCGGTCATTGGCAAGGTGGTTAAACGCAACCGTCGGAACCTCTCCGCCGCCTGGATAGACTACAAAAAGGCATTCGACTCGGTGCCTCATACATGGCTTGAGAGGGTCCTCGAGCTGTACAAGGTTGACTGTACAGTTCGAGACTTCCTCGGGCAATGTATGGGGCAGTGGAGTACGATCCTTTGTCATCTAGGTGAGCGGATGACGGCTGCGGAGAACCACATAAGGATAAGAAGGGGTATCTTCCAGGGCGATTGTTTGAGTCCAATCTGGTTTTGCCTCTCTCTGAACCCTCTCAGTACCTTACTGGAGGGTTCCGGGAGGGGATTTCAGCTTCGGAGAGGAGGTACAAGAGTGACCCACCTTTTCTACATGGATGATCTCAAGTTATTCGCCTCCAGTCGCTCCCATCTTATGGAATTGCTAAACATCACGTGTGATTTTAGCAATTCTATTGGAATGGAGCTGGGGACGGATAAGTGTGCGATCCTCCATGTCGAAAGGGGAAGGGTTGCTAACTCTGAGGGCATAGACTTATCTATACCCATCAGCATAAGAACCCTTTCCGAGGCTGAAACATACCGATACCTGGGTATGTCACAGAACATCGGTGTAGATAAGGCGGGTATGAAACGGTCAGTTTGCGATGTGTT
Source organism: Parnassius glacialis (assembly GCA_033319125.1). Classification (NCBI taxonomy): domain Eukaryota; kingdom Metazoa; phylum Arthropoda; class Insecta; order Lepidoptera; family Papilionidae; genus Parnassius; species Parnassius glacialis. Next base: position 38,810,304 of record JAVANC010000028.1, on the reverse strand, counting down.
TTATGCACGCTTGACCAAAGTGCTTAATAGCCTTTTGTCCGGTGTGAATAAGACGCACGCATATAACGGTTGGATCATGCCTGTTCTCATGTATACCTTTGGCATACTCAGGTGGACTCAGACCGAACTGAAAGCTCTGGACAGAAAAGTCCGCACTATAATGACGTCCCACAGGATGCATCATCCGAGATCGTCAGTAATGAGGCTGTACTTGCCGCGGAAGCATGGTGGGCGCGGCTTTTTAAGCGCGCTTACCATGCATAATCGCGAAGTGTGCAGCCTCCGTAATTACTTTCTAACGAGAGCGGATGATCCATACTATAGGGACGTTATTTCTTGTGATAAAGGACTTACCCCTCTATCCTTAGCCAACGAGCAATGGCAAGACCCGGCAGTACAGAGCATTTCCGACCGGGAGACCGTATGGAAGGAGAAAGAGCTCCACGGGAGGTTCTACAAGGCCCTACATGAGCCTTTCGTAGACACAGTCGCCTCCCTCCACTGGCTACGTTTCGGTGACCTCTTTGGGGAAACTGAGGGCTTTGTCTGTGCAATACAGGATCAGGTTATTAAGACCAACAATTATCGGAGATACATCCTAAAGGATGGCACCGTCGACATCTGTCGAGCTTGTCGCCATCCCGGTGAGTCACTTAGGCATGTCATCTCTGGTTGTTCGGCGCTTTCTAACTCTGAGTATTTGCACAGACACAACCTAGTAGCCAGGATTCTACACCAGGAGCTCGCTCTGAAATACGGTCTCGTGGATCGGAAACTGCCATATTATAAGTACTTGCCGGAAGCCGTGCTCGAAAATGACCGCGCCAGGCTCTACTGGGACCGGGCCATCATCACAGATAGGACTATTCTTGCGAATAAGCCTGATATTGTGCTGATGGACCGGGCACAGTCAAGGATATTTTTGGTCGACATTACCATTCCTTATGACGAGAACCTCGTGAAAGCCGAAACAGATAAGCTGACAAAATATCTGGACCTGGCTCACGAGGTGACCGACATGTGGGGTGGTCTGCCGGCCGAAATTATTCCTGTGGTCGTTTCTGCGAACGGGTTAATCCCAGTTAGCCTCTCGGGTCATCTGAGGCGACTGGGACTCCGTGACGGACCGCTCCAAGCTCAAATGCAGAAGGCGGTGCTCTTCGATACCGCCCGCATCGTCCGCCGGTTTCTTTCCCTTTCCCCCTAACCCTCGGCCGTTTGGTCTCCCCTGCCGAGGGCTTCCATCTGGTTGGGTTTTTATATATTTATGTAATTTTTATGTACTTATTTTATTTTATTGATATTTATGTAAGTTTATCATTTTCATTTTCAATGATATATTTATACAACCCAACCAGATGAGACAACTATACAAATACAAAATAATAATAATAATAATAATTTATTTCGATAACATATTGTCTACATTTACAGATAGTGATCGAAGATACCTTTTAAGCAAAAATCTTGCCTGTATTAGGTGCCTTCGCTCTTCCATAGCTACTAGTTAACATAAAGTGTAAACATAACATAGTGTGTGTGTGTGTGTGTGTGTGTGTGTGTGTGTGTGTGTGTGTGTGTGTGTGTGTGTGTGTGTGTGTGTGTGTGTGTGTGTGTGTGTGTGTGTGTGTGTGTGTGTGTGTGTGTGTGTGTGTGTGTGTGTGTGTGTGTGTGTGTGTGTGTGTGTGTGTGTGTGTGTGTGTGTGTGTGTGTGTGTGTGTGTGTGTGTGTGTGTGTGTGTGTGTGTGTGTGTGTGTGTGTGTGTGTGTGTGTGTGTGTGTGTGTGTGTGTGTGTGTGTGTGTGTGTGTGTGTGTGTGTGTGTGTGTGTGTGTGTGTGTGTGTGTGTGTGTGTGTGTGTGTGTGTGTGTGTGTGTGTGTGTGTGTGTGTGTGTGTGTGTGTGTGTGTGTGTGTGTGTGTGTGTGTGTGTGTGTGTGTGTGTGTGTGTGTGTGTGTGTGTGTGTGTGTGTGTGTGTGTGTGTGTGTGTGTGTGTGTGTTTGTTTGTTTGTGTTAAGTTATGCCGTGTGTCTAAGAATAATCTCTGTTTCCTCGTAATCTAAAGGTATTAAATAGTTGGTAACTATTTGCTTGCATTCGCGTAGTGTTTTATTATATATGTCTACGATTTTATTTACTTTATTATATAGATAGGCCGAACGACTGTTGAGTTGATTTTTAGCAAAGGCGGTTCTAGTTTTGGTAAGTGGAATAACATTTTTTTTTCTTCTAGCTGTAATATGGTCTGAGACATAAGGTGTAGTTTTATGTCTTTTTAATATAACTCTAAGAATGTACAGCTTTCTTACAGATAAGACTTTACAAACAGCGTATAGAGAGTGCGTTGGAAATCTTCTACGTTTAAAGAGCATCACTTTCAGTAAAGCACGTTGCGCACGTTCCACCTCAATCATTTTTGTTTTAACCGCTCCTCCCCAAATGGAAATGCAATAAGTTAGGATTGATTGCGCAAGTGAAGTGTAAATTTCTTTAAAAATATTCCTTCTGGGGCTATGATCAACCCCCCACCCCCCAGGCACTACATGTCTCAAGGTCTTGAATATCCAGATCAGTTTTCTTAATCTGGTAGAGACTAGTTCAATGTGCGAATGCCAAGAGAGCCGCTGGTCTATCACAACCCCCAGGTATTTCGTTTTATCAATTCTGTTTATAGCAGGACAATCACAATTAGTGGGTTCAGTATCAGGATTGCAAGAGTGAATTAATAGATTGAAGTTAGTGTCAGGTTGTGAATGATTTTGAATACTGTAACAGATGTAATTAGTTTTGGCTGTATTCAGGGTCAACAGATTATTTTTTAACCAGTTGTTAATCAAGTGCAGGCCTGATTCAGCATTATTCTTCACATCAGCCCAGTTTTTCCCAGAAAAAACGACTGCTGTATCATCGGCGTAGGAAAAGATGTGCGCATGGTCAATTTTTAGATTACAGAGGTCATTAATATATATAAGAAAAAGCGTTGGTCCTAACACACTTCCCTGTGGTACACCATAAGATACAGCAACGTCTTCACTGATGTAATGACCCAATTTCACTCTTTGCATTCTATCAGAGAGATAACTCTTAAAGAGAGATAGCGCAACATCTCTGATACCTAATTGTTCTAGTTTTTGGACAAGAATAGGGATGAAAACGGTATCAAACGCTTTCCTGAGGTCCAAAAAAACAGTCAGACACTTGATCCCTTTATCCATCGTGTCAGTGACTAGTTGGCTAAGTGCAGCTATTGCATCTTCAGTTGATCTGCCCTGTCTGAAGCCAAACTGTGACCTCGATAGGAGCCGAAATTTTTCTAAGTAATTTAATAATCTAGAATTCAAAAGTCTCTCAAGTATCTTCGAAATAGCTGGCAGTACCGAAATTGGCCTATAATTACCCACATCTTCTCTGTCCCCACTCTTGTATACAGGAGTGACTACTGACTTTTTTAGCGGGGCTGGAAAAACGCCCTGCTCAAAACATAAGTTAGCTAAGTGAGTAACTATAGGTACAATTTCGTTTTTTACAAGTTTTAAGAACGTGATGGGAATTTTGTCCCAACCAGGAGCGCCATCTGATCTCAAGTTCATGAGTGTTCTTTTGACTTCTTTCACATCAGTTTGTAGCAAGACAAAGGAGTTGCATGTAGCAACAGTATTTCTAGTTCCGAGAATTAGATTAGAATTGCCACTAGGATTAATATTTTCGGCAAGATGCTCTCCTATTTTCGCAAAATAATTGTTAATATGATTTGCAGATTCAGTTGGATCATTTTTCAGTTTGAATAACACCTCACTTTCATCATATGATTTATTGTTAAAGGTAATGGTTTTTATATTTTTCCACAGCAGTCTATTATTACTAACTGATTTAGTAAGCAAGTCCCTTTCGTATTTCCTTTTAAGTTTTTTAATAAGCTTATTACAGAAATTTCTATATCTAGTGTAGGTTATTTTTAATATTTCATTGTGACTCTCTTTTCGAAGCTGTTTTTGTAGTTTGTTACGATGTTTGATGCATCGTAAAATGCCGGGAGTAATCCACGGCTTTATTGTGCGCTGGCTTCTAGGAATCGAGATATTGATGGTATTCGAATTCAGTGATTCAGTGAGCATAGCTATCAGACGGTCAGATAAAGCCGTTGGATCACTATAAAACAGTAATTCATTAATATTTTTTTGCTTAATAATAATTCTAAAAGTTATTACAAAATGAAACAGAGACAAAAAATACAAATAACACAATAAAAACAGATAATCAGGCAGAATAACAGAGTTTATCAGTTGGGTGAGCTTAGTATAAACAGTAATACCATAGGTTGGCAGTACATGTTCAGATAGTCAGATTACTTGGGTTCCCTGCTGCTGTCTACCCAGTAGTTGGTGTACTTGACTTTCATTACGTATCATTATAATTGGAGAGTTTTCATTCTCTCTTACATATACTTTACCATAGGCGGTCCAGCAGAATTTATAGTTCTTTGACTTGGCCAGATCACGCGCCAAGAAATGTAAACGCGCTCCTTTAGGGGTTAGATGCTCGGACAGGAATATAGGGGTATCTTCTTGTGTTTTAAAGCCGAGATGTTTGGCACACAGCTTACATTTATGTTTGATATTAAATGATTTTGCTGCTTTTAGTAAATCATTCTTTAGTATGGTCGAACTCGTTTCCACTACAATGGTTGGGCTTTTATTGTTAATGGACTTTGGCCGTACTCTGTAAATATCTTTAATATCCATTTTGGTGATATTGTAGTCCAGAGACTTGGAGAGAGCACTAACCATCTCAATAAGGTCTTCTTTTTTTTCGTTAGGCTTTTTCGGAACATTTTTAATTTCGAAGCTAGACTTACGATTTTCCAATTGTAATTCTTCCATTTTATTCTCCAGAACAGTAATATAATTCCTATCCTGCTTAACCTGTGTTTCAAGTTCGATTATTCGCTGCCTAAACTCCTCATTTTGTGCGGCTAAGAAAGACACTGAGCTTTCAATGTTATTATTTGTCTGTTGTATCTCTTTAAGTACGGTAGTAGTATGCCGTGTAGTGGCGGTCAAGAATATCCACTACCCCATATCCTCCCGTGGGTGTCGTAAAAGGCGACAATGGGAAACAGGCGGGAGATGGGCAGCAGCATCTCCCTGATAATAGCCAAAGTTACAATAAAAAAAAAACTGCGGTTGCCAACCCGCTCGCCAAGCGTGGCAACTATGGCAAATACCCCTCTATGAATGTAACAAAGAGACGGCCCCCAGTCCCCGGCGGCCCCGCAATTCCTGGCTACGGTGGCGACCATGGTATCGGCGGGGCAGGGGGTGCTAAGAATCTCCGGTGGAGGTTCGGTTGCCACCTTAGACGACTCGACCTGGCAACGTACAACGCACGCAACCTGAGGACTGACGAGAAGATCGTGGAGCTGGAAGAAGAGATAGACAAGTTGCGCTGGCATATTATAGGATTATCCGAAGTCCGAAGAGAGGGGGAGGACACGGTAATCCTCGAATCCGGCAACTTGCTCTATCACCGGGAGGGCGACCATCTGTCCCAAGGAGGTGTCGGATTTATCGTCCACAAGTCTCTCGTTAACAACGTTGTAAAGATCGGGAGTGTGTCGACGAGGGTTGCGTACCTTATACTCAGAATCACCAAACAGTATTCGCTGAAGGTCATACAGGTTTACGCACCAACCTCGGCACACCCCGATGAGGAGGTGGAGGAAATGTATGAGGATATCTCTAGAGCCATGAATTCCTCCAAAACCCAATATACGGTGTTAATGGGAGACTTCAATGCAAAACTAGGCACAAAAGAGAACGGTGAGCTGAAAGTAGGGAAATTTGGAATAGGGCAACGGAACCCAAGGGGCCAGCAGCTGGCCGACTTCATGGAGAAAGAGGGACTCTTTATGATGAACTCTTTCTTCCAGAAGCGGCCCCACAGGAAGTGGACCTGGTCGAGCCCCGACGGTTCGACAAAAAATGAGATTGACTTCATTATGACGACCAGACGACAACTGTTCAGTGATGTCTCAGTGATCGCGAGGGTGAAAACCGGCAGCGATCACCGAATGGTTAGAGGCACACTGAACCTAAATGTTAAGTTGGAGAGGTCTCGTCTGATGAAGTCAACGCTCCGTCCCCCTCGTGCTCTAATCCAAAGTCCCGAAACCTTTCAGCTCGAGTTACAAAATCGTTTTCAGTGCCTAGAAGACTGCAATGAAGTGGACGATATGAATGACAAGCTCGTGGAAACTGTCCATGCGGTCGGAGCTAAGTTCTGCAAGACCCGCCGCAGAAGAACACAAAAACTCTCCGATCACACTCTTAATCTCATGGCTGTTAGACGGGAGATGAGGCTACATTCTTCAACAGATTTGACAGCATACAGGCAACTGAACAGACAGATCTCCAAATGCATGCGGCGGGACTTGCGCAACTTCAATACAGCTCGTATTGAAGAAGCGATCGAGCGGAACCAAGGCTCCAAAGTCTTTGCCAGAGATCTGTCTGCCAGAAAGAGCCAACTGTCAAAGCTGAAGACCGAATGTGGCAGCATCGTTTCCGGGGCACCTGAGATTTTGAGTGAGATTGAGAGGTTCTATGGGCAGCTGTACACGTCATCGTTGGAGCCACACGCAAGTGTGAGTAACGATCCAAGAGCGAGTCTTATTCGACACTATTCCGAAGATATCCCGGACGTCAGTCTGAGCGAGATTAGAATGGCTCTCCAACACCTTAAAAACGGCAAGGCCCCAGGTGAGGATGGAATTACAGCGGAGCTTCTGAAAGCGGGTGGAAGACCGGTACTTGAAGTCCTTCAGAAGCTCTTTAATTCCGTCCTCCATGGTGGCATTACACCGGAGGCGTGGAGCAGAAGTGCGGTGGCCTTGTTCTTCAAGAAAGGCGACAACGCTCTCTTGAAGAACTACAGACCGATTTCCCTTCTGAGCCGCGTCTACGTGCTGTTTTCGAGAGTCATTACGAATCGTCTCACGCGCAGACTTGACGACTTCCAGCCTCCCGAACAAGCCGGTTTCCGAAAGGGCTTTAGCACCATAGACCACATACATACCCTTCGGCAAATTGTACAGAAGTCCGAAGAGTACAATTTACCACTGTGTCTGGCGTATGTGGACTATGAGAAAGCCTTTGATTCCGTCAAAATTTGGGCGGTGCTGCAGTCCCTTCAGCGATGCCAAGTTGACTGTCGGTATATCGAAGTGCTGAAGTGTTTGTACAGTAGAGCTACGATGGCTATCCGAGTACAGAACCAGAGTACGAAACCTATCCAATTGCAGAGAGGTGTAAGACAGGGTGATGTTATATCCCCGAAACTCTTCACCGCTGCATTGGAAGACGTTTTCAAGCTTCTGGACTGGAAAGGATACGGAATTAACATCAATGGCGAATACATCACTCACCTTCGATTTGCCGACGATATAGTCCTTATGGCAGAATCGCTGGAGGACCTAAGCACTATGCTCAATGACCTCAATAGTGTCTCCCAACGGATAGGTCTTAAGATGAACATGGACAAAACAAAGATTATGTTTAATGTCCATGTCACACCTATGCCGGTAGTTGTTGGGAGCACTAAGCTCGAAGTTGTTGACGAGTATGTTTACCTGGGACAAATAGTCCGACTAGGTAAGTCCAACTTCGACCGAGAGGTCAATCGACGGATTCAACTCGGCTGGGCAGCGTTCGGGAAGCTACGACACATCTTCTCGTCAGACATACCTCAAAACCTTAAAACGAAATTGTACAACCAGTGCGTGTTGCCAGTGATGACTTACGGATCTGAGACTTGGTCCTTCACTACTGGCCGTATGAGGAAACTCAAGGTCGCTCAGCGAGCTATGGAGAGGGCTATGCTCGGAGTTTCTCTGCGTGATAAACTTAGGAATGAGGTTATCCGCAGTAGAACCAGAGTAACCGACATAGCCCAACGGATTAGTAAGCTGAAGTGGCAGTGGGCCGGCCATATAGCTCGAAGAACCGACAACCGATGGGGAAGAAAGGTTCTCGAGTGGCAGCCTCGTACCGGTAGGCGAAGTGTAGGGCGTCCCCCCACGAGATGGAGTGACGACCTGGTAAGACATGCAGGAAGTCGATGGATGCAGGTGGCTCAGGACCGTGCTTTGTGGCATTCTTTGGGGGAGGCCTATGTTCAGCAGTGGACTTGTGAAGGGCTGTAATGATGATGATGATGAAGTACGGTATTTACTTGTTTAAGTTCATTGGTTTGGGAGGCAGAAAAAAATGTCATTAACCTACGCATTTCTTGTTTAAAATCATCCATTTGGTTATACATCGAATCATCCAATTGGTCCCTGCGTCTCTTATTTCGTTGGGAAACAAAGTTTGGAGGCGTAATAAGCGAGAGATCCGTGTCAGAGGCAGTTCTGTTAAGTACAGTATCCGTATGTACTAAGGTAGCAGAGCTACTAGGAGATGTATTCGCCGCTGCTGATGTCACGGATGACGTAGCGTCGGGGCGTGTGGCCATATTGCCTCTAAGATGGCTTTAGTGCAGTGGTAGGTGGTGGTAGTATCCCTTAATTGGGTGGCGATGCAAAAGTGGGTGTGTGACTGTTATCCAACACAAATAGTGACGATACGCTAACGCAGAATTGGTTGTAGTTATAGTTGCGTACGTAGGCGGAGTATGAAGTACTAGGCGCTCATAAAGTTGAAAGAGGTAGTAGAACTGTTTGCACCTTCTTAGACCGCTAATTGGATGGTGTTGAGACGTGGGGGTGCGGCTGTTGCTCAACAAAAATGGTGTCAAAGCGCTCGCACAGGAATGGTAGTAATTTATACTTGCGTCACAGCAGTAGGCGGAGCACGAAGTACCAGGCGCTCAGGAAGTTCTGAGAGGTAGTAAAACTGTTTGCAACTTCAAGTTTATGCACTACTATTATTTTGTCCGAATTTAATAACACTGATTGTATTTTAATTTTTAATAAACGAATTTAAAATAGCTCCAGAGACACAACTGTTCCTTACGGAGGTCCGAGGGAAGAGGGAATACACATGACATGTATACCGCGTACTGGTCTGGTGTAGACGAGACCAAGCGGGCATGCCAGGGAGTCGGTATCATCCTTTCAGAAAGAATGGGTCATTGTGTGAAAGAGTATGAATGTGTAAGCCCGAGACTGCTATGGATACGAATGAAAGTGGGCTTAAAGAAGTTGTTTGTTTTAGGGGTCTACGCCCCAGACATGTCTAAGCCCACTTATATCCGAGAGCAGTTTTGGGAGTTGGTAAGGATGGTGCTAATGAAATGCAAGGTTAATGAAAATATTGTGATATTAGGCGATTTTAATGGAAGGGTTGGGGTGAGGAGGCTTGGTTATGAAAGGATATTGGGAACGTTTGGTGATGAAAGTATAAATGAGAATGGTGAAAGCCTTCTCGCCGTATGCATGGAAAAGAGTCTTTTTGTGACGAACACATTCTTTCGTCAAAAGAAGATTCACACGTATACATGGGAAAGAGGTGATGATAGAAGTATGATAGATTTCATAATTGTTGACGAAAGAATGAGGAGCGTGGTGGTAGATACAAGGGTTTACCGGGGCTCTAACGTAGGGACGGATCATTACTTGGTCTTATGCCGAATTAATGGTCTTTTCAGACGTTGGAGGCATCGGACATCTGTGTCTACCACTGCGTCACACCGTATAAGAACAGAGAGGTTACAAGATGAAGGTGTGAAAGAGAAGTTCAAATGTAGATTGAGAGAAAATATAAGTGGTATGGCTGAATTGTGTATGAATGATTTAGACTTGGAGACTGTGTGGTATAATATCAAGAAAGGTTTAGTGGATGCAGCTACCGAAGTAAGTGGTGTAAGTAAGAGAAAGAATGAAAGGAAAAATAACACGTTATGGTGGGATGATGAGGTACGGATGGAAGTTGAAGCAAAGAAGAAAGCATGGCCAGATTTACTAGCAACCAAGGCTAGTAATTCTAGCAGTATGAATGGTGATATTGAAAGGAAAAAGGCAGTCTTTAGACACCTAAATAAGAGAGTAAAAGAAGTAGTTGAAAGGAAAAATCAAGAAAGAACGGATAAGAATGATAGAAGAATATCGGATAACTTCCAGGCAAACATTAAAATGTTCTGGAAACTCGTAAGAACTACCAGGGGACATTCAAAACAGCCTAGAAGGAATGCTATACGAGACCAGAATGGCTGTATTCTGAATGACGAAGTTTTGAGTTTAAGGAGATGGAAGGAATACTTTGAAAGCGTGTTTATGAGTGATGAGACGTTTAAATTAAATGAAATAGAAATTCCGAAAGAAGACGAAATAGATAGAGATGTAAGTATAGATGAAATAATGAAAGCAATGAAAAGTATGAAAGCAGGTAAGGCAGCCGGTTATGATAGAGTATCTCTCGAAATGTTAAGGGCTGGAGAAGGAGTGGTAGCAGACCTGCTGTACACCTTGTTTAATTTATGTTGGGAACTTAAGCGGGTACCGGGAGACTGGTGCAAAGCCGTGATAGTCCCAAAATGAAAATGATCACAGCAGGACTGTGAAAACTACCGTGGTATCAGCCTTCTTAGCACTGTGGGGAAATTGTATGCTAAGGTACTAATTGAAAGAGTTATGAAAGAAACTGATGGAAAAATTTGGGATGTGCAAGCGGGATTTAGAAAGGGAATGGGATGTACAGATCAGGTCTTTTCCATGCGCATGATCACGGAAAAGTTTTTGGCCAAAAACCAAAAAGTTTTTTGTGCGTTCATAGACTTAGAGAAGGCTTATGACAGAGTGGATAGGGATGTGTTATGGCAAACACTGAACTCATTTGGGTTGAGCGCTGGCTTGATACAGGCATTGAAGTCTCTATATAGGGACTCTAGTGCCTGTGTCAGGATCAACGGGGCCTACTCGGACTGGTTTGGCATCCATAAAGGTGTCAGACAGGGCTGTGTGGCTTCCCCGTGGCTGTTCAACCTATTTATGGACAGTTGTTTGGAAAATTTGAAAGTAGAAGAATGCGGGTTAAGAATGGGTGAGTTAACCGTCAAATGCCTTTTGTACGCCGATGATCAAGTCATACTTGCGTCGTCGGCAGCCGAGTTGCAAATGATGGTTACATTAATGAACAGGACATTCAAAGAAAAGGGAATGAAAGTGAACGCAAGTAAGACGAAAGTTATGGTTTTTGAAAGAGAAGAAAGTAAAACGATATGTGAAATAAGAACAGAAAGGGAGTTGGTAGAGCAAGTAGATGAGTTTGTGTATTTGGGATGTGTGTTTAGCAGGGATGGTAGATATGATAAGGATATAGAACGACGAGTGAATGCAGGAAATAGAGTGAATGGGACTCTACACTCTATTGTGAAAAGTCAGAATGTGTCCAAAAAGGCACGTATGGCAATTCACAATGCCGTGTTATTGCCTACTTTAATGTATGGTAGTGAAAGTTGGGTGTGGCAGCACGAGAGTAGAATAAATGCTGTAGAAATGCGGTCATTAAGGAGTATGTTAGGGATGAATCTGAATGACAGAGTGAGAAATTGTTTAATAAGAGAAGAGTGTGGTTTGCAAGATGATGTTGTGACCAGGATTAAGAAAGGAATGCTTCGGTGGTTTGGTCATGTAGAAAGAATGAATGAGGAAAGAGTGACAAAGAAAATTTATGTTGCAGATGTGAACGGCAGAGTCGGGAAGGGTCGCCCTAGGCGAAAGTTTATCGACCAAATTGGCGATATATTGAAAATGGGCCAAATCAAGAGTACCTTTAACCGACGAGCGTGTATGCGTAGGTATATGGATGTGGAGGAAGCGAGAGAAGTCTGTCAGGATCGTGCCAAATGGAAGTCCATAGTCTCTGCCTACCCCTCTGGGTGACAAGCGTGAGTGTTTATGTATATTATGTATATTATTTAAACGTTAGAATTTTTACACATTTATTTATATTTTTTTGCTAAAAATATTTAAGCACGTGGGTCGCCTTTTAGGAAATACGTTCATCATTATCATAATAACGGCCCTTCATAAGTCCACCGCTGAACAAAGGCCTGCATTCATCGAGTCCGGTTCTTTTTATGGTATTTCAAGCTCTATGAAACAAAATAACATCTTTCTAATACAAAATTTCTTTAAGAAGTTTAGTGACATGGAAGGAAAACTAGTAAATTGCATTCTGCTGGCATCTACGAGGAGCGAGCAAACTTCAACCGTCTAATAAATGAAAGAGTCTCGATCACTAAACTCATCGCTAGTCACTAAAGCATTTGGTAGATAATAAAAGTTAAAGCTTCAGTCTTTTTTAAAAAGATCATTTATAATTTTAAGAATATTAAAGATTGTGTGCTGAAGATTGTCAATTTTAACCGTTACCACGCTAGACTAAACATTTTCTCATCATTTTATGTTTTTGACTTTTATCTGGAAGATGATACTGGCCATCTCCTGTTTCTGTTTCCACCCTTCGACTCTTACGACACCCACGAGTTGATACGAGGCAATTCATTCTTCTACACCTCCATTTCTCAGCCATTAATATTAATTCGAATATTACTAAAATCTTTTAATATTAAATCACTATAGAGCCTGTTTTACGCTGGTGTTCTATGTCAGCGAGGCCCTTCCTTAATGGAGCCAACCCATTTGTTCTACAGCCGTAATATAGCTGCAGTTTAGTTCTCTGCTTGCTGGACTTGCGAACAATAGATCAACGAGGCAGTCAAACACGCATACGGCGTAAACGCATAATATTTTTTTACGTGGTAGAGCCATGCTGCATCTGTAAATTTGTAGCACGAATGGGTTTGCTCGACCGGGGAACGATCAACCTCTAACATTATATCAGCGCAAAACAGTAGGTATATTCTGCTGTTTTTTTTTTACTGCCGACTTCCAAACAGGAGACGGTACTCAATTCGACTGTATGTTTTTTATGTGTGTTACCTCATAACTCTTTACTGGGTGAACCGATTTCGATGATTCTCTTTTATTTGAAAGCTGGTACTTCACGTTTGGTCCTGTATAAAGTCAGATCGGGTCAAGGTCAGACCAATAGTTTTTGAGTTATTCTTAATAACTTATATTGAAATCGGTAGTTCAACATTTTTAATTTTAAATTATTATAGGATTGAATAATTTATTTAATCAGGCGAGACTTTGCGGAAATCAATTATATTAAAGATGGTAAAAATTACCTCGCGTACATCCGCTCGATAAAATTAATCAATAATAAAATTTTATAGAGCGAATTCAATTTTTATTATCTATAATCTTATAATTATATAAGATGGAATGCGTTATAGGCCATAATTGTACTAAACATACAACTATGACGAAAATTGAGCAAACAGTCCACCTAATGGTAAGTGGTTGCTGTGACCCATAGACATCTACAACTGTCCTCAACAAAAAATCAAAAAACTGATGCGTTGTCACCCGTGAGGACTAACGTGGAATGCCTCTTTTCCAGTAAAAAGGGTCTCCGGTTCTCTACACTTGCCATACGAAACACAGCAGTATTAAGCTGCTATTATACGCTGGTATTCTGTGAGAGCGTGGTCCTTCTCCGACCGAGCCAACCCATTCGTGCTCCAACTATACTATTAATATAGTTGCAGCATGGCTCTACTACGTATCGATATATGGTATATGGTGATAGTAATGGTGGTCTTTCCAGCACCAGCGCCTAAGTTGCGAGACATCTGTTACTGTATGACGAATACTGCACGGCAAAGGCTCTTAACCAATAGATTTTCATGAATTGGAATAGATGTCTTTTTTCTGCCAACTTCCAAAAAGGAGACGGTACTCAATTCGACTGTATGTTTTCTTTTATGTGTTACCTCGGTTGTTACCTCATAACTTTTTACTGGGTGAACCGAATTCGATGATTTTTTATTTGAAAGATGGTACTTCTCGGGTAGTACCATATCAATTTGATCAAGGTCAGACCAATAGTTTTTGAGTTATTCTTAATAACTTACATTGAAGTCGACTGTACAAAAAATTTTATTTTAAATTATGTAATAATACAATGTGATTGCCTTTAAGACAAGAAAGATGGGCATTTTCTAGGAAAGTGCACTCTATCACCGATTACCATCAGATGGGATTGTAATCAAGCAAAGCATTTTATATACTACAAAAAATATATGTAATGTGGTGGTGGAATAACCTCCTGGGAAGAAGTTCTACGAAGGAAAGGAGCTCTATCACGGGTCCTACCAACATCACCACTACCTACTTGTTAAATTGTTTATTATTTGCGGACTGTTTAATTACCTTTAGCTGCCTTTGGTTAAGTAGCTTTCTAATTAGTGTGTTTCTTAATTCCAGAAATGATCTCAAATGAAATCGGAGAATTTAATTTTACTGAACCTCTTGGAGTTAATCGACTCTCATTATAACGTTTGGAATTTCATAATTAAATGAACGTTAACAACGTTCTTGTTCTAACTTAACTATTTGTATAAAATTACAATTACGTTTGAGTCAAAATACTTTAAAGATATTTAAAACAATTGTTAATTTAATCATTAACTATTAAATCTTTATCTCATAACAAACAAACCCAAATTAACTCCTAATGTTTCAATCTTTTTGTCTTCCCACCTGGAAGCTATTGTATTGATTATGATTTTCTTAAGTAATATTTCTAATATATGTCCACGTTTTGCCATCCCTTAAATCCTTTTGTTTAAAATATATTATTGTAGTAAAAGATACTAAGTTACGTGAGTCCGTTACGAAACTTTTTCTTCTAGCATATCTCTTTTTTTTTTGCGGATGGAAAATCATCAAATGACGCCTTTCGCTCTGGGTGGAGCGGAAGGGAGTGTCAGACTTTTACTGACTAAAAACCATCCGTGTTCCTTCGTCGGCCCTTGCGGGCCCCTTCACGCTGCTGACAGCTCTTTGAGGCGCGCGTGGAAAAAAACGCGCCGTCGACACGGCCTGTCGTCGTTAGACGGACGGACGGCGAGCTACCCATTGCTCGCCGTCCACAGGCCCGCGCCTACGGGGGCCGGGGGCCACGACGTAGCCCCCGACGCCCGGGGCGTCTCCCGCGGCGGCCGGGAAGGAAAGCTGCTGCTCTCTCCTTATCCCGCTTCGCCACCTCCTTCGCTAGCATCACTGCTTCGCAGAAGGTGGTGACGGCATCCCATTCCGTCTCGCTCCGGACCATGGCTTCGACCAGTGCCGGACGCGAGAGGTCGCCGCCGCCTATCGCCGCTACGAGGACACGGCGATGCTCCGCCCAAGCAGGGCACACCTCCACGGTGTGCTCCACCGTGTCCTCCGGTCGATCCTCGCAGTGGGAGCACCCGGGCGTTTCCTCCCGCCCGATTCGGTGCAGGAACCTCCCGAACACACCGTGTCCGGTTAGGACCTGCGTCAGGCGGAAGGTGAGGACGCCGTGGCGTCTCTCAAGCCACTCCTCAAAGAGGGGTCTTATCGCCGCTATAGTGGCGTGCCCAGCATGCCGGAAGTCTGTCCGCTGCACGACAACTTGCCGCGGCAGCGGGGTTTCCCCCCGGCATATTGCCTCCGCGCGCCATTCGTGCAGGCGCGCGAGGACTATCGCCTCCAGATCCCATGGCGGCAATCCGGCAAGGAGGCACGCCGCCTCGCGGGAGATCGTGCGGTAGCCGCGAACCATTTTCACGGCGACCACCCTTTGGGGGGCGTTCAGGTGGTGGACGGCAAGCCGCGCCAAAACACGCGCCCACACCGGGGCCCCGTAAAGGGCCATGGACCGCACAATCCCCGCGTAGAGCCTCCGGTAGGAGGCGTTTGGCCCCAGGCCAGGTTCGGCAGGAGCCACCTGAAGGCAGCCCCGGTCCGTTCCAGTTTGGGGGCCAAACGTCGGAAGTGCTCAACGAAGTTCCATCGGCCGTCGAGGACGAGTCCTAGGTACTTCAACGTCGACTCGACGCCGATGGATACCCCTCCTACCAACTTTACGGAACTTTTTCTTATAGCATATCTGAAGAACATATTATGACTTTGTCTCCAAGCCAATTTAACTGATTTATGACGCGTATGATTCACAATGACCACCTGATTTAGTTTTTTTTTAATTTTAAAATAAAGTCTATAGTTAAAAGAAACAGGAAACATTTTTAATTACCCACCAATTGTGGTGTTATCAAAGAAGACACCGGATCCCTCTCACACCTTGTTAACAGTGGTAGAGCCACGCGGCAGCTTTTGCTGTCGCACGGATGGGCGGGCTCGAATCTGGGTGGTACCACGACCTCACAGAAAACCAGCGTGAAGTAGAGGTTTACCTCTGCGTTTCGCTTGGTGAGTGCAGGTGGCCGGAGGCCCTTTTTACTGGAAATGAGGCATTCTATCTTAGTCCTCACGGGTGACAACGCATCTACATTTTGATTTGTAATAGAGGATAGATGTAGATGTCTATGGGCCGCAGCAACCACTTACCATCAAGTGGACTGTGTGCTCGTTTGTCACCCTTATCCTTTTAAAAAAAAACACCTATTTATCCCCTTGTTTACCAGACATTCATATATCATATACGTGGTAGAGCCATACTGCAGCTATATTAATAGTATTATTGTAGCACAAATGGGTCGGCTCGACCAGGAAAGGACCACGCTCTCACAGAATACCAGTGTAAGCAGCTTAATGCTACTGTGTTTCTTATGGTGAGTGTAGAGAACCAGAACCTTTTTAATGGAAAAGAGGCGTTCTATCTTAGTGCTCACGGCTGACAACGCATCTGCATTTTAATTTGGAAACGAAGATAGATGTAGATGTCTATTGGTCACAGCAACCACTTACCATTAAGTGGAATGTGTGCTCGTTTGTCCCCTTATTCTATAAAAAAAGTTCTAGCACTCTTTCTCTGTCTAGGATTCCGTCTGGGTAGGTTCCACCTTCTTACTTATGTGGGCCGTCACATAGTGGTACGTGAGCTGCTGTGTTCCGGTCCTTCCCCGGTCGAACCGACATATTCGTGCAGATTCGTGCTGCAACTATACCAGTAATATAGCTGCAGCATGGCTTTACCAAATTTAAAAAAAATATTATAATTTTTGTATATGGTAAAGTCATTATGCAGTATACTGGTATAGTTGTGGTACGAATGGATCGGCTCGACCGGGGAAAGACCAAGCTCTTACAGAATACCAGCGTAAAATAGCAGTGTAACACTGTTGTGTTTCGTATGGTGAGTGAAAAGAACCGGAAAGCCTTTTTACTGGAAACAAAGCATTCAATCTTAGTCCTCACGGGTGACAAAGCATCTGCATTTTGATTTGTAATCGAGGATAGATGTAGATGTCTATGTGTCACAGCAACCAAGTATCATCAGGTGTGCTCGATTTTCTACTACGGTTTTGGTTAGAATCACTGATGATATTCGCCTAGGCATGGATAATCAGCAGGTTACAGTATTTACATTGCTTGACTTTAGTAATGCCTTCAATACTGTAGACTTTGATGTTTTACTCGCTGTCCTAAGTTCTCTTAACATATCTCCTGAAGTAATTGGTTGGTTTCATAGTTACTTGCAAGGGCACCGGCAACGTGTACAAATTCAAGACACGTTTTTTGATTAGTCTGCTGTCAAAGCTGGCGTCCCACAAGGTGGCGTGTTGTCTCCTCTATTGTTGTCTATTTTCATCAATTCGATCTGTTCCCACATTACTGCTCTTTACCACCTATATGCAGACGATTTACAAATCTACTCTCAATGTAAGATTGCGGATCTCACCAATACAATTACGTTAATTAATGAAGATCTGATTCGTATTTCTCATTGGTGTAATTCATTTGGGCTTAAAGTTAATCCATTGAAGACTCAAGCCATTATTATTGGGAGTTCAAAATTAATCTCTCGGTTAACTTTGTCGCTGCTCCCGCCAGTCATATTCGAAGGGACATTTATCCCATACAGCGACAAAGTTAAGAATTTAGGTATTATGTTCGATCAGACTTTGTCTTGGGGACCGAAAGTGAGTGAAGTAAGTCGAAGAGTGTTTGCCGCAGTTGGTTCACTTCGAAGATTACGCAATGTTCTCCCCATTCCTGCTAAAGTTGCGCTGGCTCAGTCTCTTCTTTTACCGATCCTTGACTACGCGGCACTTGTTATCTTGACCTAACAGTCGAGCAACTTAATAAACTTGAGCGGCTTCAAAATTATTGCATAAGGTATTTGGGTTACGAAAGTATGACCACAAATCCGAATTTCGCCATAATCTCAAGTGGTTACGGATTCGCCTTCGCAGGAATACTCACATTCTTCATCTTCTTTACTGCATTCTGTTCAATCCGACCACTCCTTCTTATTTGAAAGACCGATTTATATATTTAAGTAGTTTACACTCCTTACCTCTACGATCTCAAAATAATCTCCTCCTAAGTACTCCTAGACATTCCTCTTCCTTCTATTCTAATTCTTTTACGGTTACCGCTATACGACTATGGAATTCTCTCCCCTTACATATTAAAGAATCTAAATCTCTTCCTATATTTAAAAAAAAATTAAAACTTTATTACCTTTCCTCTTAAGTTACTACCTATCGTCATTCACTTTTTTGTTTTTTTTTTTCTTTAATCTTTTATGTTCTTCTATTTATCTTTCTACATTATATTCTATACACCCCTTCCGCTATCTTTTAAAAATAGTATCCTCTGCCCTAAGGTTGCCTGGAAGAGATCGCTGTTTTAGCGATAAGGCCGCCTGTTGTACCAATGTCCCTTTAACTATATAAATTTTGAATTTTGAACCATACGTGGCAGAGCCATGTTGCAGTTATATTATGGTTGTAGTACAAATGGGTCAGCTTGATCGGGGAAGGACCACGCTCGTTTCGTTTGATGAGTGTAGAGAAACAGAGACCCTTTTAGCTGATTTTGATTCTTAATTGAAGATAGATGTATCTATGGCCACATTATTCACTGATAATGAGGTGGGCTGTGTGCTTGGTTGTCACACTTATTCTATAATATTTAACTGATATTGATATTTATTTTTTTTAAATAATTTAATTATATTCCACCATTAAAATTGGCAAAATAAGGAATGTGACTATATTTAAATAGTGTTTTTAATGGTTTAGTCCACAAGAAATGGTAAAAAAATTTATATAAAAATAAAAGCCGACTGCAATCAACAAGAAAGAACACAATCATTTCATATTCTTCTATATACTTCCTTTTTTACCGTTTTGTGGCAGTGAAAGAATATCCACTGCTATCATTCCTTGGGTGTCGTAAAAGGCGACAGAAGTATACAAATCAGGAGATGGGCAGCAGCGTCTTCCTAATAATGACTAAAAATAATAAAAACTGCGGTTTACAACGCGCTTGCCATATGGCTACTCTGGCAAATATACCCCCCATTTGAGGCAATCTATGAGGCAGGCCTATGTCTAACAATTGACTTTAATAAATGGTAACGGTAACACTTTCTCTTAGCTCGAATTCAAATATGAAATTATTTATTCTCTTTTGTTCTTTGAAGTCGGCTTTTACTTTTTACTAGAAGTAATTGTTTTTTCTCCACTTAATTGAATTTATTCATTTATTCAGTAACGTCAATTCTATTGATATTAACGGACACCGGCAAAGCGGGGCGTGGAGGCGCCCGTTAAAAGCCCACAGCTAAAGAAGGCCCCATAGACTGCCTCTTTGGGGGGATATTTGCTATAATTGTCACGCTTGGTATAAGTATAAGTTTATTGTTATTTTGATTCCTACATCAATTCCCTCAATCACGACGACATTTACGGGATGATGTGGGGTAAAGCATTCTCCAACGGCGCCACTGTATTTCAAATACGATATCAACCTTACAAAAGTTAAGTGCCACCAAAGCAATGTGTAAAACGTGCTTATGAACATTTGATGTTTATAAAACTGAGGTGACAAGCCTCAGTTTTATAAAAAACGTCAAATTATTTAGCGAATTTATTATAATAATTTCATAATTTGACGGCTCCGTGGCGCAGAGGCTTAACCATGATTTGCAACGCTAAGGGCTTCGGGTTCGAATTCCGCACGGAACATATATTTGTATGGTCTGCAAATAATTGTTCAAAATAATAAATAAAGATGAGGCTACATTCTTCCACAGATTTGACAGCATACAGGCAACTGAACAGACAGATCCAAATGCATGCGGCGAGACTTATGCAACTTCAATAATTGAATTAATTGAAGAAGCGATCGAGCGGAACCAAGGCTCCAAAGTCTTTGCCAGAGATCTGTCTGCCAGAAAGAGCCAACTGTCAAAGCTGAAGACCGAATGTGGCAGCATCGTTTCCGGGGCACCTGAGACTTTGAGTTAGATTGAGAGGTTCTATGGACAGCTGTACACGTCATCGTTGGAGCCACACGCAAGTGTGAGTAACGATCCAAGAGCGAGTCTTATCCGATACTATTCCGAAGATATCCCGGACGTCAGTCTGAGCGAGATTAGAATGGCTCTCCAGCACCTTAAAAACGGCAAATCCCCAGGTGAGGATGGAATTACAGCGGAGCTTCTGAAAGCGGGTGGAAGACCGGTACTTGAAGTCCTTCAGAAGCTCTTTAATTCCGTCTTCCATGGTGGCATTACACCGGAGGCGTGGAGCAGAAGTGCGGTGGTCTTGTTCTTCAAGAAAGGTGACAACGCTCTCTTGAAGAACTACAGACCGATTTCCCTTCTGAGCCGCGTCTACGTGCTGTTTTCGAGAGTCATTACGAATCGTCTCGCGCACAGACTTGACGACTTCCAGCCTCCCGAACAAGCCGGTTTCCGAAAGGGCTTTAGCACCATAGACCACATACATACCCTACGGCAAATTGTACACAAGTCCGAAGTGTACAATTTGCTACTATGTCTGGCGTATGTGGACTATGAGAAAGCCTTTGATTCCGTCGAAATTTGGGCGGTGCTGCAGTCCCTTCAGCGGTGCCAAGTTGACTGTCGGTATATCGAAGTGCTGAAGTGTTTGTACAGTAGAGCTACGATGGCTATCCGAGTACAGAACCAGAGTACGAAACCTATCCAATTGCAGAGAGGTGTAAGACAGGGTGACGTTATATCCCCGAAACTCTTCACCGCTGCATTGGAAGACGTTTTCAAGCTTCTGGACTGGAAAGGATACGGAATTAACATCAATGGCGAGTACATCACTCACCTTCGATTTGCCGACGATATAGTCCTCATGACAGAATCGCTGGAGGAACTAAGCACTATGCTCAATGACCTCAATAGTGTCTCCCAACGGATAGGTCTTAAGATGAACATGGACAAAACAAAGATCATGTTTAATGTCCATGTCACACCTATGCCGGTAGTTGTTGGGAGCACTAAGCTCGAAGTTGTTGACGAGTTTGTTTACCTGGGACAAATAGTCCGACTAGGTAAGTCCAACTTCGACCGAGAGGTCAATCGACGGATTCAACTCGGCTGGGCAGCGTTCGGGAAGCTACGACACATCTTCTCGTCAGAAATACCTCAAAACCTTAAAACAAAATTGTACAACAAGTGCGTGTTGCCAGTGATGACTTACGGAACTGAGACGTGGTCCTTCACTGCTGGCCGTATGAGGAAGCTCAAGGTCGCTCAGCGAGCTATGGAGAGGGCTATGCTCGGAGTTTCTCTGCGTGATAAACTTAGGAATGAGGATATCCGCAGTAGAACCAGAGTAACCGACATATCCCAACGGATTAGTAAGCTGAAGTGGCAGTGGTCCGGCCATATAGCTCGAAGAACCGACAACCGATGGGGAAGAAAGGTTCTCGAGTGGCAGCCTTGTACCGGTAGGCGAAGTGTAGGGCGTCCCCCCACAAGATGGAGTGACGACCTGGTAAGACATGCAGGAAGTCGATGGATGCAGGTGGCTCGGGACCGTGCTTTGTGGCATTCCTTGGTTCAGCAGTGGACTTATGAAGGGCTGTAATGATGATGATGATGATGAATTTCATAATTTGACGGCTCCGTGGCGCAGTGGCTTAACAATGATTTGCCAAGGAAAGAAACGCCAAGGGCTTCGGGTTCGAATTCCGCACGGAACATATATTTGTATGGTCTGCAAATAATTGTTCCGAGTCAGAATGTTTGTCCTTGTGCTGCCCCTACAATATAGGAGAAAATCCTAGTGTGGTGGTAACATTTAAAAAAAATCTACTAAATCCTTTTCCTTTAAATGTCATTTAAAATGTCTCCATCATGATTTTGTAAAAAAAAATTAAAGATATTGCGTATAACGAAATTAATACAAAAAATATTACGTGATGTCAATAAAAGGGTTGATTATTTAAACTTGTTCTAAATGATAAATCTATAAACCATAAAGAGGGTAATGTAATGCACTCGGGGCCACCTGCCAACTGACGTCCTAAGCGGTTTGGCATGACGTCACACATGCGCTCTATGATCAGGGTTGGCATTTTGTAATCTGCACCAAATAGTGTACAAAACATTTGTGCGTGTATCTTTTATACAATAATACCACAGAGTATCGTATAGAAACAATTTATTTTTATCTATTTCTGTTATGTATTTATGTGAAATCACCACCATCATTATTTCAACCTTTCTCAAGTCCACGTTGAGTATGGGCCAGGCCTTCCGCAAGGAATAACACAAAACGAAAAATCAAGATTATTTATCAAGAAAATAACAATAATTATTAGTAATTACAAATAACAAAAATAATAATAATTTTAAGTATAACACACAATATCTGAACCGTAACCGCGGGATTTGTAAGAGGCGACAGGGGAAATAAACCAGGAGATGGTAAGTAGCATCTTCCTATTAAAAACTAAAATAATAAATGCTGCCGCCATCCCACCTGTCAAGCGGCAAATATCACTCCTATGACACAATCTATTGGGAGGCTTTTTTTTATAGGATAAGAGTGACAAACGAGCACACAGTCCATCTGATGGTAAGTAGTTGCTGCGGCCCATAGACATCTACATCTATCCCTCTATTACTAATCAAAGTGTAGATGCGTTGTCACCCGTGACGACTAAAATGGAATGCCTCATTTCCAGTAAAAGGGCCTCCGGCCATCTGCACTCACCAAGCGAAACGCAGAGGTAAACCTTCTACTTCACGCTGGTTTTCTGTGAGGTCGTGGTACCACCCCGGTTCGAGCCGGCCCATCCGTGCGACACCAAAAGCTGCCGCGTGGCTCTACCACTGATAAAAATTGTTGCGTTTATTTAGCTGTTGACTTTTGATTATTTGCTATAGCATTATACGCATGGTAAATACTATATGTGTTGAACAGGGTGCAAAGTTTCCCCTCTTGTGAAATTCTGCCGCGCTTGAGTAAATCCCAAAAATCCCTGCTCTGGCTCCTCTACTATATGGGAAGGCTTCATTCGGCAGTTGATATTTGATTATGTGCCATAACATTATACGTATACATATACGAGTATATGTGCTGTATGCTGGCTTTATAAATGCGGTAACTGCGTAAACATACTATAGATCATACTAAACGTTACTTCTGTCCGAAAAAAGAACTGAAGTTTCCTCAATTCACGTCTAGAGAAGTTTTACTTCGAAGAGTAAAGGAACAGACTACCTGATAGAGCTAGGTTGAAACGACACTCTTACCTACTTCTGCCGCCAAGAAGCAATGCACCTAATAATGCGGTGCGGTGAAAAGCGTACTAAAACTAGTATCACGGTCGGTCGCGAGGCATTTAGGCTTTATTAGTAGATATAGCCTTTTAAAGGGCTGTGCCAAAATCATACATTTCATATTTTTACTAGATGTCACTCTCTTAACTATTTATGCCACCAAGAAGCAGTGCGTGCACTACTGTATTCTGGTGACAAGTAAACTCAAACTGAAATAGAATAGAATAATTTTTATTCAATATACATTACATGTGTAATTCTTATTGAAAGTCATTTTTTACTTTGCCACTGGTTCGAAAAAAACCCTTCGTCCTGGGAAGAACCAGCAAGAGACCCAGCGGGACTTTTTTTTTAATAAATAAACATTTATTGCTAAACCACAATGTACACAAGATTTTATAAAATTATATGCGACCAATGTTATGGACCCTGTTGGAGACGCAATTTAGGGGCTAGAAAACAGGAATCGTATTAAACTACTTATAAGAATGTCATTGTTATTTATTGAGATATAATTCAATTTAAATGAGTGATCGTTTTGTATAACCTATATATTATGTATTATTTATAAAATATTCATTAGTACCATAGTAAAATTTATTAGTTAGAAACTGTTTTAATTTTCTTGTAAATATGTTGTCACTATTTTCAACTATACATATAATAAAAATGTAAATAGCAGACGTCTGTACATTTTATATTTTTGTAATAAAAGTGATTGAGAGATACTAAAAATAAGTAATTAAATACATTTCTACCATTTTTAGTATTTTCTGTCTGTCGGTGTGTTTGTTTGTTAACGTATCACCTATAAAGTACTAATTTATATCATAAGAATCGTTAAGGAAACTATAAAGTGTATCTTCGGGTTACATTTAGTCTTTATTTCATTAAAATCAGTTCATTCTATCAACAGTTATGATAAATATTCTGAAGTATGGTTACGAATTATAGTATCCGAACCGACCGAAACGTCAATTTTTTGTCGGAGCCGTGGTTAACTATGACATTGGGACGTCATACACCTCAGTACCCCCGTGACCATGGGTGCTGAAAAGTGCTCGAAACGTCGGGAATATAAAATAAGTTAATATACGCGATAAAATCCATAAAATTAGTTTTATTTAAATACCAAATAACTTTCCTTTCAGTTTTAAGCGTGTTCAGTTCCCAGTCAGCCTGTGTTATGCGATGACCGTAAATAAAGCGCAAGGTCAAACTTAACGCGTTCCAGGAGTGGACCTCAGTACTGTTTTGCACATGACCAACTCTATGTTGCTTTTTCCCGCGTTAGTAGGCCCCGTAACCTTTTTGTGTACACCCCGGTTAAGTCTACTTCTAACGTCGATTACACATAAGCTGTATCATAAACGACTTAAACTTTGAGGATAATGTTTTATTATCATTTAATATGATCGTTTAATATTCTCTTACCTAAACGACAAATTCTTTATGTGAAACCTATATACGCGAGCTACGCCGCGGGCACAGCTAGTTTTTTAATATTAATGTAATGTACTAGAAGTGTTTAGTTTTAATCGGGAAGTTGGCAACCCTAATTTATTTTTATATTATAACGTCTATTTGCGTGGTAAATCTTCACGTTTTGTATAAAATTGCTTATTTAGTAAGTAAGTATACATCAATATATTTAGATTGCATTTCAAATATTGTGTATGTATTTACTTTACAAATAAATCGCGGGCATACATTTACTAGGTGTACAAACTTAAGTCTAAAAAGTTCATTTCGGGTAAACGATCATCGGAAGATATGATTTTTCTCTGTTACTGCCCATGGTTGCTTCTTTCTACACACATGAGACGAAATAGGGC
>JAVANC010000028.1:38589860-38782360 GCA_033319125.1 Parnassius glacialis | reverse complement strand
CCTCTGACGCCTCTTACGATACCCACGGGATAATAAAGACATGACGGTATACAATTTAGTATGTGACTGTATGGGTATACCCGTTAGGGGGATTGTCACTAGCGCGATACATAATGATGATTACAGCATTTATTTTTTTTATTTTTATAGGATAGGGTGCCGTGTTGTGGCGGTTTTAAATATCCACTACCCCATATCAACAGGACACAGGCAGGAGATGGGCAGCAGCATCTTCCTGATAACATCAATATTCCAATAAAAAAAACTGCGGTTGCCAACCCGCTCGCCAAGCGTGGCAACTATGGCATTATACCCCCCATGACGAGTGTTACAAAAGGACGGCCCCCAGTCCCCGGCAGCCCCGCTATTCCTTGCTACGGTGGCGACATGGTAACGGCGGGGCAGGTGGTGCTAAGAATCTCCGGTAGAGATTCGATTGCCACTTACAATGACTCGACCTGGCAACTTATAACAGACACACCTTGAGGACTGAGGAGAAGATGCTGGAGCTGGATGAAGAGATAGACAATTTGCGCTGGAAAATTATAGGATTATCCGAGGTTCGAAGAGAGGGGGAGGACACGCTAATTCTCAAATCCGGCAACTTATTTTATCAGCGTGAGGGCGACCATCTGTCCCAAGGAGTTGTCGGATTTATCGTCCACAAGTCTCTCGTAAACAACGTTGTAAAGATTGGGAGTGTGTCGACGAGAGTTGCGTACCTTATATTCAGAATCACCAAACGGTATTCACTGAAGGTCATACAGGTTTACGCACCAACTTCGGCACACTCCGATTAAGAGGTTAAGAAAACGTATAAGGATATCTCTAGAGCTATGCGTTCCTCCAAATGGAAGCTATGAACTCCTCCAAGTGTTGATGGGAGGCTTCAACGCAAAACTAAGCACAAGAGAGAACGCTGAGCTGAAAGTAGGGAAATTCAGAATAGAGTGAAGGAACCCAAGGGGCCAGCAGCTGGCCGACAGAGGGACTCTTTATGATGATCTCTTTCTTCCAGAAGCGGCCCCACTGGAAGTGGACCTGGTCGAGCCCTGACGGTTCGCCAAAAATGAGATTGACTTCATTATGACGACCAGACCACAACTGTTCAGTGATGTCTCAGTGATCACAAGGGTGAAAACCGGCAACAATCACCGAATGGTGAAAGGCACACTGAAACTAAACGTAAAGTTGGAGAGGTCACGTCTAATGAAGTCAACGCTCCGTCCCCCTTTAGTTCAAAGTCCCGAAACCTTTCAGCTCGAGTTAAAAAACCGTTTTCAGTGCCTAGAAGAATGCAATGAAGTGGACAATATGAATGACAAGCTCGTGGAACTGTCCATGCGGTCGGAGCTAAGTTCTGTAAGACCCGCCGCAGAAGAACACAAAAACACTCCGATCACACTCTTAATCTCATGGCTGTTAGACGGGAGATGAGGCTACATTCTTCAACAGATTTGACAGCATACAGGCAACTGAACAGACAGATCTTCAAATGCATGTGGCGGGACTTATGCAAATTCAATACAGCTTGTATTGAAGAAGCGATCGAGCGCAATCAAGGCTCCAAAGTCTTTGCCAGAGATCTGTCTGCCAGAAAGAGCCAACTGTCAAAACTGAACACCGAGTGTGGCAACATCGTTTCCGGGACACCTGAGATTTTGAGTGAGGTTGAAAGGTTCTATGGGCAGCTGTACACGTCATCGTTGAAGCCACATGCAAGTGTGAGTAACGATCCAAGAGAGACGTCAGTCTGAGCAAGATTAGAATGGCCTCCAGCATTTAAAAAACGGCAAGGCCCCAGATGAGGATGAAATTACAGCAGAGCTTCTGAAATCGGGTGGAAAACCGGTAGTTGAAGTCCTTCAGAGGCTCTTTAATTCCGTCCTGCATGGTGGCATTACTCCAGAGGCGTGGAGCAGAATTACGATTGTCTTATTTTGCAAGAAAGGTGACAACGCTTTTTTGAAGAACTACAGACCGATTTCCCTTCTGAGCTGCGTCTACGTGCTGTTTTCGAGAGTCATTACGAATCGTCTCGCGCGCAGACTAGACGACTTCCAGCCTCCTGAACAAGCCTGTTTCCGAAAAGGCTTTAGTGCCATAAACCACATTTACACCTTCCGAAAATTGTACAGAAGACAGAAGAGTACAATTTGCCACTCTGCTTAGGGTATGTGGACTATGAGAAAGCCTTTGATTCCGTCGAAATTTGGGCGGTGCTGCAGTCCCTTCAGCGGTGCCAAGTTGACTTTCGGTATATCGAACTGCTGAAGTGCTTCTACAGTAGGGCTACGATGGCTAACCGAATACAGAATCAGAGTACGAAACCTATCCAACTGCAGAGAGGTGTAAGACAGGGTAACGTTTTATCCCCGAAACTCTTCACCGCTGGATCGGAAGACGTTTTCAAGCTTCTGCACTGGAAATGATACGGTATTAACATCAATGGCGGGCACATCACTCACCTCCAATTTGCCGACGATATAGTCCTTATGGCAGAATCGCTGGAGGACCTAAACACTATGCTCAATGACCTCAATAGTGTCTCCCAACGGATAGGTCTTAAGATGAACATGGACAAAACAAACATCATGTTTAATGTCCATTTCACACCTATGCCGGTAGTTGTTGGGAGCACTAAGCTCGAAGTTGTTGACGAGTATGTTTACCTGGCACAAATAGTCCGACTAGGTAAGTCCAACCTCGACCAAGAGGTCAATCGGCGGATTCAACTCGGCTGGGCAGCGTTCGGGAAATTACGTCACATTTTCTCGTTAGACATACCTCAAAACCTTAAAACGAAATTGTGCAACCAGTGCGTGTTGCCAGTGATGACTTACGGAACTGAGACGTGGTCTTTCACTGCTGGCCGTATGAGGAAGCTCAAGGTCGCTCAGCGAGCTATGGAGAGGACAATGCTCGGGGTTTCTCTGCGTGATAAACTTAGAAATGAGGATATCCGCAGTAGAACCAGAGTGACTGACATAGCCCAACGGATTAGTAAGCTGAAGTAGCAACGGGCCGGCCATATAGCTCGAAGAATCGACAACTGATGGGGAAGAAAAGTTTTCGAGTGGCGGCCTCGTACCGGCGGACGAAGTGTAAGGCGTCCCGCCACTAGATGGAGTGACGACCTGGTAAGACGTGCAGGAAGTCGATGGATGCAGGTGGCTCAGGACCGTGCTTTGTGGCATTACTTGTGGGAGGCCTATTTTATTTAGTTATTTAAACTGCATACAACATGATGTATAGGCGGACATAATGCATGAGGAATTCTCTATTAGTCAACCTTTAGGTGATGCAGTGATAAAAATATGAAGTAGGTGTGTGAAACGCTAAAGACAAGAATATAAATTAAAGTATATAAATAAAAAAACAAATATAATACATATACCATACATAAACTTACAAACCAAAAATTATTTAATGTATGCATAGTATTATATATAAATTATGTACATAAAATAAATTTCATAAAATATATATTTACATATTTATATGAATACATAAATAAATACTACTAATGTGATGATTCTGCCAGCTTATTAAAGTAATGTTCACGAATTTTATTCTTGAATGCATAACGATTATTAGCCGTTCTAATTTCAAGAAGGAGTGCGTTCCAGAGGAGATCAGACTGTACAGTGAAGGAAGAATGTAGGAAGCCAGATTTATGAGAGGGACACTTTAGTAAAAGGTTGTTCGAAGAACGCAGGTTTCTGTCATGGCTAGAGCAAAGGTACTGGAAATGAGAAGTTAAGTAAGAGGGGGGAGTAGGATACATCAGAATGGAGTATAGGGTTGTGAGTACGCGCACACTTCGTCGCTGACGAATGGGAAGCCATTTAAGTTGGGAACGATAAGTCATGGTCATACTTACGAAGATTAAAATTGAATCGAATGCAGTTATTTAGAAGAAGATCATATATGTCAAGAAGATCTGCATTCAAGTCAAAATAACACACATCACTGTAATCAATCAGGGGAAGAATTAACACAAGTAATGTACAAGTAATGTTTTGGTCCCGAATGGAAGGAAATTTTTAAGACAGTAAAGAGCCCGTAAGGTACCGGTGACTTTCTGGCTAACATTTATCACTTGGCCATGCCAGCTCAAAGTAAAGTCAATGTTTAAGCCAAGATCCTTAACCGAAGAACATAATCCCAAAACAGAACCGTTGAAAATGATCGCGGGAAGAGCTGTAGTGTCTACCTTTTTAATTATGCGATGGCTACCTTGTATTATTGCTTGACACTTGGGTGGATTAACACTTAAACCGAACCTTGTTGACCATATCCACCGCGACGGACACACAATCAACATTCGCCTGTGCGTACTACTGTAGGTCATCGGCATATAGATGATTCGCACACTGAATGCTGTGGGTGATAAAATTAATAAATAGTGAAAATAACAATGGAGACAGAATACCGCCTTGAGGGACACCAGCATTTATGTCACACCAGCTTGATGCAGACTCACCAATGGTGACTGACTGACTGCTGACGTCCCCGAAGATAAGTTGAAAACCAATCCAGTGCTTCGGAAGAATTCATGGAATGGGAAAGAATAGAAAGTAGGATGTCATGATTGATGGTATTGAAGGCGTTCGAAAAGTCAACCATAGCCAGTACAGTGACTTTGGTGTCCTCCATGCCCGCCCTAATGTCACCAGTTACCTTAAGAAGAGCGGAAACAGTGCTGTGACCGGCCCTGAAGCCAGACTGAAAAGGGCTTAATAAATTGTTCTTATAAACAAACAGAGATAGTTGCCTATGTACACAGCCTTCAAGTACTTTGGATAGGAAAGGAAGAATGGATATAGGTTTGAAGTGATTGGGTAAAGTCAGATTGGAAGTTTTCGGCTAGGGAATAACGTGGGCCATGCGCCACAGCGAAGAGAAAACTCCGGAATCTAGGGAGAAGTTTATGATATGGGAAATAACTGGAAGAATATGGTCAAGGATATAAATGATCATACGGCGGCTGATGTTATCGCAACCCACAGCGTTTGACTTAATAGAAAGGATTATCTTTTTAATTTCATCCGAAGTCACTGAAGAAAAATGGAAGGGATCGATATCTAGACAAGGTACGCCATTTAAATAATCAACAGTGTGGTACTTGGTTTGGTAATCCAGAGGAGTATGAAAAACAAAATGTCTGTTAATATCATCCAAACCAAGTGTCCCCTGAAACTCAAAACGGGGCTGTTTACCGATTCCGAGAGTCCTAAGGAACTTACAAATATCGTCAGAGGAAGAGAAAATTATGTTATCAAGAATATATCGGCGTTTAACTTTGCGTATCATCTGATTACACCGATTCCTAGCAGCTTTATAGAGGTTCCATTTCTCTCACTCCGCTCTCTTCTAAAACGTTTAAAAGCCCGGTCCCTATGCCTCATGGCTATGCGAACACCTCTTGTCATCCATGGAGCAGGTGGTCGCTTGAATTTCACCCTCTTGACTGGAGTATGTACATCATAAAGCTTGAGAATAGTATCATTAAACGCAGCGACTTTCTCGTCCATAGTGGAGGCGCCCACCACTCGGTCCTATTTTAATTTAGACGCATCTAAACACAACTCTTCTAAATCCATACGACCAAAACATCGCATGTGCAGGATTTTAGGCAGCAATTTAGGAGGTTTTAGGACATAAGAAAGGAAAATGAGGTCATGATGGGAGAAGCCAGAAGCAAGGTGTTGACCATGGGAGGACACGAGGGTAGGGGAAGATGTAAGGATTAAGTCAAGCCAAGTGTCATTTCCATCAATATTGTGATGAGTGGCTTGTAACGGAAGGATGTGGAGACCAACCGACTCGACAATATATAGGAGTTTAGAAGAACGGGGTGAGGTAGGAACCAAGAGGTCAGTATTGAAGTCGCCCATGATGATGTGATGCGTTTATTCCGACCCTAAATATTCCAGAGTCGTTTCGAGACTGGAGAAGTAATCAACAGAAGGGGGACAATAAACAACACCGAGAACCAGTTTTGTTCCCTTCACACATACCTCGAGAAAAAGGAACTCTGCAGTGGTGGAACAGGAGGGTGATGAGGAGACTAGGATTTTGTAAGAAAGGTCACAGTGGAGATATATAGCAACACCACTACCACCTCTTCTGTCCACACGATCATTGCGTATCAGAGTAAAGCCAGAGAGAGGATAAGTGGTCGAAAGAAGATGAGGTTTGAACCAACTCTCAGAAATCAAAACAGCATGAACGTTAGCATTCGAGAAAGCTTCAATAAGGTCGCTGTAGTGACAGGGTACGCTTTGTGCATTGACATGACACACGTTTAACGAAGAGTGCGCATGATTAAACGTATGCCGCACGAAATCGCCAAGCGTATCAGTTGCAGAACAAAAACTATTGTTATTAGACGATGTGACAGATTCATTGGCAGAAAAAAAGAATCATCATCAGAAGCCATTAATATAAAAATAATACAATAAATATTATATATATAAGTAATATAAAATATTTGCTATAATTAATAAACTATATATATATATATATATATATATATATATATATATATATATATATATATATATATATATATATAATATACATATATATATATATATATAATATACATATATATATATATATATGTATATATATAATCTAATATATATCTGACTAAAAAAATATGTTCCTGAGTGAAACTATCTTCGAGTATCAAATTTACCAGCTTAACAACTAATCTATGATAAGTATCTTAATGAATTTGACAATAAAATTTTAGTTGGTTAGTACCTATTACATACCTCAAGAAGTTAATACTAATACTAACAATAACAAACATTGTTCATGTTATATCTTAAGCAAATAGTTTAAAATAATATAGTAGGTCACTGATAATATACATTAAAAAATTAAAACAAAAAGAAAACAATGTTAGTTGAGTCTGACAGTAATAGCATATTTGTTAACTTAATATCAGATATAATTTGAACTATCATATGGACTATCATGTGTAGTTCTGATAAAAACCACAAGGTAAAATATAAAAACAACAATAAGCAGAAAGTGAGAACAACATACCTAACTAAGACTATAAATATTAATAAAATAAGCCTTTAGACTAAAAATATAAGTACTCAAAAATAAGAACATATTATTATGAAAGAAAAAATACAAATATTATTGACTTATGAGGAAAACTTATCTTATAATCAAATTTAAGACTTTGAATTTTGATCAACAGCTATTATTTGCGAAACTTAGAGTTCAAGCCCGATTCTCCCTCATTACTGGTGATCTTTTACTTTTACCTGAAGATACCGTTACTGCCTTAGGATATTTCAGTGTAAGAGAGTTCAGCTCATCCATTGTGGTTATCTTGTACCTGGTCCCATTAGCAGCTTGAACCACTATTATGCTATCCTGAGTCCAGCATGCTCTCCTACCAAAATGCAACCGAGCTTTGTCAAAAACAGTCTGTCGTGCATTTGTCAGAAACTCTTTCCACCTGTCTCAACAGGTGATCCTTTAAGCAGGGATTTGGCCCTCCACACAGATAATCTGGGTTCACCACCAGCAAACCTTACAAGGATTGGCCGATGATGGTCTTTATTGGCTACTCCAATTCTAGGACAAGCACGAATAGAAGTTTCTGTTATGTCACTCAGTTTCATCTTGTGGATTGTGTTTAGTACAGCTGCCTTGCAGTCCTCCTTATCCACTTCGGCGATTCCCAATAAAATGAGGGCCTTACGTCGTTGTCTCGTATCAATGAAATCAACCATGCGGGAACACTCATTAGTTTGCTTGCGAAGCAGACCTAGCATGGAGAACATCAGTTCTCGGAAGGTCCGGAACTCCTCTGCCACCTTTGCAACAGTATCCTTTGCCGGTCCCCCAGACTGTAGCTGTGCTTCCAGTTCGAACGTTCTCTTAGAGAAGCATTCCTCCAGGCTATTTTGTGCGGTTTTAATTTCCTCGATTTGAGACATTGTATAGTGCCTGATTAAGTAACAATGTGTTAATAAAGATCACTGTGCTGGCGGGTGGTGTATTTAATACGAATCACTTTACATGTACACTGTTGAATTTACGTAAGTACTGTATATTTATGGACTCAAGCACTGAAAAATTATTAAAATTACAGTAAATTATTATTTCATTTAATTTAAAATGAGATCTCAAAGCGCAAATATGTGTTAACTTTTTATTCACCTACCGCCGAAAATGTTAAATGTTTTATGTTCAGCAGTGAACTTGTGAAGGGCTGAAGTGATAATGATGACGATAGGTTGACAAACGAGCACATAGTCCACCTGATGGTAAGTGGTTGCTGTGACCCATAGACATCTGTATCTATCCTCAATAAATATACAAAATGCAGATGCGTTGTCATCCGCGAGGACTGAGATGGAATGCCTCTTTTCCAGTAAAAAGGGTCTCCCGTTCTATACACTCACCATACGAAACACAGCAGTGTTAAGCTGCGATTTTACGCTGGTATTCGATGAGAGCGTGGTCCTTCCCCGGTCGAGCCGACCCATTCGTGCTACATATATACTACTAATATAGCTGCAGCATGCCTCTACCACGTACGTGTAGACCTCGAATAAGGGAGTATTGAATTGGCGATACAAGAGAATAATTGGAAGCGAAATAACTGCGAACTAAAGTGATTGTGTTTTATTATTAGTGTGGTTTTAGACTGTAATTAGTGTTGTGTGATTAAAGTGTCAATTTTGTTATTTTAATCGGCAGTTTTCTGCCGACTTCCAAAAAGGAGACGGTACTTAATTCGAGTGTATGTTTTTTTTTCTATGTGTGTTACCTCATAACTTTGTACTGGGCAAACCGATTTCGATGATTCTTTTTTTATATGAAAGCTGATAGTTCTCGTGTGTTTCCATATGACTGATCAAGGTAGGACCAATGGTTATTGAGTTATTCTTAAATAACCTATATTGAAGTCGCTTATATTGAAGTCGGTTGTACAAAATTTTTAATTTTAAATTATTAATTGTCTCGAACCCCAAGCTCGTAACAATGCTTGTAATATATTGCAATATTCCTTATTGATTGGTCAATTTTATTTCTGCAACATATGAACTAATAATTTTATTTAGAAATCCTTTGCTTTCCTTACATTGAAAAGCTTTGGTATTCTTTTTTCACACAAAACATTTAAAAAAACTGAACGACATTTCAGCAAATTATAGAATAAGTAGAACCTTTCTACAAACACACAGTATGACTGCTTTTGTATCTTTTTCTGTGAACATAAATAAACAAAAGAAAAAAAAAAACACAGTCCATTGAACGCAACGTATATTCTATTTCTCCATTTTCTTGCTGCTAAAACGTCAGTCTAAAAACTGTAACAATACATCGCACGTAATTTTATTTTATGTCACGGAGTACACCGCGAGCGGGCGTTACGAGACACCGGCATGCTCTTAAAACTAAGTTATGAAATATAATAACTTGCTGAGGCGCATAAACTTGCTCCACTGTAAGTTTTCCTGCCCTCTTTCTTAACGGATGCACACTTAGGAGACTGTACTATGTTAACGTGTGACAGGTTCAATTATTCCGTTTTTACATTGCTTCAGGAATTAAAAGTGATTTTTAACACCTTGTGCCTCCTCTGGCTTGCTGCACACAACACGCACCGCTGAACTGCAGTCAGTCAGCTTTTAGGCTGTCGATCTCTCGGACAATCCTTAGAGTAAGGTTTTAGTGGCTCGTTTAGTGATACTAAACATAGAAAATACAGAAGAGTATGGCACGCTGAACTCTTCGACTACAAAGGTAAGTACTACTCTTAAGTGTTGAGCGCTTAGCGAAGCATGAAGTCTTCAGAGAGTGAGCAGACCTCGACTACTCTCATGTCTGTACAGGGAAATATTGATAAGATTCGGAAGTTTATACAAAAAGCATCAATGCATGCATCATAACATCTGCAATAATTTTCGTTTGAAGTTTTTGTTGAATATTTTCGTTAATTAACGATTTGCTTTAGAACAAGATGATTATAGTATATATCGTCATAAATAAAATTAACCTTTATTAAATACACTGGCCCTGGAAAAGGACAATAACTAAAAAGGAAAAAAAAGAATAAGAAAATATCAAACGAAATTAGCGCCGTAGTGAAACGCGAAAAAGAACCCTTAACAGGCAGAATTGTAATGGAAATATTAAGTTACCGGTTCCCAGCGAGACGAATTGATTTCACAAATCTAATAAGAGTGGATATCGAAACACTTCAGTTGACGGTCTCTGGCGATAAAACTGGCTGTATTTGATGTCTTGCTCTTATCGTTCGTATTTAGCAAAAGTGGTTATAAAGTGGTTATCTCTTTCTTATTGTAATGAATGTGGTCAGAAAGAACTTATTAAACGTGGTCATAGGTTCATAAATTGGTTTGACCAATACCTTTGGCATTTCACCTTCATCTTCAGAAGTTAAAAGACATTAGTAGTTTTTGTGTTTGGAACAAAATTGATTTATCGGATTTTATGGCGTTAAATTTTACTTATTTTTTATTCCCGACATTTCAGATTCCCATTGTTACTAGAAGACCGAGGAAAACAACGTCGCAATGACAACTCTACCTTCAACTTTCAATTACTGAATTTAAATCATATTTATAGTATCTTGAAGTCTTGCAGTAGTATGATTGGGTCTGGATTTAACTTTATAAATCATAGAATTCCATAGTATCCTTACGAAACATTTATGCAAGATATCTGTGTTCCTTTGCAAGGATTTGTGATCTATTCATCAACACAGCCTTTCATAAGTCCACTGCTGAACATAGGCCTCCCCCAAGGAATGCCACAAAGCGTGTTCTATTAAATCTATATAATTACTGGAGTGATCCTGAACTGGAGTGATGCTGCAATCTTCCGGGAACATTGGTACTTCACGTCAGCTGTATGTTGTATGCAAGTTATGCATCAAGCGTTCTTGTACGTGTACTTTGGAAGTGTCTCTCGCGCAAACTATTCAGTTTAGAATAAAAATTATATAAGGAACCTCAATATCATTTTTGAAGACTTATCTAGAGATATCCCACATGCATGGGTTTGATGGAAAAAAAGTTTATTGGCTTTTTTTTTCTATTTTTCTGTGAAAATCTTAATGCGGTTCACAGAATACATCTAAATACCAAGGTAGCTTTTTTTTCCGAAACTATAAGAACTATGGCTGTGACATACGGACGGACAGACAGACAGACACGAAGAATCCATAAGGGATCCGCTTTTTGCCATTTGGCTACGGAACCCTAAAATGAGGACTGGAAACTGTATTTATTTTAGACTGGATATTTTCTCATGTGCTCATAAGACACCTCACTCCGCCTAGGGCGCTTTTTCGTAATGAATACATTTGACCTCAAACGGTACCCTTCTTTGCAGGTCTAGATAACCTAGGCTAAAATACTTATCTCGAAACGACTAGTTTCGAGATGGTATTTTGTGTTTCCTTTATTCGACTTTACAAATGTCATGTTTAGGCCACTTGACATAGTCGCAACGCTTGGCAACCATAGTTGTTACTTTTTTGAGTTGTAACAAGATGCTGTTGCTCCTCCCCGGTGTCAATTCCCTATGCCTCTTCTGAATTTGGGAAGAATCCCTATCACTTTTATCCCATGGGATGATATGTGATAAGGATTATTTTACCACTAAATGGCGAAATGATGCCAGCTAAGATGAAATTGGAGTTTCTCGAATACTCTTAAATAAAAGGCGAGTGTCCAGCTCTAAACTACGACGGATAATAAGAAATTAATTACTCTTAATGGCAAAAAGTTATTTTTAGAACACAAAGTTATAAAGATTTCGCAAAGGAATATATTCTGCTAGTCATCACTTCTTTCTAATGCGAGGGTATATTTCAAATCTATGGATATATTATGTTTCCTTATTGACGAAAGTTTCAAACTTATTGATAAATATTCCTTTTGTTAAAAAAATCCTAGGTTAAGTTAGTAGATATTGGTAGGAAGTAATTACCTATGTTTATATTTTCCATATTATTTGGTGCGAAGGGAGGTGTTACGGAACACTTAATTTTCATTATAACTATTGTCCCAGAAAAGACATGGGCCTTTTTTATTGTAAAGAGGTATGTGACATATGTAAATGCATGGTTATTTGGTAGATTTTTTCAATCTGTTGCCGTTTTAATTCCTCTGCTTTGGGAGAAATCTGCAAAATTATTTCACAATTTTTGTTTTTCAGTGACGTAGACGAAACTAAGGGATATACCAGAAAAGACAGTATTACCAGAGATTCAAAATCTCTGGATATTA
This sequence comes from Parnassius glacialis, assembly GCA_033319125.1. NCBI lineage: Eukaryota > Metazoa > Arthropoda > Insecta > Lepidoptera > Papilionidae > Parnassius > Parnassius glacialis. The sequence continues at coordinate 38,770,058 of JAVANC010000028.1, read as the reverse complement.
CTTATTCATTAACGCCGCATGTTTAATCGGCAGGGAGTAGCAACTATATGTGATACAGTACCAGATACTACCTCATTACACTGGGAGAGGCTCTTGCCCAGCTGTAGACTTTTATAGGCCTGTAAAAACTAGAAGAATTTTATTTTAACATTTTGAAATTAACAAATCAATTTAAATATAATTTATTTTGAAACAAACCTTGTTTTTATTTACTGTGAGTTAAAATAAAATACAATTATTTTTTGTAACCGTCGACACAAGCACTCAAAAGTATTGTTCATTCTGCGACCAGTACGCAAGAGTTAATTTTTTTGATGAAACATGAAAGGCTTTCCCCCTTTTTACTACATGTGGTTCGCTGACTTTTCATTAGGCACGCGTTCAGTCAATCAACGCCATCTCATGCATGAACTAGTCGTGTGTTCAGAGAAGTTTTTAATTTATTCGAAATTGTAAATCATTCAAAGAACTTACCTTAAAAGATTAGGTAGGTTCTATAAACAATTTAGAATTTCGTAAAAAAATAACATCTATATTAATAAAAAAAACTTAAGTTATATACTGGGTACATTTCTAAGAGGGGTTGTAGAGTCCACCACGCTTTAGTGCGTGATAGTGCTTTGATATGTCCTTAAAGCTATTAATTCTTAAGAAATATAGGTTTCTACAAATTTTTTCTTTACCACCAGGCATATGGTAAATCATCACTGGTGGAAGAAAAATATCTTTTTTGCGAGCCATTATTATAACTAAAGACCTCACACATCGCCAAGATATTGCAATGACTGTACATGGCCATGTATAAAATTAAGTCGTCGTGATCTTCTGTCGTGACAAACAACGCTAAACACCATTCGCTACATTTTTTTATGTACGAGCTATGCAGGTCTAGAGAAAAGAGTATCACTGCGACCTAAGATCTATTGTGATCGCTGCTATGTCTACAGTTCACTGCTAAGCCCTATGTCCTCAATGAATAGAAGTTGTTGCTTAGCTGTGAGTAATTTCACTTCTTCTGGGCGAAGTACTTAGTTTCCCAGACGAGTACTGCGTTTGTGCATTAAGGGTCCGCAATTTGTCAGGATGTGTAAAGGCGTTTTCTTCTCTAGGAAGCAAAACCAGCACATCTTTGGGTTGCTTAGTCCCAGGATGGCCATGAGCTTTTTAAGACAACATTGTCCAATCAGAGCTTTTACCAGAATGCGCAATTTATTTTTACCTAATCCCAGGGCTTCCGAAGCGAATTTACCGTTGAAAGCCTTTTAAGGTTATAGAATAGAATTAAGGTTTTAAATTTTTTTAAGCCTTGTGTATCAGACCAGATCTTAAGTGAGGCAAAGTGTTCCCAGGGTCAATAAGGCGAGGCTTTATGAGATTACACAAAATGGCTCGGGTGTAAAATTATGTATCGGTATACCATATACGGCTACTGACCTCACAGGTGACCTGTCCATTCAATCTGTCTTCTCTGGAGGGTAGTCCCAATGTATACTTTTTGTTAAAAGTATATTGTGAACGCATGATATCTGAGATCATGCATCAGACTGGTGTTTCCTTGATTGAGTCAAGCTTGGATATCTATCTGATCAGGGCTGTTTCCGTAGATATGCCTCTGCGGTAAACATGCTGGTTGTAGTGTGTAGGTTTAATTATATCTATCTTTAATCTTTTTCAATGTCTTAAGAAGAAAGGCTTATAGGTCTAAAGGACATTGATAAAGCGTAGTCCTTTCTATCATCCTTAAGTATAAATAGAACTTTCACAATTGTCCATCGTTCTGGAATGTATCCCCATGCAAAACTTGCTCTGAAGATTTTCACCAGATAAGGAAGAAGGATATCGATATACCTCTGTAGATGGATGGGCATTATTCCATCCTCCCCACTTGTATTATATGGTTTAAAGGAGTCAACAGCCCACTGCACCAGGTTTGGCATTATTATCTTTGAAGCCCTACACCAGTCCTCATTACAAGGCCTTTGTAGGGTCTCTGAAAGAGTTTGAGGCCAAAATCATATGTGGGATTGGGTTGGGAATGGGAAATGGGTTGATGCTAGTAGCTCCAGTGTTTTCGTTTCACTATTAGTGAAGTTACCATCAGATATTTTAAGAAGCCCGATCTGATTAGGTTCAGATTTCGATAGCATTTTGTGTAGTCTTGAACTGCGAGGCGAAGATTCAATTTACTCGCATCGCTTCCTCCATGATGCTCTCTTATATTTTCTAATTTATTTATTTTAATCGGTAAGGGCTGCACTATAAATATCCCATTCTTTGGTTTTTTAACCCTATTGAATAGTTTCTTCGTCTTTTCCCTAAGCTCTGTAGCCGGTGGAAAGAAAAGGGGATTAATCTCGCCGGGCAAGGTGTTCTGCCCGGGCAGCGGCCGACGCTCTGAGTGGTAGTTCGGAGCTATTCTATATATACTAATTTAACTTCGGAACTTTGTTACGGCGATTCAGGCTTCGATATGTTTCGCTTGTGGTGCGACGACAGCGCCGCCACATATACCCCCCTGTTCAGACCGGAGGTCGATAGTGCAGTCTAGATGTCGACAAATTTGCAAGTGCCAGGGAATTGCCTTGTAAGTCTACGGTGAGTCGAGAAGAAGGCAAGTAATCTGCGAGAGTGCCGTGAAGCAGATGCGAGCAGTAAGGCTCAGAGCCGTGCCGTACACTGTAGCGCAGTGAGTAGCTTGAAGGAACAGGAAGCATTATTATTTCAGTGCTGCGATGAACCTTTATAAAGCTGGATTGCTTGCAGAATGTGACGACTGCAGACAATATCTGCTCGGGAGCGAATGAATGGGGTACTTGAGGATGATAACGAAGGTTTTGAAGTTGTATTTTCCGAAGGTTGTTGATTGCGTGTTCATATCACGTCGGGTGCTCACCAATGTAGTCGGTGGAAGAAAAATGGGAGATCTCCCGCCGGGCAAGGTTTTCTGCCCGGGGAGCGGCCAACGCTCCGAGTGGTAGTTCGGAGCTATTCTATATATACTGCTTTAACTTCGGAAATTTGTTAGCGCGATTTAGGCTTAGATATGTTTGGCTTGTGGCGCGACGACAGCGCCGCCACAGCTCCTTTAGCTTAGTGTTCCACCGAGGAACTTTTCGTGTTAAGGTCTTGGTTTTGACGGGATAACTGTCTTCGAAGGTTTCACGGATATCTACGGTTACCGTCTCCTTGACTAACTCTAAACCTTTAATCGTTTTTATGCTTTTAGGAAATCTTTCCAAATTCCTCCTTAGGCTATCTCTGTAGACATCCCAGGTGGTCGCTTTTGGATCCGTAAAAGCAACAGTGCCAGTGCGTAATGGCCTGGATGCCGGGGTAAGGGCTAATCGACTATCCGAATCGCCCTGGTCTCGGGTACGCACCGTTTGCGACTAGACTCCCCCCAGCCATGCATCCATCGGCACGTTACGCTTAAAACTTTGGATTTGGTTAAAATAAGAAAAAGGGGGTGGGATAAAAAAAAATGAGCATCTTCTGAGGGTTCCTGTTCAGTATGTTTCCTATTAAACCAGACTAAATAACAGGCGGCAATCACGTGAAAGAAGAACTCCTCAGACTTGCCCTGGGGATCATCAACACGACCTGCGCTCTCTCCCAGAGCAATTCGCCAAACTGCTCGCCGGGCAGGAGATCAGAATAGGTGTTAATCTAGTCCTACTGATAATGTAAAAATGTGAGAATTTGGAGTAGACTAACCCCCACCTATTCCCTACATATTTATACTCACATATTATATTATGGAACTCGAAACAGGGTTCCATAGTATCGGCTCTGTAATCACATATTTAGTCGTTACTCCAAGCCACGTGGAACCTTCACCCAATATACCTTTACACCGTCACGTGCGCTACTTTTAATGGCTGTGCGCCGATGAAAGTGTAGCCGTACGAGCGAATAATCATCATCATTATAATATCCTATCCATTTCTCATCGCGATAATGTCCTTTGATGTGCGAGAGTTTAGCGACAGCGTAGCGAAATGTCTTCGGCCTGGCACGAAGTTTAAAAAAACTCTCACACTGGTATTTTCTCCTGTATCGTGAAGGTAGTTTACATACATAAATTTCACACGACAATCCAGATACGGAACAATTATTTATCGGCGCAAATACCCGTTCCGTGCCGAATTCGAACCCGCGGCCCTCAGCACCGCAACTCATTGGTAAGCCACTACTCCACGGTGCTAATGCACGATGAAAACAACAGTACATTATCCCGTTGAATGTGGTGTAAACATAAGATACATAGAAAATAAACAAACTGATAATCCTTTGTTTTTAGAAAATCGAAGTCATTCGTTTGCGGCTTATTGAAGCGCGGTGGCGAAAATAGAAAAAAGAAACAATGTACAGACGTTATTAAGTATCTGTGCTTGAAAAATTTTGCAACAAGTCAGTCAAGATTAACGGGATACATTAGGGGTTAATGCTCCGTCGTATTTCACACTTTGTTGGTGCGACGGATTTAAAATTGGTAGAACATCCATCAAAATTAACCTCCCTTAAGAACTCCAACTCCTAAGAAATTCAAGGTGAATCCTTCCATCGGTAAAGATAAGGGGTAGTAATGATTGAATATATTGATCATGAAGCTACTGTTACGGACACTTCGCATGTAGAACAAAGATTCTCGCAGATTTTTTGCGCAACGAATTCTGCGATGAAATGACGAGGCACACTCGCAAATATTGTTTTGTTTCACCCTACACTTCAAGATTCTGACTTTGATGTATTTGATGCTCAAATCCTTCATATTCATTAGATTTGGAAGCTAGTGATTTTTGCTATTGTTGGTAGGAATAGGTATTTTATTATTAAAGTTTTAATCGCATGGACCAGGTGTAAACTTAAATGACAGTCAACTACCATGAAATTAGAAAAATACAATTATACTAATAATTTTTTAACAGTGGTAGAGCCACGCAGCAGCTTTTGCTGTCTCACGGATGGGCCGGCTCGAACCGGGGTGGTACCACGACCTCACAGAATACCAGCGTGAAGTAGAGATTTACCTCTGCGTTTCGCTTGGTGAGTGCAGGTGGCCGGAGGCTCTTTTTACTGGAAATGAGGCATTCCATCTTAGTCCTCACGGGTGATAACGCATCTGCATTTTGATTCGCAAACGAGGATAGATGTAGATGTCTATGGGCCGCAGCAACCACTTACCATCAGGTGAACTGTGTGCTCGTTTGTCACCCTCATTCTATAAAAAAAAACACATTTACCCGAAGACTACACAATAAATGAAACTAATTTTTACGGATTTTATAGCGTTTAATTTAACTTTTTAATTCCCGACGTTTCGGGTACTTTATAGTACCTATGGTTACGGGGGGGGGGGGGACTGAGGTGTTTGACGTCCCGATGTCATAGCCTGGCTACCTTCAGTTTTTGAATATTAATTTTTGGTCTTATGACCATACAGATCATACATAATGAGCATACAGTATCTTGAAGTCTTGCAGTGGTATGCTTGGGGTTGGATTTAATTTTATTAATTATAGGATCCCAAGCAGATGGCAGAACCCATCCATCTTCTCTATTGAAATTAAGATGTTTTTAATTGCAATGGCCTCGCGAACCATTCTTCGTAGAAATCGGTGTTCTTTTGTGAGGATTTGTGGTCTATCAAAACTAATGTAATGGCGGGGACGATCTTGGACATGTTCATATATACATACTGCAGACTTCCCTAAACCTCGGTGCTTTAAGCCAGCTATATGTTCTTTCACGTAGGTTTTTATAGATCTTTTTGCTTGTCCTATGTAAGAGAGACTACATTCACAATCGAGCTTGTACACTCCTGCATCTTGTAGAGGGATATGACATTTGACGGATGGTAAAATTTGACTAATCTTCTTCGGTGACTTGAAGTATGTTTTAATGGAAGATCGCTTCAAGATGTAGCTAACCTTATAGACCCTACAAATACATATAATACACTTAAAACAACTAGAGCTTTCTCATACGGCCAGGAGTGAAAGACCACGTGCCAGTTCCATAAGTCATCACTGGCAACACGCACTGGTTGTACAATCTCGTTTTCCAGTTTTGAGGTAAACATAACGAGAAGTTGTGCCATTGTCAGCCGAACACTGCTCAGCTGAGTTGAATCCGTCGATTACCTAGTCGGACTATTTGTCCCAAGTAAACATACTCGTCAACAACTTCGAGTTTAGTGCTCCCAAGAACTATCGGCCTAAGTGTGACTTAGATGTCTAGCTCTCCTCGAGAAGATCAACATTCGTTGGACATGAGATATGAAATTAATGTTAAACATAAAAAGATAATAACAATTGAGGTTATAGTAATAAGTGATGAATAAAACTACGGTAGATCAGATGGTTAGCGCTCGCTGTAAGTTTCACAGTAGGTACGCGAGCAACATGGATTCGATCCCCGCCAGCACCAATGAGATTGTTAATTGCAATTTTAAGTGCTGATTTACTACGTGCTTGACGGTGAAGGAAAACATTGTGAGGAAACCTGCATGTCTAAGAAATAAGAAAAAAATATTTCAAAGACATGTGAAGTTCGCCTACAAGCATTGGGGCAGCGCGGCGGACATTTTATTGCCCTAAAACCCTCTCAGAAATGAGACGAGGCCTGTGCCCAGCAGTGGGACGTAAATAGCCTGTAACTTTACTTTTTACTTTATGTCTTATTAAAGATGCTTTAGTTCTTGGATAAAGAAATGGATATTTAAATTGCTTGCACTATTTCTTTAAATAAACAAAAACTATAGGCGAATAACATGAAATACTTTAACCTTATAGTGATAACAAAACACTAACAACCAAACACTTTAACACTTTAATCACATCACAATTCCATACATCTACCTCTTCATAAGTCCACTCATATGTCTCATAGGATATACATAGGTCTCCTTCCTGCTGCCACTTCTTTTTTTGTAAATTATTATAGTTTGTATTACCTAGTAATTTAAATTATTTTCTCTTACGTTTTTTCTAGTAATATAGGATTAAAGGGGTCCGACATATACTTATATAAGAGTGTCCAGTGCTGGACATAATTCTCTCATTAGTAGTTAGAATTTGCTTTAACACAAAGTCGAGTGGGCGTTTGTCGACACTTACGACATACGTTGAGCGAGATTGAGTAAAAAGTTCTCATAAAAGCCCGTGTAGTTAAAAGTAAAATAACAGACGATAATTTATGTACGTAGCGGCGTATGCTCTAAGGGGGTAGGCAGAATCCATGCATCAGCAAAGTAATCAGACCACGTATGGCCAAAAAATATGGGTTAAGATGAAAAATCGTGAAAAATCATATTGCTTACACAATCACAAACGCAATATCCCATCAGACGCTTTCCATGCCATGCTAGGTAAGTAGCACAATCGACACATTATTTTTGTTGAGTCCCACATAAATATGGGTCTTACAAGTCTCAGAGCAACATCGGGGTGCCCTATTTATACTTCAAATAAATGATGAAATTAAAAGTATTTTTCCCACCAACTTCTAATGAAGGAGGAGGTTCTCAATTCGACTGTATTTTTATGTGTTTTACGTCAGAATTTTTTTCTAGATCAACCTATTTTGATATTTTTTTTATTTTAAAGCTGGTGCTCATGTGGTCCCACAAAAATCTGATCGAGATCTGATCAGTAGTTTTGGAGTTATCCTTAATAATGCGCATTTAATTGACTTCGACTACATTGATGATGTTCTCATTTTCTGCCGACTTCCAAAAAGGAGACGGTACTCAATTCGAGTGTATGTTTTTTTTTTTTTATGTGTGTTACCTCATAACTTTGTACTGGGCGAACCGATTTCGATGATTCTTTTTTTATATGAAAGCTGATAGTTCTCGTGTGGTCCCATATGAATTTGATCAAGGTCAGACCAATGGTTATTGAGTTATTCTCAAATAACCTATATTGAAGTCGGCTGTACAAAATTTTTAATTTTAAATTATTATATTAAGTGGCGAAGCTTGCGAAGACACTTATTGATTTCACGATGTCTGTCCGTCTGTCCGTCTGTCTGTCCCACGATTATCTCGAGAACGGTTTCGAATTTTCAAATTCTGTTTTCACAAATCGATTACTGATCACCCAGGCATTTGAACCTCCTATTTTGAAACTGATTGCTCAACGGCAAAAAAAAAAGCTGATTGCTTCGCCACTTTGCTATGCTGTTAGCTTGCTAGGTTTATTTACATTGCGTATTTAATTGACTTCGACTACATTGATGATGTTCTCATTTTATTTATATTGAAGTCGGTTTGTACAAAGTCTTTAATTTTACTACTTGTTTACCCGTGGCTAAAGTGACTAGAGTGCTCGTTTGTCAACCTATTTCTATAAAAAAATCTCATCATCATCTGAATTGTGCCGGCTTAAATACATCCAGAATGGTTGTATTCCTTTCTTGTAATGGTGACTTTGAGTGTTAGGTTGTAGCAATAAATATGATCCTCGTAATACTGATTAGTGCGTGGCTGAAGTTGCCGGTAATAGTTGACCTATATATAATAAACTACGAACTATCGAGATCGCGTAAACATAAGAAATCATTACACCATCGAATTAGATGACCCCTAATAATAGTTGAATTGTAAAATAAATAATTGTAACAAATATTTATATGAAATATACGAGTATCAGTAAGATGACTGTTATTTAAACGAGACAGGAGATATTAATTTAAAAATTTATTTATTTAACAAAATCCACAGCTCTTTAAGTTCTTATAACTATTTTTTCATATACATCTATATCTTACAGCCAATAAGGATTTACATTTTTTTTTTTAGAAAACATTTCATATAAAGCTTAATTAGAAAGCTCGCCGCTGGCATTGACGGGTTTCTGCTTTCAATCACTAAATGCGTTGAAAAATGTATCGGCTTGCCCACTTAGCGAATTGTTACAGCAGGGAGAACATATCAATTACAATTTTCGAGTGGCCCACTGCATTGATAAATTATGATAAGTCGTTCTGAAATGAGAACGGGCTTTGCCTGTGTACGTATTTTAAAATTTTATTGCTTTTGCCAAAGCACGGATATTTAATAAATCAAATTACAAAGTAACCTTTAATCCGTATTGTACTCATTTCATCTATACAAATAAATAAAATTGAAGTGTCTGTTTGTTATGTCAAAATTACGGCTTTTTTACTAAATGTATATGAAAGTATAAACGATACTTATAACAAAAACACAATTATTAAAATTTTTGTCTGTCAGTCTATCTGTCTGTTTGTTCCGGCTAATCTCTGAAACGGCTGGACCGATTTTGACGGGACTTTCACTGGCAGATAGTTGATGTCATAAGGAGTAACTTAGGATAGTTTTATTTTAGAAAAATATTTAGGGTTCTGCGCAAACCAACTAAAACCCCAAACAACACGCGGGCGAAGTCTCGAGGAACAGCCAGTTTAATACTAAAATTCAACAACGTACCTACTTAAATATTTTATTTATTTACTTATTATTATTGTTTATCTTTTCTTTAATTTTATAATTAATTACTAACAATTAGCTATGTTATCAACTCAACTAATTATACAAATTATGTAATACGATCCGTGTTAGTCGACATCAGAAATAAAAATCCAACCAGATAGATGCCCTCGACAGGGAGACCAAACGACCGAAGTTAAGGAGAAAGGAAAATAAACCGGCGAATCTTGCGGGCGAGGAGCACCGCCTTCTGCATTTGAGTCAAGCGCAGTCCTTCACGGAGTCCCAGTCACCTCAGACGACCCGACAGGCTGACCGAATTAGCCCGTTCGCAGAGACAATGACAGGAATAATTTAAGTCACCAAACCACCTCTGTCAGTTACCTCGTGAGCCAGGTTCAGATATTTTGTTTGATTATCTGTTTCGGCTTTCACGAGGTTCTCGTCATACGGAATGGTAATGTCGACCAAAAATATTCTTAACTGTGCCCGATCCATCAGCCCAATATGAGGGTTATTCACAAGAATAGTCCTGTTTGTGGTGATGATCCGGTCCTAGTAGAGCATGAGTGTTCATTTTCAGACAACAGCAAGCATTTGTATATAATAATAATAACCTAGCAAGCTAATAGCATAGCAAAGTGGCGAAGCAATCAGCTTTGTAGCGGTTTCTAATGGTTGCCGTTGAGCAATCAGTTTCAAAATAGGAGGTTCAGATGCCTGGGTGATCAGTAATCGATTGCCGAAAACAGAATTTGAAAATTTGAAACCGTTCTTGAGATAATCGTGGGACAGACGGACAGACGGCTGGACAGACGGACAGACGGACAGACGGACAGACGGACAGACATCGTGAAATCAATAAGTGACTTCGCAAGCTTCGCCACTTAATAATCATTAAATAATTATGAAAATAACTTACACCAAATTAACAATGATGTGCAGAAGCACCGTAAAATTATTAACTACTCCATTTCATCCCGTGGTTGTCACGACCATGGGAAATGCGATGAATGCGATGCACGGGAAATTTTAAAATATGGCGGCATAACCACTTTGCTTACGTCATCAATGTTACTGTTGCTGGGCAACAGCATCAAAGGTGCAGAACATCTGGTACTGCGATCTTCAATCCACTTGTCAAGCGTAAAACATCTAAAAGTGAAATTTTACGGGCTAAATTAGAAGAAAAAGGAATAAATTTGATACATGGTAAAGCCACGCTATAGCTGTATTATTATTGTAGTACGAATGACCCATTCGTACTCGACCGTGGAAGGACCATGTTCTTACAGAATACTAGCATAAAATAGCAGCTTATAGCCGCTGTGTTTGGTATGGTGAGTGTGGATAACCGGAAATCCATTTCACTGAAAAAGAGGCATTCTATCTTAGTCCTCAGGGGTGTTTTGGAATTTTAATCAAGTATAAACGTAGATGTCAGATCAATTATATTATGCGTAAAAGATTACATCTGCTACTACAATCGCCAAGGAACATGGCAAAAAAGAGACATGAGTAGCACAGTACCTACTAGGCGGTAGGCTGAGTCGCCTTTTCTGCTTAAGAGTTCGTCCGGGTAGGTACCACCGTCTTCATTTATTACAGTCCGTCAAAAGTAAACTGGTGGACATAGACTTCCACATAGATTTTTATGCGTGGTGGAGCCATGCTGCAGCTATATTAGTGGTATAGTTGTAGCACGAATGGGTCGGCTCGACCGAGGAAGGACCACGCTCTCACAGATTACCAGCGTAAAATAGCAGCTTAATGCTGCTGTGTTTCGTATGGTAAGTGTAGAGATCCGGAGACCCTTTTTACTGGAAAAGAGGCATTCCATCTTAGTCCTCACGGATGACAACGTATCTGCATTTTGATTCACAAATGAGGATAAGGATATTTCTGTGCCTTCACTGTTGTGCTCCGTTTGAAATGTCTCTGTGGTGTCAACACATGTGGAGCGTTCTTTATTTGAAATTGGTGGCCAAGGACTGCAGTAGCCTCTTATCAATGTCATAATATTGTTAACTTTAGCACCAAACTGGTAATAAGAGATTCCATCTTCATTTCTAGGGTAACAGACAATACATCTGTATTTTGATTGTTAATCTAGAACAGATGTAGGTATCTAAGGCGTCACAGCATCTATTTACTATCAGGTGGACAATATAGAATTTAAAAATAATTATTCTGCATCTACATATATCATGGCCTGTAGTGGCCAACTTCTGAAGATAAGCCCATCCTAAGTGAGGTTAACCACTTCAGTGCGAATGGCACGCCAGGCGTGCCATCGATTATTTTTGTGTGGCGTATGACACGCGTGTCGTGTCTTTTTTTAATCGTTATAACTCGCTCAAATTGCGTTTTTGGAAGATTTATCTAGAACAACATATTCATTATTTTGCAGGTAGTTCATGCCTACAGCTTCGTTTCTGGATATTTTGAAAATTTGAAATTTTCAGGGGTTGACAACCTTTTTTTAACTTGTATATGGTACTCTTTTTGCTTTGTGGGTTTTAAATCATGTTGTGGAAAAATAGTCTAATAAGTAACAAACAATAGGACTCATCGCGATCGCTCACAAACTCAAGTTGTAAACAAATTTATTTCTGAAAAACAAATCTCCTGTTAAAAAAAAACAATGCAAAAATTGTCTTATTGTTTAATTTTGCTTAAAATAGTTGAACTACCGTACTATCATATGGACGAATAGACCTACGAAGTACGTCTATTCGTCTAGTAAGTGCTCTTCTGATATGGTATAAGGTTTATTTTTGCTTGAAACAGTTCGAAACCGTTCATGCATAAAAAAGTTCGCTAATAAATAGTCTTTTGTCAATCCGCCGCCGTATAGCGCCGGTGTTTTTTTCCTTTTAAAAACACTTGTTTTCCTTACTTATTCTTACTAATTAAACGTTTTCAGTTTGACTTTACTCTTACATTAAATAATATCTAACATTTGTAAATATCAATGAATCATAAACCTTATTTTTTTTCTAAATTGAGGTTCTTAAATATTTGATATTTACAAATGTTATTATTAGGTGACAAATTCAACTTAATAAAAACCAAGTTTTTCCAGGGTGATTTAGCTGTATAATGATTTCTTATATTTACGCGAAAACTACACATTTAAATAAAACTTATTTTACGGAATTTATCGTGTATATGTACTTATTTTATATTCCCGACGTTTCATACACTTTACAGCACCCTGTCGTGAAGCGACAATTAAAAAGAAAGAACCTAACCTAAGAACAGCAAAACAACAAAATAGACCAAGAAAATAATATATTTAAAGTTTCAGAAAAGTATTTACAATTTTATAAAAAAAAATGAAATATGAAGATGATGGATGAAATGAGATTACAATTAGGTTTAAAAAAAAATAAAGGTAGGAGAATAGGACAATATACTTTTATAGTGCCTTTTATAGAGCCTCGCTGCTTTTGTAGAAATAGGCACACGCAGAGCTTGAGGTTTCTCAGCGGCGATGGCACGCAGCGCCTGGACTGGGCACACGCAGCGTCCGGAGCCGGCGCACGTAGCGCCTGGGGTAGGTGCGCTCAGTACTTGGAGAAGTAGTCGCCGCGCCCAGAGGTAGCGCGGGCAATAGGTGCACTCGGCGCCTGGAGCAAGCAGTCGTAGCGTGCCCGAAGGTAGCGCGGGCAGTAGGTGCACTCAGCGCCTGGAGCAAGCAGTCGTAGCGTGCCCGGAGGTAGCGTGGCCCCGCGCTTGAAGCAGACTGCCGACGAATTCGGATGTAGATGGAGGCTGGCAGGATCCCGGGGCAAAGCGGCCCCGGGATAAGGCCTTTAGTAGATGTTTCTCGTTGGAGAACTGAAGCGAGACTGTGCTGTATTCTCCAATTGTTCGGCTTTTATACCTTTTAAGAGAGAACGAGAAATTATTTAAATTAAAACGAAATTTATTGTAAATGACCTACAGCCAAAGAGTATTTATGTAGGAAGAACATCATACCAGAGACGAATTTGAATAAAAGTTACCATAACAACCACATAAACAATGGTTGTCAAATTGAGCAATTTTTAGTTTTATGATAATATAAATAATAGTTGTCATATTTAGCAATTTTTGGTTTTTGGACTATTATTAAGAAACTATTACATTTAAGTAAGAAATGAGATATTATTCATATAGGAAAAACTAATGCACGGCAGCGTGCGCGAAGCCTGAAATTGTAGAGTTACAGAGAATTCAATAAAAGACCGAAAAAGGTAAGACTTCATTGACAGCTGTTTTAAAAGTGCTAAATAGTGTGAAAATACGAAGTAAAATGATATGTTATTGTGTAAACACGTTACAGGATCCTATAGAAATAAAGGTGATGCAAAATATAAATGCAGAAAATCAAAATCAGAATGGAAAAATAGTATAAAGTGATGCAAAACATGAATGCAGAAAATCAAAAACAGAATGAAAAAAATAGTATAAAGTGATGCAAAACATGAATGCAGAATATCAAAACAGAATGGAGAATTAGTGTACAATGAAATGTAAGTAGCATAACACTACAACCCATGGTCACGGGGGGGCTTATGTGTATAACGTCCCAATATCATAGTTAACCACGTCTACCTCCAGATTAAAAATTACTAATTTTTGTTTCGATTTACGCAATATGTTGCTACTTATAAATTATATATATATATATATATATATATATATATATATATATATATATATATATATATATATATATATATTTAACAGTGGCAGAGCCACGCGGCAGCTTTTGCTGTCGCACGGATGGGCCGGCTCGAACCGGGGTGGTACCACGACCTCACAGAACCAAACGTAAGGAACGTAAAGGAGAGGTTTGCCTCTGCGTTTCGCTTGGTGAGTGCAGATGGCCGGAGGCCCTTTTTACTGGAAATGAGGTATTCCATCTTAGTCCTCACGGGTGACAACGCATCTGCATTTTGTTAAATGTAGATTTTAATGGGCCGCAGCAACCACTTACCATCAGGTGGACTGTGTGCTCGTTTGTCACCCTTATCCTTTAAAAAAAAACTTATATAAATGATTTTTTATAAAACAAAAAATAGTACAAAAGATTTGTAATCTCTGCATAAAAAGTCTCTTACTCTCAATTTCAAAGAAAGCACGTAGAAAAACACGTAGTTACCCACTAAAAACAAGTATCCTTACGTTTGTAACTGATGTTTGATTTCAACTAAACTTAATTAGGTCTAAACAAGTGAAAAAAGCATAAAAAAGAAAATTATTTTAACATAATATGATGATGCACAATAGGCGTGTCATCAACTTCTGTGGCGCTTGATACGCCAGGTGTGTCATGAAATATTTCTTCGCCGCCACAGCTAGAAGTTTTCGAAAATCGGTGCCGCAACGAATCGGTTAATCGAATTGTTCTACCTTTGTTGTTAACATTTCCACATTGATGATAAAAATGATGAACTTTGATATAGAAGGTCCAAAGATAGATATTCCAACTGCTGAGTTACTTGTCAGCAATTTCAGATCAGTGGCAATTATAACCAGAGAGAATAACATTCGTAATGTTTTACTGTGAAGATAATTTTCATTTCATAATCGTTATAGTTATTTCGTAACAAATTAATTAAGAACGAGAAACACGGGAAAAGATAGAGACGCCTAGGAAACAATTTACTGATTACTCTAAAGAAATAATAATTTAACTGAAGAGAGATTCTCAATGAAAATTTAATTTGCAATTAAGTTTAGATTGAAGTCAAATGAACACTGAGATTCTTTATTAGAATTCAGTGATTTGATTCCCATCACAACAAATGATGTTTTAATAACTACTGATCTCATACAAATGGTTATGCGTAATTGAAATGTTACCTTTCAGCCTAGCTTTAACCCGCAGCTCTGCTCGCGCTAAATTAAAAGTAGACATTTTCTTATTGGAATACTATTAGTATTAAGGATTTTATCGCGTTTAATTTTAACTTTTATAATTCCCGACGTTTCGGGCACTTTCCAACGCCCATGGTCACGGGATGGGGGGGGGGGGGGGCGAGGTGTTTGAATTCCCGATGTCATAGTTAACCAATTTCTCATTACTGAAAATATTTTAACTAAATTTTGCAGAATGTTTGACTTTAGTATAATGTGTCTCAGTCTCTTTTGTGGCTTTTTATGCAATGCATCTAAATAATTGTTTTTATTAAACTTACGCCGAGATTTAATTGATTTATTCAGATATTTAATAATAATATCGCCTATGTCCTATTATGGTTTGCTATCTTTATTATTGTCAATTTTCATCACAACCCGTTAAGTAGTTTTTGCGTGATTGAGCCATAAACATTTAAACATCCAAGTAAACGATAGGAAGAAGGTTGTCATGCATATACTTATTATATGTTATATCTCTTTGGTTTACGTGTCTAATTATATATTATGTAGAGTTGCCGTGTAATGTCAGCGTAAAATAACCCATTTATTCTAGAAAGAACTCTTTTAGTATGTAATATATACATGTGCGCTCAATTAAGAAACAAAATACATTCGCGTTGTCACCGCTGATATCTAAGACAGAATGACTCGTTTCCAGTAAAAAGGATCTCCGGTTCTCTCCACTCACCATACGAAAAATGCAACATTCAGCTGCTATTTCACGCTGGTATTCTGTGAAAGCGTGGTCCTACCCGGTCGGGCCGACACCAAAAAATTAAACAACCACAAAAATATATACAGCATGGCTCTACCACGTTCAACTATACTTAGAATAATGATTTCTTATATTTACTACGTATTGACTGACTACACATTAAATGAAACAAACCTTTTACGGTTTTTATCCCGTTTAATTTAACTTCTTAATTCTCGACGTTTCCCGGTCCCCCCGTGACCCGTGAGTTTCATTTTATATACTTATAATGATAATATCCTCCAGACAAATTTCTTTGCATATATTAATGTCCTCCAGACCGAATTTCGGCCACGGCGGCCATTCTCAACGGAGACTAGCCATCGGCGCAGGACAGGATTATAGTGCCCAAGTGTATGCGCAAGCACAGGTGCACTCTCTATTCCCTTACTCTCATAGCCCGATGGAACGGTAAACCGACGCGACCGGAGAGAGATCAGGCGCAGGACCAACGGCTTTACGTGCTTTCCGAGGCACGGGGGTGAAACACCGCCAACTTCCTGACTCCGGGCAGCTACTGAGAATTTCTTGATGGAAAAACTTAATAACTGATTTTTTGGCCCGACCCGGGATTCGAACCCGGGACCTCATGATCAGTAGTCGCACTACTTCAACCATTAGACCAACGAGGCAGTCATTTGTACTCGTAGTACAGTATTGTAGTGCATAAGTGTGTGCGCAAGAACAGGTGTACTCTCATTCTTTCACTTTTTTTAATCCGGTGCGCCGGCAATCCATCAAGATCAGAGAGAGAGGGAGAGAGATCAGGCACAGGAACAACGAATTTACATATTTTCATGGCACGGAGGTGAAACAAAGCCAATTTCGGGCTGCCACCGAGTATTTATTGACAGATAATAATAATCAATAACTGATTATTTATAATACGAGGGTGGATTGAAAAGTACTCGACCTAACCAAGAAAATAAACACATATTAAATCAGTTATATTTTTATTTTTCTACATAATCACCATCAAGTTCAATACACGTTTGCCACCTCCCCTTCCAAGCATTTAGACCGTTGAAAAAAAATGATTCTTCCTTAGAGTCAAAATATGCGTCTACAGCTGCTTTGACCTCGTCGTTTGTCGAAAATCTTTGACCTCCCAAGTGCTTTTTTAGGTTAGGGAACAGAACGAAGTCTGATGGTGCCAGATCAGGTGAATGCGGCGGATGCGGTAACAGTTCAAAGCCACAGTTGTGAATTTCAGCCATTGACTGTACTGACGTGTGAACACGGGCGTTATCTTGATGAAACAGGACTTTTCTTCTGAGCATTCCTCGACGTTTTTCTTTTATTTCCTCTCGTAAACGACGTAGTAAGGTGCAGTAGTAATCAGAGTTTATAGTCTGACCCCTTTCAAGATAATCAATCATAATCACACCCTTCTAGTCCCAGAATACTGAAGCCATCACCTTATTTGCCGACAAAATCGACTTAGCCTTTTTAGGGGGGTGGTGAACCAGGTCTTCTCCACTGTTTTGATTGTTGTTTTGTTTCCGGTGTACAGTAATGAACCCATGTTTCGTCTATAGTAAGAAAACGATTCAAAAAATCATCTGCATCGGCTTCAAATAACTCCAAACAGTCGCGTGAAATAGTCAATCGCGTCCTTTTTTGTTCAACTGAAAGCATTGAATAAAACTGTTTTTTACGGATTTTATCGCGTTTATTTTATTATTTTTATTCCCGACGTTTCGAGTGCTTTTCAGCAACCCATGGTCACGGGGGGGACTGAGATGTTTGACGTCCCAATGTCACAGTTAGCCCGGCTACCTTCAGTTTTTTAATATTAATTTTTGGTTCGATTTACGCAGAATGAACTTACAGTATCCGGAAGTCTTGCAGTGTTATGCTTGGGTTTGGATTTAATTTTGTTAATTATAGGATCCCAAGCAGATGGCAGCACCCATCCATCTTCTCTATTGAAATTAGGATGTTTTTTAATTTCAATAGCCTCGCGTATCATCCTTGGTAGGAATCGGTGTTCTTTTGCAAGGATTTGTGGTCTATCAAATCTGATGTAATGGCGGGGACGATCTTGAACATGTTCACAGACTGCAGACTTCCCAGAGCGTCGGTGCTTCACGTCAGCTATATGTTCTTTCACGCGGGTTTTAATGGATCTTTTTGTTTGTCCTATGTAAGAGAGACCACATTCGCAATCAAGCTTGTACACTTCTGCATCTTGTAGAGGGATATTACACTTGACGGATGGTAAAAATTGACTAATCTTCTTCGACGGCTTGAAGTATGTTTTAATAGAAGCTCGCTTTAAGATGTAGCCAACCTTGTCTGTGACTCCTCTGACATAGGGTAGTACAGCAGGCACACGCTCGACTGTGGTCGGCTTCACTCGGTCACTGTGACGTAGGCGCGGGACCCGAAGCTTGTTGTCTTGCAATACTTGCTCGACGTACTGCAGCTCGGCGGCCAGATGTTTTCTGTCACAGATCCCTCGTGCTCTCTGAAACAAAGATTTTCCCACGGTAGCTAACTGTGATGGATGATGGTGCGATTCACCATTTAAATATCGGTTAGTATGGGTCTTTTTTCTATACACAGTATGACCAATAGTGTTATCAGGATTTCGGATGACTAAAACATCTAGGAAAGCTAAAGAATTGTTGGCCTCTAACTCCATTGTGAATTGTATTTTAGAGTTTATGGAATTAAGGTGGTCTAAAAATGCAGTTACTTTGTCAGATGGTAAAATTGTGAAAGTGTCGTCTACATACCGCTTGTGGAATCTTGGATTTACAGGAGCAGTAAGAAGGGCTTTCTCCTCAAAGTCCTCCATGAATATGTCGGCGACTATGGGAGATACAGGTGAGCCCATCGCCACTCCATCTACTTGCTTGTAAAACTCCTCCTTCCACAATAGATAGCCAGATGTAAGGCAGTGTTTGAGTAATACTGCATATTCTGTAGGCATGTTGTATTCTTCTAGCTTCCTGGTTACAATTGAGATGCAGTCTTCAATAGGTAAGCATGTAAATAGTGACTGAACATCAAAACTGACCATAGTTTCATTATCAGCAAGATGTAGGTCTTTTATCTCACTAACAAAATGGTACGAATCCTTTGTGTGTGCTCTAGTTTGTCCTCTCAGTGGTGACAGAATTTTTGCCAGGTGTTGAGCCAACTTATAAGTTGGTGAATCGATTTGGCTCACTATGGGACGTAGTGGAGCGTTTGGTTTGTGTATTTTCGGTAACCCATATAACCTCGGTGCTTTAGTACATGGTGGTATTATCGAGTTTACGTCGAGATTTAATTTTTCGGAGTAATTCTTTATTAGATCGCTAGTTGTTTTAAGCACATTGGTTGTAGGGTCTGTTTTGACCTTTTTGTACGTACTTTCGTCCGATAAAAGTTGTTGTATTTTCAAATTATAATCTGACGTATCCATTATTACCGTAGCATTTCCTTTATCTGCACGGAGAATCGTGAGCTCTGGTCTGTTGCGTAAGTTGTACAACGCTTTAAACTCGTCTTTGGGGAAATTTAGTTTCGGCACAGCACTTCGACGTAACAAGGACGAAATGTCTTGACGTATGGCCTCAACATCTTCCTTTCCCACATTGTTTTTAAACAGGCAATCCTCAACGTTGCATATAATTTCCTCATACGGATTTTTCTTTCGGTGTTATTGCGAAATTCAGGCCCTTCGATAATACTTTTAATGTAGGTTCGTCCAGTGTTTGTTGTGACAGATTATAGACCGTGCGTTGTTTATTGTTTGTGTCTGTGGTCAACGGTTGTGTATCGTTTCTACATTGACATGGATGTTTGGCATTTGATTTGATCGTTAATTTTTGGTATTTCTCTATTTGTTTTTTTTTTTTTGTTTATTTTTGCATTCATTATATTTAAAATATAATGAATGCAAAAATAGAGAAATACCAAAAATTAACGATCAAATCAAATGCCAAACATCCATGTCAATGTAGAAACGATACACAACCGTTGACCACAGACACAAACAATAAACAACGCACGGTCTATAATCTGTCACAACAAACACTGGACGAACCTACATTAAAAGTATTATCGAAGGGCCTGAATTTCGCAATAACACCGAAAGAAAAATCCGTATGAGGAAATTATATGCAACGTTGAGGATTGCCTGTTTAAAAACAATGTGGGAAAGGAAGATGTTGAGGCCATACGTCAAGACATTTCGTCCTTGTTACGTCGAAGTGCTGTGCCGAAACTAAATTTCCCCAAAGACGAGTTTAAAGCGTTGTACAACTTACGCAACAGACCAGAGCTCACGATTCTCCGTGCAGATAAAGGAAATGCTACGGTAATAATGGATACGTCAGATTATAATTTGAAAATACAACAACTTTTATCGGACGAAAGTACGTACAAAAAGGTCAAAACAGACCCTACAACCAATGTGCTTAAAACAACTAGCGATCTAATAAAGAATTACTCCGAAAAATTAAATCTCGACGTAAACTCGATAATACCACCATGTACTAAAGCACCGAGGTTATATGGGTTACCGAAAATACACAAACCAAACGCTCCACTACGTCCCATAGTGAGCCAAATCGATTCACCAACTTATAAGTTGGCTCAACACCTGGCAAAAATTCTGTCACCACTGAGAGGACAAACTAGAGCACACACAAAGGATTCGTACCATTTTGTTAGTGAGATAAAAGACCTACATCTTGCTGATAATGAAACTATGGTCAGTTTTGATGTTCAGTCACTATTTACATGCTTACCTATTGAAGACTGCATCTCAATTGTAACCAGGAAGCTAGAAGAATACAACATGCCTACAGAATATGCAGTATTACTCAAACACTGCCTTACATCTGGCTATCTATTGTGGAAGGAGGAGTTTTACAAGCAAGTAGATGAAGTGGCGATGGGCTCACCTGTATCTCCCATAGTCGCCGACATATTCATGGAGGACTTTGAGGAGAAAGCCCTTCTTACTGCTCCTGTAAATCCAAGATTCCACAAGCGGTATGTAGACGACACTTTCACAATTTTACCATCTGACAAAGTAACTGCATTTTTAGACCACCTTAATTCCATAAACTCTAAAATACAATTCACAATGGAGTTAGAGGCCAACAATTCTTTAGCTTTCCTAGATGTTTTAGTCATCCGAAATCCTGATAACACTATTGGTCATACTGTGTATAGAAAAAAGACCCATACTAACCGATATTTAAATGGTGAATCGCACCATCATCCATCACAGTGTGGGAAAATCTTTGTTTCAGAGAGCACGAGGGATCTGTGACAGAAAACATCTGGCCGCCGAGCTGCAGTACGTCGAGCAAGTATTGCAAGACAACAAGCTTCGGGTCCCGCGCCTACGTCACAGTGACCGAGTGAAGCCGACCACAGTCGAGCGTGTGCCTGCTGTACTACCCTATGTCAGAGGAGTCACAGACAAGGTTGGCTACATCTTAAAGCGAGCTTCTATTAAAACATACTTCAAGCCGCCGAAGAAGATTAGTCAATTTTTACCATCCGTCAAGTGTAATATCCCTCTACAAGATGCAGAAGTGTACAAGCTTGATTGCGAATGTGGTCTCTCTTACATAGGACAAACAAAAAGATCCATTAAAACCCGCGTGAAAGAACATATAGCTGACGTGAAGCACCGACGCTCTGGGAAGTCTGCAGTCTGTGAACATGTTCAAGATCGTCCCCGCCATTACATCAGATTTGATAGACCACAAATCCTTGCAAAAGAACACCGATTCCTACCAAGGATGATACGCGAGGCTATTGAAATTAAAAAACATCCTAATTTCAATAGAGAAGATGGATGGGGTGCTGCCATCTGCTTGGGATCCTATAATTAACAAAATTAAATCCAAACCCAAGCATAACACTGCAAGACTTCCGGATACTGTAAGTTCATTCTGCGTAAATCGAACCAAAAATTAATATTAAAAAACTGAAGGTAGCCGGGCTAACTGTGACATTGGGACGTCAAACATCTCAGTCCCCCCCGTGACCATGGGTTGCTGAAAAGCACTCGAAACGTCGGGAATAAAAATAATAAAATAAACGCGATAAAATCCGTAAAAAACAGTTTTATTCAATGTGTAGTGTTCGCGTAAATATAAGAAATCAACTGAAAGCAGTCGCGGAACCCACCTCGCAGACACCTTGTGGAAACCCAACTCGTTGACAATGATGTTTTGAGTTCGTTCATAAGAGATGCCTATAATCTCGGCTATCTCTCTTATTTTTAATCTCCGGTCTCCAATTATTAAATCAAGTACTTTTTTAATATTTTCGTCAGTAGTTGACGTCGAAGGCCTTCCAGAGCGGGGTTCATCTTTCACACTCTCTCTACCACGCTTAAATTCTGCTATCCATTTTTTGACGGATGAATATGACAGAGCACAATCGCCTAATGTACTGACCATGTCATCATAGATGGCTTTTGATGATAGCCCCTTCTTATGGAGGTACTTAATGACGGCACGCTGCTCGATTTGCTCCATTCGCGGAAATTATGTCCGATTACTTTGTTAATAAATTTATAAAATCACAACTAATTATCGCACACGTTTCAAACTTCACACAATGAACTAGTCTGAACTGAACTAAATAATGTGGGTAGATTTGATTTTTAGAATTGAATGGATCTGTGTTAGGCCAAATACTTTTCAATCCACCCTCGTAGTAATAATATATGATTTGTAGTTATATCGGCTTTGTGTGGCATATCGGCTAATTCTCTTTGATGGGCGCAGTCTGCCTATTGCATCATAACTGTAAACAGGTGTTGCTAACCGTAATAATACTAACAATGTTTATTTTAGGACGCTATCTCCCTGCTAAAGACATTCAAGACTAGTTCAGTAGTTTAGTCGTAAAAAGGTAATATTAAGACGTATAACCGCATTTATAATATTGGTACAGATATTTTTTGGCTGACTTTCAACGGCGCTGGCAACATTTATTTTCCATGATCATTACAGCCTATAAAAGTACCCTGCTGAACATTGCCCTTCCGCAAATATTGTCTCTATGGTACAGGTATATTTGCCACAGTTGCCACGCTTGGCAGGTGAATATGCAACCGCAGTTTGTTATGGTTTTACGCTGTTATCGGGAGTATGCTGCTCCCCATCTCCTCTTTCAGTTTCCCTACGTCATCAATTACGACACTCATGGAATGATACTGGGATATGGGGTATTGGAGTACACTTCTTATAAGGGTACGCGACTTATACTTAAAATATCTATACTCTATATATCTATATCTATACATACATATATACAAATAAATAAAATTGAAGTGTCTGTTTGTAATGTCAAAATAAAAGCTTGTTGCTAAATGCATATGAAAATATATACGGTACTTATAACAAAACTCAATTTTCTGCCGATTTCGAAAAGGAGACTGCGCTCAATTCGACTGTGTTTTTTTATGTGTTATCTCATAACTTTTTACTGGGTGAACCGATTTTGATGATTCTTTTTTTGTTTGAAAGCTGGTACTTCAAATGTGGTCTTGATCGAGGTAAATAGTTTTGAGTTTTTTTATAATAATTTATAATGAAGTCGGCTGTACAAAATTTTTTAATTCTAAATTATTAAAATTTTTGTCTGTCTGTCTCTCTGTTTTTTCCGGCAAATATCCGGAACGGCTGGACCAATTTTGACGTGACTTTCACTGGTAGCTCATGCTAGAAGTAGTAACTTAGGCTACTTTTCTGCCGACTTCCAAAAAGGAGACGGTACTCAATTCGGGTGTATGTTTTTTTTATGTGTGTTTCCTCATAACTTTGTACTGGGCGAACCGATTTCGATGATTCTTTTTTTATATGAAAGCTGATAGTTCTCTTGTGGTCCCATATGAATTTGATCAAGGTCAGACCAATGGTTATTGAGTTATTCTTAAATAACCAATATTGAAGTCGCTTATATTGAATTCGGCTGTACAAAATTTTTAATTTTAAATTATATCGTATAAAAATAATAAGGGTTCCGCGCAATAAAATTAAAACCCTAAATTACACGCGGGCGAAGTCGCGGGTGCAGCTAGATGTTAAACAAATATATTTAGATGATAAAGTCTGAGGTAGGTAATGATATTTATGCTGGATTACAGTCCTGGGGATAAACAACACAACCAGATAGAAAAAAGAACAATTATTAACTATTGATTATTTCTGCAATTGATTACTTTAGACATTTATTGATGATTGCCGTATGATGTGAGCTTAAGTGAATTCGAATTCCAAGAAAATGAGAATATTTTCTCAAAAAGGTGTCGTAAAAGGCGATTATCATGAACACGTGAATTACCTATACTATTATACTTAAGTCAGTATCTAGTAATAAATCTGAAAAAAACTTACGATATTATAATAAAGTGCGGAATCGCTGCAATACATTGTGTAGGGATGCACAAAGACGCCATATTTATAAATCCGTCGAAAACGGCGACGCAGCCAAAGTTTGGAAGTTTCTTCAGTCTCCTGGAGTTGGTAAAACATCCAATAATTCTCCTCATCATAATGTTGATGTTGAATTCCTTAACAAATACTTCACCTGTTCTAGCACATTAGATAGCTCAGATAAAGACCGGACTCTGAGTATTCTTTCTTCAATATCAACTCCTGATTTTCCACCGTTTAATTTCTCTCCTTTCACTGATAGGGATGTTAAAAAGAACATTTTGTCCATCTCGTCCAATTCCGTGGGTAATGACAATGTTAGTCGTAACATGATCTTACCTATCCTAGAATTTGTTACTCCTATCCTCACCCATATCTTGAATAAATCCATCTCCTCTTCAAAATTTCCTGATGTTTGGAAAAATGCACTTGTAACGCCTCTCCCAAAAAAGCCCATGCTTTGCATTTTTCCGACTTTCGTCCTATCTCAATTCTCCCGTTTTTATCCAAACTCCTGGAGAAACTAGTTTTCTTTCAGTTAAATCTCTACCTAAATAGAAATTGTATCCTGGATTCTCTCCAATCTGGTTTCCGATCAGGTCATAGTACGACAACAGCGTTGGTTAAAGTTACTGATGACATTCAATGAGGTATGGATAACAAACAGCTCACTGTGTTAGTATTGCTTGATTTTAGCAATGCGTTCAACACTGTTGATTTTGACATCTTATTGAGTGTGTTACGTTCTATTAACATTCATCCTCGATTGACTTGTTTCATAGTTATCTTTACGGCCGACGGCAGCGTATTCGTATTGAAGATGAGTTCTCATCTTGGTGCGAATTACGGGCTGGCGTGCCTCAAGGTGGTGTGCTGTCTCCTTTACTTTTTGCTATATTCATTAATTCTATCTCTCAAAATATTACTTCTCTCTATAACATGTATTCAGACGATCTCCAAATCTACACTCAGTCAACTCTGTTAAATCTGCCTTCTGCTTTTGCCACCATCAACAATGACTTAGCGGCGATAAACCAGTGGAGTCAGCGTTATGGTCTAAAAATTGATCCGTTCAAGTCCCAGGCTATAGTTATTGGTGGTGGAGGGATGGTCTCTAGAGTTGACTGGAACAACCTACCCTCGGTGACTATTAAAACAAGTGAGCAAAAAGGTGTTTGCTACTATGGGTTTACTTCGTCGTTTACGTTCTTTTCTCCGCATTCTCCATTTACTTCTCTCTATTCTCGATTATGCGGACGCAAGTTATCTCGATTTAACTGAATACCAACTGAACAAAATTGAGCGAATTCAAAATATTGCTATTAGGTTCATATTTGGTTTGCGCAAATATGATCATGTATCCGAATATCGTTTACAGCTAAAGTGGTGACCCATTCGCTTTCGTCGGAATCTGCAAACTGTATCTTTTTTGTACTGTGTGTTGTTCAATCCTTTAACTCCAAGCTACTTGAAGGAAAACTTTAAGTTTCTTGGTCATGATCGACCTGATAGAGTTCTTCGGTCAGCCGGCGAACTAATTCTAGAACCATGTTCATTTCGAACAAAATTTATGAAATATTCTTTTACGAGCCAAGCTATAAGGTTATGGAATGAACTTTCACTCCAAATTCAACGTGCACAAACTTTGGAAAGATTCAAAAGTGACGTCAAGAAGCATTACCTAACACTTTGTGGTTATTGATAACCAATTCTAGCAACAGATAGTTATTCTGTGTTTTTTTTTTCCTCTTTGTTTTGTATTAATTTATTTATTATCTATGTATATATATATATATATATATATATATATATATATATATATATATATATATATATATATATATATATATATATATATGTATGTGTATATATTTATATATATATAAATACCTATTAATTAATATGTATGTTTATTTTATTATTATTTTTTTATGTATCATTGTGGTATTTTAACAAAATATAGTTTAGTTTATTTGGATATTAGTATGTAAGTGTAACATAAAACGCATCACCTCCTACTGTTCTTAATTCCAGTTTCCCTTTAGCCCAAAGGTTGTCTGGAAGAGATCGCTCTTTAGCGATAAGACCGCCTTATTGTACATACGTATATAATAAGTTTTCTCTGTAATGTATTTATTCGTTGTATATGTGTGGTGTACAATAAAGTATATACTACTACTACTACTTCTACCTCACATCATTCGATAGATGGCGGTGTAAGCATCCATACTATACCAAACAAAATACCGAGATACCAACCAATAATTTTAACGTGGTAGAGCCACGCTGCAGCTATATTAATAGTATACTTGTAGCACGAATATGTCGGCTCGCCTGGGGAAGGAACACGCTCTTACAGAATAGCGTAAAATAGCAGCTTAACGCTGCTTTGTTTCGTATGGTGAGTGTAGAGAACCGGAGACTCTTTTGACTGGAAAAGAGGCCTTCCATCTTAGTCCTGACGGGTAACAACGCATCTGCATTTTGATTTGTAATAGAGGATAGATGTAGATGTCTATAGACGGCAGCAGCCACTTACCATCAGGTGGACTGTGTGCTCGCTTGTCACCCTTATCCAATAAAAAAAACACGTGAGTAACCTCACATATTTCGATAAATGGCGGTGTAAGCATCCATACTATATCAAACAAAATACCGAGACCAGCAAGGGGGCAGCGTCATAGGCGCTAGATCTCAAGCGTAGCCTGTCTTTGCTCAAATCCTGCTTACAATAGGAGAGGCCCGTGTTCAGTGGATTCTTATGAGGAAGGATAATAATCCAGACATTCGGATTACTAGGCCACGCAGGCACCAATTTGGACTTCAAATAAAATGCTATTAACAAGAATCACTCGGTTAAGAACGAGATTGAGATCATGTGATAATGAGATTTAATTAAAGAGTAATGACTTAATTCGGCTAAGGACGTGGAAATGTTTCTGTTAGGTGATTACGTAGTAAACGTAATGGAAGTTAAAACATTTTAAAGCACATTTCAGAGCAATTGAAGTATCAAGATTAAATCAAAAAATACATCTGAAGTAAATTAAATTTGGAGAATAATATATTATACTATATCCCATTACTCCCAATAAATCAAAATTTTACTTTTAATAATAACTAAAAGCTGACTTGAAATTAATAATAGTTTAAAAAATCTAAAAGAACACGCTTTTTTAGATAATCGAACTAAAAAGTAGAAAATAATTTCCAATAAGTTTAAAATAAGAAAATAGTGATTAACGTTAAAAAAATCATTTTATTGTAGAAAAGTGTGGGGTGCTTGATGTCATTTGTTGTAAATATTTTTGTGGATATTTGTAAAATTAGCGTCATTTAAAAAATATCTGAAATAGCACCCCACAGACCCACAGAAATCTATATTTATCCTTAATTAAGAATCAAAATGCAGATGCTTTGTCACCCCCTGAGGACTGAAATGGAATGCCTGGTTTCCAGTAAAAACGGTCTTCGGTTCTCTACACTCACCACATGAAAAACGGCAGCATTAAGCTGCTATTTTACGCTGTTATTCTGTGATGTGAGAGCGTGGTCCTTCTCAGGTCGAGCCGACCCATTAGTGTTGCAACCAAAATATAGCTGCAGCATGGCTCTTCCACGTAAAAAAGACTTCTTAGCGCAGTACTATCGTGTAGTGGTGGTGTAAAATATCCACTACCCCATATCATCCCGTGGGTGTCCCGTAAGAGGTGACAGAGGGAAACAAATCAAGATATGGGCAGCATCGTCTTTCTAATAACGACTAAAAATAAACATGGGTTTGCTGATCCGCTTGCGAATCGTGGCAACTGTGGCAAATATCCCCCTTTTAGGCAATCTATGGGCTCTCCCATTTGAACATAGGCCTCTGCCTATGTTCATCAGTTGATTTTAATAGGCTGGAACTATTGTAGTATTCATATTACGGCTTATAAATAATTGTTCTTGGTCTTGCTGTTTGACCACGTGTAATTTATGTAAACTAAATAGGACAAATGATTGATGTTTTTTTATGAATCTTTTAAGTAATGTGGAACTGATATAAACACATAGTTCTCAGTTACTCTACCTTCTTTGTTTGAAGTTGGTTGCATATGTCCGCTGCAGAGGCCACCTTTTTATTAGAATGTTCATTCTAAAACCTATTTATTGAGAAATACCACTGAATTCATTAAGCATTAGCAGTTAAAATCCTAATTATTGTAATTATCCTAATTATGGATTTAATATTTCATAAAAAGTTTAAGCGTCGTGATCATTAAATTAGAGACTACAATGGAAAATCTATCACATAAAAAAGCTAAAAGATAAATAAATCCTCTTATAATTTTAATATTGTAAAAGACTTTTATAAGAATTAAGAGCACCCCGGGGATGCATAATAAAAACACTCATCACTTTAAACAAATCTCAGATAGAACTGGTTATTGAAATGAGGCTACTTTTAAAAAAGGCAGCCAGATAAATTGCAGACTGCAGTATGGTCTCATCAACAAAGGAAAACGTAAAGTCGTTACAATGCGGAATACTTTTACGGTGTATTAAATTTTCCTACTCAATGACTAACCAAGAAATATACGATGAGATTTTATTCTCTTAGACTGATATAAAATTAAATTTGTAATTCCCTTCGTCCGCCAACAGTTTGCCAGTGTTGTGCAATTCATTAATGGGTAAGTTGGAGCTGTTATTGTTCCACAACTCACTTTGCTTTAGTATTCTAATTTTTTTTTCGTCACGGGAAAGTTTTGTAGTAGTGTTTAACTTTGGCAATGAATATTTTATTCAAAATTCCTTTAGAATGTAAAAAGTTATTGGCGGATATATATTGTTTATCTACGAATACTCTGTAAGTGTAAATTAAATTTAATTGCTAAAATTATTGGTGTTGGTGTAAGGAGTTTTTTTAAGTAACCGAGGAGTCAAACGAAATTACAATTAACCTAATGGTGATGGTAAGTAGCTGCTGCAGTTAACTTCACACAAAGGTGGCTACAGATGCGTTGTCATCTCTGCGTACTAAGATTGAATGCCTTACAACCTGTAATACTAAGCACTGCTAATTGGTGGCAGAAACAGTATAATGGATGTAAGTGGACTGTATATTTATTTATGCTATTGATTGATTAATGACTGACTGATCTGAGGTTAGCTATACTAGGGGACTGCTCGAAGAAAAGATGGTACTTTTTACTATACAGTATTACACTATTTACAATATTCGGCACTATTAAAATAAACTATCTAATATGTACAGAGAGAGGTCTTCAGTTGTGGAGTCTTGATCTGTTGTCTTGAGTCTTCTTTGGAGTCTTCTCGAGTGCCGCTTCCGAAGTGAAATGAACAGCTCACAGACCGAGACGCCCTTCTTATATCTCGCAAGAAGTTGTCTCAGTCTGTGAGTAGTGCCGTGCGACGATAATGAAGCCGCACGCGCTGATTGGTCGCCGACATCACGGGATCAGCGCCGGTGTGCGGGGTGCGCGGGGCGTAGCGGGGTACGAAGGGGCGACGGGGCGGCGGGTCTCTAGCTGTCCTCAACATTCTCCCCCCGGCGTAGCTCGCGAGGCCCATCTTCTTTCGGGAGGACGGCGATCTTTCTGACCGGCCGCCGCAGCAATCCGCCCCTGGTCCGCACTTCCACGTTGCGCACCACGCCGTCTGGTCCGGGAAAGGTCCGTGTTACAATTCCCCGCGGCCACACGTTCCTTGGCAGGCTACCGTCTGCCACCACGACGAGGTCCCCTTCTTGTAGCTGTCGCTGCTGCACATCCCGCGAGTCCCCGCGCGCAACCAGCGTCGGCAGGTACTCCTTCATCCAGCGCTTCCAGTACTCGTCGGCAAGTCCTTGCGCCGCTCTCCACGCCCGACGATCACTAGGCGTGCACGGCGCGGTTACTGGAAGGCTCGATGGTCCCAGCAGCAGGAAGTGGTTGGGTGTCAGCGCCTCTTCCTCGTCGATGTCGACCGGTACGTGTGTCAACGGTCGAGAGTTCACCGTGTTCTTTGCTTCTGTGAGGAGCGTCACCAACGTCTCCTCCCGCGGGCTCTTCTGGTGTAGAGTGGCTTCGAGCGCGGTCTTCACTGAGCGCACGAGACGCTCCCATGCGCCTCCCTGGTTCGGCGCGCCCGGTGCGATGAACTTCCAGTCTGTCCGCCGAGTCAACGCGTAGTCCTTCAGCAGGGGTGCCCACTCCTCCATTGCCCGTCGTAGTTTGGTGTCCGCCCCATGGAAATTTGTTCCGTTGTCAGAGTAGATGACCCGTGGCCACCCACACCTAGCCGCCATGCGCCGCAATGCCGATATCGCCGAATCCGTCGTTAGGGAATAAACTATTTCTAAATGCACCGCGCGCGTCGTTAAACAGGTGAATAACGCCACCCACCGTTTTTCATGCCTACGTCCTATCGTAACCGTTATAGGCCCGAAATAGTCGATTCCAGTGTAGGTGAATGGTCGCGCGAATGCCCCTTACCGTTCAGGTGGTAGATCTCCGATAACCGCTGGCCGTGGTGTCGCCTTGCGTACCCTGCACCGCAGACATCTCCGCTCCGCTTCTCTTACGGTTGGTCGTAATCGAAGGATATGATATCTCGTGCGTAGGTCGTTTACTACCCGCTCCCTGTTGGCGTGGCTTGCTTCCTGATGCGCCTTTTCCACAAGCAGCTTTACAAATTGGTGGCGTCCGTATCAGTATGATGGGCCTCTTCATTTGGCTGTCCACATCGGCTGCGTCGATTCGTCCTCTAGCTCGTAATATGCCATCTTCCAATATGGGGTCGAGGTTCCTCAACGCGCTGCCGGTTGCCAGGTTCTTTCCTCGCTGCAGTCGACTGATGTCTTCAGTGAAGCTTTCTTGCTGACTGCGTTCTATCCACATCCGCTCTGCTCTTTGGATGTGCTGCAACGTCAGTCCGTGCGCCCTTCCTCTTATGGCATCGACGAACTGTAGTATCCGTGCAGTGGCCCTTATTAATCTCTCGTAGGAAGAGAATCTCGCTATGTCCGGCAGGTGTGGAGCATCCTTGGTGTCGCTCTGGTACGCCACGACTTCCTCCAGCTCCTCATCATCATCGCCTGCCCTCTCTTCCTGACGACGAGGCCATCTGTCTTCGTCCTCGTACAGGAATGCCGGTCCCGTGAACCATCTGTCGTTCTCTTCTTTATTCATATAATTCACACGCGTCGCTTGATCCGCGATGTTGTCTGCGGTCTGTATCCACCTCCATTGCTCGGGTGATGTCTTCTCTGCTATCTCCCCTAACCTATGAGCCACGTATGGAGTGTAACGCGCCGTATCGTTCTGTATCCAGTGGAGCGCCGTAGTGGAGTCTGTCCAATACACTACCCTATCGGCTACCACTCTGTGCTCGCCTTGCACGAATTCCGCGAGTCGCGCGCCTATCAAGTTCGCCTGCAACTCTAAACGCGGTATACTTTGTGCTTTTATAGGGGCAACTTTCGCCTTGGCCGCCACTAACCGTACCCTAATTGTTCCGTCGCGGTATCGTATACGCCAATACGCCGCGGATGCGGACGCACGTTCGCTTGCGTCGTTGAATACGTGAAGCTGACGCTCTACCACTCCCCCCGTAGGAGCATAGCACCTAGGCAGTCGCAGTCGTGACACTTCCTCGACGACTCGCAGCCACCTCTGAAATTCATCAGCTGCCTCCTCGGGTAGTTCGTCGTCCCATCCGACCTTCTTCATTCGCCATAGATCTTGCAGCAGGATCTTGGCGGTGATGGTGAGGTAGCTAAGCAGTCCGAGCGGGTCAAACACCGACATGACTGCGCTCAATGCTTCCCTCTTAGTCGGTGGTCGCTGTAGCGCCTTTACTTCCTGTGGCACCCTATTCATAGAGGTGTTGAACGTCAGGGCGTCTTCGTCGGCCATCCATAACAACCCTAGTGTCCTGCCTGGGCTGTCTTGCCTTAAGCTTACTTCTTTAGGCTTGCTCGCTAGTAGTTCCTCCGGCTTGTCTTCCAATAGGGCTGTGTGGTTCGAATTCCAGCCTGCCAAGGTGAAACCGGCCTTCTGGTGTACTTCCATAACCTGCCTTGCCGTATTTACCGCCTCCTCTACCGTAGCATAACTGTCTAAGTAGTCGTCCATATAGTGACTACGTACGATAGCGTTAAGCGCCAACGGATGTGTTTCTGCGTGTGCGCGCGCGTTATAATCCCTAACACTATGTGCGAGAAACGGCGAGCTCCTCGCACCGAAAATCATCGATGTCATAACGTACTCCCGCGGTGGGCTGGATCGCTCGTTACCTCGCCACAGAAACAATTGCGCGGGTTGATCGCGACTAATATCCGCGGACACGGCTATTTCGTTCTCCCTAAATCTAAACAATATGCCCGGTAGGTTTCGTAACAAGTCGGGGCCGTCGAGTAAATAATCGTTAAGACATCTACCGGACGCACGCGCTGCCGCGTCGAAAACCACTCTTGTCTTCCCCGGCTTGTTCGGATTCCGTACGGCGAAGTGAGGCAGGTATCAGCTCTTGGGGTCCTCTCTCTCTGTCCCCTCGGCTTCCCTTGCGTATCCTTTTGCCAGGAGATTGTCTATCTGGGCTGTGTAGGGGTCTCGAAACTCCGGCGACTTGTTCATTTTTCTCTCGATCGTCCGCAGTCTTCGAGCGGCCATCTCGTAGCTGGGTGGCATCCGCACGTTGTCGTCCTTCCATGGCAGTCCAACTTGGTATTGCTCGCCGACCTTCTTGACGGTGCGCTGGAATATCTCGACAGCGCGTTCCTCTTCTCGTCGCGGCCTACTCTTTAGCGAGATACCTATGGAATCGATCTCGTACTGCCGTTTGAGGAGTTCCGTTAGCTCCTCGTCCTGACTGGCAAACGTTCGGATGTCCCTATCTGACCGTCCGCTAACGCTTACGACGTGTAATACGGTTTCACCGTCTTCCCTACACGTGAATCGCGGCACGGTGCCCTGTATTACCCACCCTAATAACGTACGTGCAGCTATAGGCTGCCTTCAACGTCCTATCCTTAAATTATGGGTGATTATTAAATGCCAGTTGTCGGCGCCTAATAATAATCTCGGTTTTGCGTCGTCATAACAAACCGCGCTCGGTAGGTCGCGTAAGTGTTTTAAACGTAAACACTCCTTACTTACGGATTCTTTCAATCGGATCTTTAAATTTGCTATTGTCCGCGCATTTATTCTATACATCTCACTGCGCGTCTTGCCACGTATGCCTATGTTAACTAGCCTGCTATCGGCCTCGCGCTGGCTATTATTTACGCCTCTAATATTCAGCGGCTTTACCGGTCCTTCCGCTCCTAACTCGCGCGCTAAGTCGTCGTCGATCAACGAAATAGTCGAGCCTTCGTCAAGCAACGCATACGTATCTATTTCCCTACCGCGTGTTTTACGTAACGTAATGGGACACACTTTCAATAATACGGACGCATTACTACCAACGTTAGACGCGACGAGCACGGTCTCATCCGGTTTTGCCGATGTCTCAGGTGCGCGGGTCTTGCGGGTGTGAAGGAGGGCATGGTGGGGGGCGTTGCAGCCGTCGACGCCGCATTTCTTGGCTTTACATCTAAACCGTCGGTGTTTACTATTTAAACACAGAAAACACACTCCCTCTTCCTTTACCCAATTCCACCGGTCGTCCACACCCATTTGCGCTAACTTTCTACACTTGGCGATCACGTGTTCACCCCCGCAACACATACAAGAGGCACTACCGGTGTCCTCCTGGGCGGTGAACGTTTTTACGTCGCGGGCCCTATTCTCTACGCGGCGTGTTAATACAACTCGTTTTGACGGCTGCGCCTCTCGTCCTACGGGCGATTCCTTAGTCAGCGCTACGGACGTATAGGCATGACTCAACGCACGGTCAGCCTCTCTCATCATGAACCTAGACAGTGTAACGATGTCCGGTTCGTCTGCACTTCCGTAGTGCTCCGCATAATCGCACCAACGCGACCGTAAGTGAGGGCTTAGTTTACTAGTTACTTCCCTAGTCAGCATTGGATTTTGTAAATACCCTTTGCCGTCGACGTTCTGCAAAATACATACTATATTTTGTAACTTGATCGCGAACGAATTCAATTCCTGAGTGGTTTGACCCGGGCGCGGAAGGCGTTTCAGTTCCTCTAACGCTCGATCGATAATTACTTCCAGGCGGCCGAAACACTGCTCTAATGTTCGCATAATATCTGCTGGATCCTTCGCGGTAAACAGCAGTGCCGATACTACCTCCCTAGCTTCACCGCGTAGACAGTTTCTTAACCTTGCCATATTTTTTATTTTGTAAATCCATATAAACGCGTGGATTCTTTCATCGCGGCTTTGAAGGCTAACCATTCCGCGGCCGAACCGTTAAAAATAGGCAAGTCCTGCGTCTTCTTCGCGGCAGCGGGCCTGACTCTAATCATATTCTCTAGAGCTTCCGCTAGTCGCTCTATACCCCTCTCTTTCCCTCGCGGAGTAAGCGACCTATATCTATCCCTATCTTCCTCTAGCCTACGCTGTGGCGCTGGCGTCCTATGTACACCTACATCCCTATGACACGGCGACGATAATCTACGATCCGCGTGGCGATGTGGCGATGGCGATCTATGTACACCTACATCCCTATACGGCGACGGTGATCTACGATCCGCGTGGCGATGTGGCGATCTATGTGTAGGCGATAGAGTGCGGCGTTGGACGCGCGACGGCGACGTAACCCGTACACGACGATCCACCTGGTTCATTTCTACGGCGACTCCACTATCCCTCTGTATCGTTTCTACGCGACGTGGTTGAACCTCATTCGCTACCGTCCTCCCCTGGGCAACTTCAGCGTGGTCGTAACCGGTTTCCCTATTCGGTAGGGCTTGCTCTGTCTCGACGCGGGGCGCGGGCTGAGACGGGCGGTAAGGCGACTCCCCCCGCACAGTCTCTACGTTCTCTAAACACCTATCAACGCGTACCCTATTTTCAACT
Source organism: Parnassius glacialis (assembly GCA_033319125.1). Classification (NCBI taxonomy): domain Eukaryota; kingdom Metazoa; phylum Arthropoda; class Insecta; order Lepidoptera; family Papilionidae; genus Parnassius; species Parnassius glacialis. The sequence continues at coordinate 38,734,565 of JAVANC010000028.1, read as the reverse complement.
AACTCGTCTTCGTTAATACTTTCCCTATCTGCTTCTTCTTGCAGTTGCGCGACGTCCCTAGCGTACTTCTTCTTAATAAGATCTTCTTCGAGTTGCAATTGCGTCCTTCTAATTGCAGCTAGTTCCTCCGCGGCGTTATATTCAATTTGTTTTAACCTAGCTATCGACTACCTAGATATCGCTAGCTGTCGACCGGGCTGAACGAACGGAGCGGACCGACGGAGCGCGAGGTGCGGTCCTATGTACAACGTCTGTTACAGGCGCGACGGTACGTACTATCGAACTAGTTTCTGTAGACGGAAGATCTTCAATAATCGCGGCGAGTGTCTCTGTGCGCGGCGCGGATGTGCCAACCTCTCCTAAGCGATCGGTCGTAGACACGGACATAGCGGGGCGCGGCGGCGGGGGCGCGGGCGCGGGCGTAGATGCGGGCGCGAGCGGGGCCTGGGGCGCGGCGGAGGGCGCTTGTGCCATCGCGAGATAATCGGACAGGGACGCGGGTGATTCTTCGAATATACGCATTCCTACCGGCGTGTCGTCCTCGTTCCGTGTCTTCTGGCTTCGTGTCTTCCTCATGGTCCCACGTTGCGACCTCCGGTCGTCTTCAAAAAGACGTACGTATTGGATGTCGTTCCCGCCACAAGGGCGTTACCAGATGGTCACAGTTTGACACCGTTAGGGAGCAACCACCTGGCCGCGCTAACGCGGTTAAAGAAACAAGAAATTATCTGGAAACAGACAACAGACGTATATGACGTAGTCGTAACAAGAAACAGGGAAGAAATTAGTACCGACGATCTTCTCTCTTCGTCGACGAACTTTTTCTTCCTTGAAGATCTTCTATAATGATCTTCTCTCTTCTATAATTATGTTCTTTCTTCTATAATTATGTTCTTTCTTCTATGATTGCCTTCTTTCTTGTTTCTTCTTACTTCTTGCTTCTTTCTTCTGGCTTGAATCCGGCGGCGATTGACCAAGAATATAATGGATGTAAGTGGACTGTATATTTATTTATGCTATTGATTGATTAATGACTGACTGATCTGAGGTTAGCTATACTAGGGGACTGCTCGAAGAAAAGATGGTACGTTTTACTATACTGTATTACACTATTTACAATATTCGGCACTATTAAAATAAACTATCTAATATGTACAGAGAGAGGTCTTCAGTTGTGGAGTCTTGATCTGTTGTCTTGAGTCTTCTTTGGAGTCTTCTAGAGTGCCGCTTCCGAAGTGAAATGAACAGCTCACAGACCGAGACGCCCTTCTTATATCTCGCAAGAAGGTGTCTCAGTCTGTGAGTAGTGACGTGCGACGATAATGAAGCCGCACGCGCGCTGATTGGTCGCCGACATCACGGGATCAGCGCCGGTGTGCGGGGTGCGCGGGGCGTAGCGGGGTACGAAGGGGCGACGGGGCGGCGGGTCTCTAGCAGTCCTCAACAAACAGGTAAGAGGTTACAAGTAAGAAGGTACCTACCAAGCTCAATTCTGCAAGCAAAAGGACTCTATTTCTATTTTTGAGATGTTGGCACTATTAGCAGATGCGGCTCACATAGCTTCATCTGATCCTGTGTGTGAGCTATTTAGCTGCTATTTAGTGCTGAACTATTTAAAAAGTGGAAAGTTTATGAATTGGTGTTGTTAGCAATAATCATGTTTGTTGAGGTTTATTGAGCTCTCTAACCGCTGTCCGAGTGGGGGCGTGTATACCCCCGCCTCTGACTGCTTAGCTCGTATCGGTCAATGTTCTGGGCTTTTCAGCTTGGGCGCATACCATGCGCGTTAAACCATGGGCGAGCTTTGCTACCGATGGGCGCGTCAGAGAAGGGGATAAGATACTCCATACCTTTATTACGCAACAAATCCATTATCGCAACCACGCAGCTTGACCGATCCGCAGAAGAGAACTAGACCTCCCGCCAAGGATAAGAGGCAAAAGAGTGTGGCATCTCATCCCAATTAGCCGACTTATACCGCCATATTCGTCGAACATCTTGGGAATCGTAATCAAGTGAAGAATATGACGATACAGATTTCACCAGACAGTGGTCAGAAATACCCAAAGGACAGGTAACCTATAGTTCATATCTGTCTGGTTCGTTAGTTAGCAGAAGGTCCAAGCACTTTGCTGTGTGACCGTCTACATCGGGTTCCCAAGTCGCCAACTTTACCATCTGAGAAAGACCTAGCGTCAAAGCAAAATTCCACGCTTCTCTTCCAGCATCGTCGGTATTCTAGTATGGGAACAGCCACTCTTGGTGACAAGCGTTAAAGTCCCCCAGAAAGACCAACTGTACAGTTGGATACCGATTTAGGGCCATGTCAGCAGCCTCACTAAGGTGATCAAATAATCGTGTAATCTCCTGGTCACCACTGTGTGATCGATAGACACAGGCATAAAGGATTTTATCAATACCTGTATCTACCATCACTCAGATTGTCGAAAACGTGGGGTCTTCAAGGTGACAGAGACGCTGGAAGCAGATGTCATTGCGGACGTACACACATAATCCGGCACGTAGATGGAATTTGTGTTCCAGGGAAAATCCAGGATAGACTATCCTGGATTCTCCCGGAGGTACGCCGTCTTCAGTGGACATCCAATTTTCGTCTCTGCCAAGAAAAGTAGGTGCGGCTTCTAAGACCCAAGATGGTGATGGACTGCGCTGAGATTAGAGTGCGATCCTCGAATATTATTGAGGCGCACTTTTAGTAAGACGACGTGCAACCACTGTTTAACACTGATTTTCTTTTAAATGCAGATATTAAGTGTTGAGAGTGAATATGTATGGAGAATGGCAGTTGAACGAGACGTTGCATTAGCAACCAAACGATACTATCAGGGATTCTTCGCCAGCTAATATATTACCTAACTTACATTAAAATCATCTCTTCACATTTTGGGCCGGCAGCATGTACAATCCAACCGTACATTTCTGCTGGCGTAAACAATTTACGCAACGCAATCGCTATAGTTTGACATTTTCCTATGGGAATCCTAAGAAATTGTGCATTGGATCACCGACTTTCTTGCAGATCGGAGCATCAAGATCGTTGTAGATGGTGCATGCTCCGACTACAAGTCTATTAACGCGGGTGTTCCACAAGGCTGCGTACTATCACCAACGCTGTTTCTTCTGCATATCAATGATATGTTGCAAACCGGTAACATTCATTACTATGCGGATGACAGCATTAGTGATGCTCTATACACCGGCCGTGCCAATATTTCTCAGGAAAATGTCGCTAAGTAACGGGACAAACTTGTTTCTGAAGTCGAGTCTTTGCTGAACAAAGTCTCGGGTTGGATGCGACTAAATCTAGTCCAGATCAATCCCCAGAAGACACAATTTTGCTCGTTTACCGTTAAAAAACCCCTTTGTCGTATCTCCTCAACTTCAAGACACTACCCTTGTTGCCTCAGCCAGTATCGGAATCCTCTGCGTCGACATATCGAGTGACGTGCAGTTTCGTGGTCACTTGGATGAGAAGGCCAAATTGGCCTCTAAAAGGCGTACTCAGCAGAGCGGGACAGTATTTCATACCGGCACAACGCTTGCAACTTTACAAGGCGCGGGTTCGGCTTCACATGGAATACTGTTCCCATCTCTGGGCTGGGGCTCCCCAGTGCCAGCTCCTTCCACTTGATCGCATCCAGCGCAGAGCGGCTCAAATCTTCGATGACCGAGTGCTTTCCTATCGGCTCGATTCAGTGGCGCTGCGAAGAGATGTTGCATTACTTTGCATTTTCTTTCGCATTTACCACGGAGAGTGCTCTGAGGAATTGTTCGGATTAATCCCAGCAGCCAAATTTCACGAACGCACATCGCAGCAGAACTCTTGATACCATCCACACCTACTGGATGATTGATCGTCCACCAATGTGCGATTTAGAAGATGTTTTCTTCCTCGCACAACTTCCTTGTGGAATCGGTTACCACCAGCGATTTTTTCGAACCTATACAACTTAGGGACCTTCAATAAAAGAGTCTACTCCTTTTTAAAAGGCTGGCAAAGCATCTACGATTTCCCTGGTTCCCCTGGTGTTGCAGTTGTTCATGGGCGGCGGTAGTCATTTACCATTAGGTGAACCGCATGCTCGTTTGCCCCTTCTCCTATAAAAAAAATAACAAAAATTAAGTTAACTCACCTTTTTACTCTTACCGGGACAGACGCGAACTTATTACCATAACATTTAATATTATTGCATTAAATTAGCATTATTCAACATATTTTAATGTTATATTTTTTTCTTGTTTATTGAACTATTTTAACAAAAAAAAAGAAACAAAAAAATTGTTTTTTTAATTATTATTGAACATTGAATTGTTGGCTCATGGTGCGACATAAGGGGTGGTAAATTTTAAACCGCTACCACACGGCGAGGAGCCGAGTTTGTCGTTTCGGCTTTGTCGCTCGTTTAGCACCACCCGGGGGACACGTGTAGGGTGGGCCTAGGATTTGGTGGTCGAAGCCTACGGACGCGAGCTACTTATCCCATGGTCATGTGGAAAGAATGAATGAGGAAAGAGTGACAAAGCAAATTTATGTTGCAGAGGTGAACGGCAGAGTCGGAAAGGGTCCCCATAGGCGAAAGTTTATCGACCAAATTGGCGATATGTTGAAAATGGGCCAAATCAAGAGTACCTTTAACCGACGAGCGTGTATGCGTAGGTATATGGATGTGGAGGAAGCGAGAGAGGTCTGTCAGGATCGTGCCAATGGAAGTCCATAGTCTCTGCCTACCCCTCTGGGTGACAGGCGTGAGTGTTTATAGATATAGATATTGAACATTCGTCCATTACCCGAACAATCCCACCAGATGGTAAGTGGTTAAGGGGATAAGTTGGTGAAGCGCACTGACTTAACAAAAGTCTATTCACTCTTGCCTAGTAGTAGTAGGTAAGTATTATTTGTGTGTGTGTGTGTGTGTGTGTGAAGAAAAGCGTATGAGAATAAGTGAAGTGAGTATTCGTAGTAAGTAAATTTGGCTTCCTTAACATCATCATCCACAGCCCTTCACAAGGCCTGTATACATAGATATACATTTAGGCCTTCCCAAGGAATGCCACAAAGCATGGTCCTAAGCCACTTGCATTTATCGACTTCCTGCATATCTTACCATAATACCGAAGTGCTGGGCAGCCTCCCATTATATGGAGGGTCAACGTGTCGCTTCATATAGTGGGAGGCTGACCTGCACTTCGCTTAATGGTACGAGGTTGCCAGTCGAGAACTTTTTTTCCTATTTTTTATGATTTCCAAGTTATATAGCCAGCCCATTGCAATTTCACTTTAATAATCCGTTGGACTATGTCAGTTACTTTGATTCTACTGCGAACATCCTCTTTTCTAACTTTATCACACAGAGAAACCCCTCATCAATTTAAAACTTTTTCATTTTTCGAGTGATGGTTTGTCTAACATTAAAAAAAAACATAAACCCTCTATAGGGAATTACTATTAGGGAAGCACCATTTTTATTTTATTTAAATTGTTTGATTTAATTTCATAATGGTGTAACTAAATATTAGTATCTGTATATAGAATTCACTCCCCAATATTTTTCAATTAAAGTCATACTAAAGCATTTTATTATAATACATAAATATAAAATTCAGTATCACCTACTAAATAAAACTATGCAACAATAAAATTACATAGATATTAAAAACTATCGAAATCTTAGTAACGAGAACATGTTGGTCGTTCCACATCTAAATTATAAAAAATGCATATTTCAATTTCACTAATCACAATGCCGCCGCGAAAATTTATTTTCCTTTAGGCACTTTAAAAATTAATTTATTTAGAAAATAATGTTTCAATTTACCAATGTACAGATATTATTTAAATTAAGTATTTCTATTCATTAAAATATTTATAATTGAGTGTAAAATCTTAAAAAAGTCGCTCCAACACCGATGCACGGTCCATCCTCGACGATGTCACGAAACGGACTGCGAGTGCGAGCTGCGACAGAGCTCGCGGTGAATTACAGGGCGACGGAGCAGGTACGCTAGCGTGAATATTTTCAATTTCGGGAGGAAATTATAGTTTCTTGCGTAAAACGAGGAATAAAAATAAAACTCTCAATTAAAATGTTAATATTTTTAAGACCTTTTTTTAGTGTAAAAACTATTTAAAGAGCTTGTGCCGTTTTGGAGAAATTTTGCAGAATATGACAACGATAGGTACTTTTTTAACTTTATCGGGAGATGCCTGTTTAGCAGTGTGGTTTCACGGGGTGATAGAGAAAATTAGATATTGAAATAATCAAGAAAAAAGGTTTCTGAAAATAGTAAAATTGTAAAAACCAATGTTGCATTTCAGTTGCAGTTAAAACACGGAATGTTATTACGAGAATTAGAACTAAATTCAGTGGTGCTTGCACCGGAGTTAGGATCATTACATTCTTAAAGTACTTGTTTTGTATTGTTTCCCGACTTTTATGGAGTATACGCTGTATCTAAACAGGGAATAAAGATACTTAAAAAAGAAAAATAGTGTATGTAACCTTTACGAGTGTTTGAAGTAAAACTTATTGATATTAATGAAACTGAAATGAAAACATTTTGTCATAATCATTATCTTCGTTACAGCGGAATTATAAGCTGTTACTCTTAAAGCTGAACTGGAATTGCTGGATACCAACTCTATATTACGAGTGTATTTCCAAACGATTACAATCTGGGCGTTTTCAAGGTAAGAGTGAATATAGGCTTTTGTTACGCTAAGTCATTGCGGTTTTACACCTAAGGCTACATCCCCATTAACTTGCAGGTGGGATTGAATTCAACCACTGGCCTGTAATAAGTAAAAAACGTCGAGATTTCCTGCTTTGAATCTCAGACAGAACCCTATCAACTATTACATAAAAATAAAATTGATATGTCTGTCTGTAATATCGAAATTACTGCGTTTTATTGAGCTAAGGGGTTATTTGCATGCCGTTAAGACATGATTAACTATTTTTAAAATTTTGTCTGTCTGTCTGTCCGGGCCAATCTTCGGAATAGCTGAACTAATTATTATGAAACTTCACAAACAGATAAAGAGAAATGATACGAGTGATCATTTATTTAGTTGATTATCTTAAATCTAAATGAGGTCATATTAATAGATCACCTAGTTGAAGGGGTAGAGCTTTGTACGTGGTTTTGTACGTGGTAGAGCCATGCTGCAGCTATATTAGTAGTATAGCTGTAGTACGAATGGGACGGCTCCACTGGGGAAGGACCACGCTCTCACAGAATACCAGCGTAAAATAGCAGCTTAATAATCGCTGCTGTGTTTCGTATGGTGGGTGTAAAGACCCGGAGACCCTTTTTACTGAAAAAGAGGCATTCCATCTTAGTCCTCACGGATGAAAACGCCTCTGTATTTTGATTCTCAATCCAGGAAAGATGTCTATGGGCCACAGCAAACACTTACCATTAGGTGGACTGTGTGCTCGTTTGTCACCCTATCTTATAAAAAGGGGGTGGCGTCGCTAGTTACAAATAAAACAACAAAAATGGTTAATTTCCGGATCTGGTTCTTCAATAGCTCGTAAAAATACACTGCCAAATATTGATATCTCCTATTGTATGTAAGATTTGAATTTGAAGGCAGAGGGATTCGCGATCTTAGTACCAGACATCTGGGACCTTTGATGCAGCCGCTCCCCCGTCGCTTGTTTGGATAATTCACGTATAACGTAAACGGGACACCGCCGTTACTAAGATACCATAAGATATTTCAAGCATCTACAATTATCGTCTCTTTGAACACCCATTGGAAGAAACGGAGTAATGTGTTCTCTTATGCTACCTCCGCAAAACGTTGGTTCTCTATATTTGTTCAAAATGAAAAGCTAGACAAGATAAAATAAAGTCTTTAATAAAGGTCAAGACGTTAGCCCACACTGTGACACTGCTCAAAAACGAATGGAATGGCCTACTTCCTTTCAAGGTACATCATGTTGCCAGTAACAACTTAAATTACAAATTACCATTCATATTGCCTTTTAAAGGTACAGTTTTACGACAAATTTACAATTAATTTTTTATGTTTTTAACAGTGGCAGATCCACGCGGCAGAATTGTTGTCGTATGAATGGGCCGGCTCAAACCGGGGTGGTACCACGACCTCACAGAATACTAGCGTGAAGTACAGGTTTACTTCTGCGTTTCGCTTGGTGAGTGCAGGTGGCCGGAGGCCCTTTTTACTGGAAATGAGGCATTCCATCTTAGTCCTCTCGGGTGACAACGCATCTGCATTTTGATTCGCAAACGAGGATAGATGTAGATGTGTATGGGCTGCAGTAACCATTTACCATTAGGTGGACTGTGTGCTCATTTGTCACCCTTATCCTATAAAAAAAAATGTTCATGTATTGAACATAGTTAGGGCCAGGCGAGAATTTACAAAAATACATTTTGCAACTTACTATATATTAATGTTCGATCTTTGTCAATTAACAAGTTTAAATCTGGGTCCTTTGGCTTTCATTTTAATGTTGAAAGATCTCCTGGAAGTTGTTAAAGTTGCAAAATATCTCCTGTTTGTAGACGGCCGTAAACTCTTTTGTCAGTTGCGGACGTTTCGGATTGCAATCGGCTTCAGCGAAATATAAATAGTGCACTAGAATAGAACCAATAACTTATATTTTAACGCGGTGAAGTGCAAGTCCGTTGTTACGACCGTAGACAGGTGCCGCTGTAGTACCGTTACGAGCACGGTAATGCTGCGCGTGACTTTCGTGCATGTCTTGCAGATTCTAGCTAAGTTGACGTTTCGTAAGCACATTGTAGATATCTGCGGAAATTCTTTTAGAAACTTAGATTTTATTCTGAGGAATGGCAGGGATTTTTGTAGTACTTGGGTTATAATAAAATAGAATAGAATATAATAATTTTTATTCAATATAGATTATAAGAATACTTATTGAAAGTAATTTTTTACTTTTACTACTTATCATATTTTATTTATTTATTTTTCATTTTATTTATTTAATCTTTAATGCAAAAAGTTGTACATATGGCGGACTTAATGCCATAGAGCAATCTCTCCCAGTCAACCATTAGGCTAAACAGAGATAGACAAACAAGAGGCGATGCAGCAGTAATCAAAATAGAAAGGACGCAGGTGCATAACAATGGGACGTATTTGAGCCTTTAAAAGCCCACTGCTCAATACATAGGCCTCTCTCAAAAAATCCTCTTAGGGAGAACTTTGCAATAATTTCCACGCTTGGTGGGCAAATTGGCAATCGCATTTAATACTATCTTAGACACCTAGAAATATGCTGCGGCCCTGTTTCAGTTTCTCTCAGTCGCCTCTTATAACAGCCACTGACGAATAATTGGGGTAGTCCACGCTCTCGCAGAATATAGGCGTAAAAGCTTAATTCTGCTGTGTTTCGTATGGTAAGTGTAGAGAACCTGAGACCGTTTTTACCTGAAACAAAGGATTCCATCTTAGTTCTTAGGGGTGGCAATGCATATGCATTTTTATTCATTATTGAGGTTTAATGAAGAAGTTTTTTTGTTTGATTTAACAGTGGGACAGCTTTTGTTGTTGCACGTATGGGCCGGCTCCAGACTGGGTGGTACCAAGACCTCACATAATACCAGCGTAAAGTAGAAGCTCTACTTCTGCGTTTCGTCTGGTGAGTGCAGGTGGCTGGAGGCCCAATGCCCCCTCCCCCTCCCATAAACATGGTAGCGGAATTAAATGTAATACTACCACAGGAGGGTCTCCATTACCAGCACCCATGCTAACGAAGAATACCTTGCAGAGCATTCACAACCAAGCTATTCCACTCCTGAGCGTGGGTACTCCGTTGCCCCGCGGGGGGACAAAAGTCTACTCTAGACAAGAACTGCCCGGAGCAAGCTGAGCACTATAGCAAACCGAGAGCAATACGACCCTGCCACGCTCTCTCTGAATTTTTTTTTATAGGATAAGGGTGAAAACGAGCCCACAGTCCACCTGATGGTAAGTGGTTGCTGTGGCCCATAGAAATATACATCTATCCTCTGTTACAGATCAAAATGCAGATGCGTTTTCACCCGTGAAGACTAGGATGGAATGCCTCATTTCCAGTAAAAAGGGCCTCCGGCCACCTGTACTCACCAAGCGAAACGCAGAGGTAAACCTCTACTTCACGCTGGTATTCTGTGAGGTCGTGGTACCACCCCGGTTCGACCCGGCCCATCCATGCGACAGCAAAAGCTGCCGCCTGGCTCTACCACTGTTAAAAATTTCTGCAACATCAGGGAATTCACTCGAACCTGAACGCCGTCCACTATCATCTGGAGACCTTGCTCTTTCTGACCAAGATGCAGGTGTCCTCTCCGGCCGATATTTCGTCTCTCCTACCCGGGGTACAAATTGGAACTACGTATTGGCTGGAGTCTGCGTATACGTCAGAGAGGACATCTGTTCTCGACACCTCGGCAGTCTTTAAGGTTCGGACCTGTCCACCCTTTCATTTCGCGTAGATAGTGACGACCATCCACGCCTTTATGAATGCCTTGATAGGTCCCATAGCAGTAATGCTGAAACAGACCGACTAATTGACCACATCCGAATGGCTACAGATTCCTAGCTACAGCAGATTTCATCCGCAGAGATCGTGATCCTCGGCAATTTAAACGCCCACAACGCCGAATGGCTCGGTTCACGTTCAACCGATCAAGCGGGAGATCTGTTTATTACTTTGCTTTGGCATAAGGTTTGACATAACTGGTTACTTCGCCTGGGCGGATGCTAAATGTGGAGGATCATGTACCTTCCCTATTAGATCTTCTGATGATCTCTCAACCGGATGGATATTAGGTTACCGTCGATTCCCTTGTTGGTTCCTCGGACCTAGTCTGGAGTATGGTGCCACTCATGCTAACATTGTGGTTATGGACATCTATGAGTCAAGTGGGCTTGACGGAATCCCCCCAATTGTGCTAAGGACGTATGCTCTTGATTCTGTACCGGTTCTAACGCGTTATTTTTTGGTACTCTTACTCCCTAAGCATAGTCCCGAATTCATGGAAGACAGCTTTATGCCCCCGATTCCTAAAAAAGGCGACCGCTCAATCCGTTTAACAACAGGCCTATCGCCATCACCTCTTTGTTTTCCAAAAGAATGGAATCCATAATAAACTGCCAGCTCATACGGTACCTTGAGAATGACTAGCTGATTAGTGACCACAAATACGGATTTAATTGTGTTCGATCAGCTGGTGGTCTTCTGGTCATCCTGGCTCATAGATGGGTGGAGGCAGTAGAGTCCAAGGGGGAGGCATTGACCGTTAGTTTGAAAATTGCGAAGACCTTCGATCGGGTTTGGCATAAAGCGCTTATTTCGAAGCTTCCTTCCTATGAGCTTCCCGAGAAGTTGTGTAATTGTATCACCCTTTTATCACCTTTCTTGCAGATTGGAGCATCAAGGTCAAAGATGACGGTGCATGTTCTGATTACAAGCCTATTAATGCTGCCATTCTACAAGGCTGCGTGCCATCATCAAAGCTGTTTCTTCAAATTAATGATATGTTGCACACTGACAACATTCATTGCTATGCGGATGACAGTACACAAACAATCAGATGATCTATACACCGGACGTGCCAATATTTCTCGGGAAAATATCACCGAGTCCGAACAAGCTTACTTATGTCTAAAGTCGAGTCTTCGTCGAAAAAGTATTTTTCTCGACAAAGAAACTGGAATTGAGGGCGACTAAATCTAGTCCAGTTTAATCCCCAGCAGACAAAAGTTGAAGCGTGACATTTAAAAGAACCCCTTTCTCGTATCTCCTCAGTTTCAAGACACTCACCTTGTTATCTTGGCCAGTAGCGGAATCCTCGTCGTCGACATATCGAATGAAGTATAGTTTTGTGGTTACTTGGAAGAGAAGATAAAATTGTGTTCTGAAAAGCTTGGCGTGTTCAACAGAACGGGGCAGTATTTAATGCCAGTACACCGCCTGTAACTTTACAAGGCGCAGGTTCGGCTTCACATGGAATACTGTTCCCATAGGCTGGGGCTCCCCAATGCCTGCTCCTTTCACTTGACTTCAACCAGCATAAAGCGACTCGAATCATTGACGACCAAGTCCTCTCCAATCAGCTCGATTCACTGGCGCTGGAAAGAGATGTTGCATCCCTTTGCATTTTATTTTGCATCTACCACAGGTAGTGCTCTGTAGAATTGTTCGAATTAATCCTAGCCGCCAAATTTCACGAACGCACATCACGGCAAAACTCCTGACACCATCCACACCATCTGGATGCTTGGTAGTCAACCACTGTACGTTTTTTAAGAGTTTTCTACCTCGTACGACCACTCTGTGGAACTGTTTACCACCGGACCGAAACGACTTAGGGCCCTTCAAGAAAAGAGCTTACTCTATTCTAAAAGACCGGCAACTCACCTGCAATCCCCTGGTGTTGCATATGTTCATGGGTGGTGGTAGTCACTTACCATCCGGTGAGCCGTATTTTTTTTATAGAATAGGGGGCAAACGAGCATGCGGCTCACCTGATCGTAAGTGACTACCGCCGCCCATGAACACCAGGGGAATTGCAGATGCGTTGCCGACCTTTTAGAAAGGTGTAAGCTCTTTTCTTGAAGGTTCCTAAGTCGTATCGGCCCGGAAAATTCGCTGGTGGTAAATGATTCCACAAGGAAGTCGTGCGAGGGAGAAAACTTTATCTAAATCGCACAATGGTGGACCGCCAATCATCCAAATGGTATGGATGGTAACGCGAGTTTTGTCGCGATGTGCGATGGTGAAATTGAGCGGCTGGAATTAGTCCGAACAATTCATCAGAGCACTCCCCGTGATAGATGCGATAAAATACGCAAAGAGATGCAACATCTCTACGCAGTGCCAGTGTATCGAGCCGATCAGGAAGAACTCGGTCGTCGACGATTCGAACCGCTCTGCGCTGGATGCGGTCAAGTGGAAGGAGCTGGCACTAGGGTGCCCCGGCCCAGAGATGAGAACAGTATTCCATGTGGGGCCGAACTTGCGCTTTGTAAAGTTGCAAGCGATGTGCCGGCATGAAATACTATCTCGCTCTGCTGAGCACGCCAAGCTTTTTAGAGGCCAATTTGGCCTTTCCTTCCAATTGACCACGAAACTGCACACTATTCGATATGTCGACGCCAAGGATTCCGATACTGGCTGAGGCAGCAAGGGGAGTGCCTTGAAACTGAGGAGATGCGACAAAGGGGTTCTTTTTAGCGGTAAACGCGCAAACTAGTGTCTTCTGGGGATTGAACTGGACTAGATATAGTCGGTCCCAATCCGAGACTTTGTTAAGCAAAGACTCGACTTCAGACACAAGTTTGTCCCGGTACTCGGCGACGTTTTTCCGAGAAATATTGGCACGGCCGGTATATAAGGCATCAACAGTACTGTCGTCTGCATAGCAATGAATGCTACCAGTTAGCAACATATCATTGATATGCAGAAGAAACAGCGTTGGTGATAGCACGCAGCCTTGTGGAATACCAGCGTTGAAAAGCCGTATGGTCTTTGCCTCCTCTTCAATAAAAAAGAATGGCAATGGGCCACAGCATTCACTTACTATCAGGTGGACAGTGTGCTCGTTTGTCAACTTTAATCTGTGAAAAAATACCGGAAATGAATTGCAAGCCCCAACATATGCCAATTTGGAAACGTTAATCTTTACAACTTTTTATATTATTTAATTAACCAACGTTCCAACAGTCCACCTGATGGTGAGTGGCAACTACAATGTAACAATACAACTTTATATAAACGAGTTCAAAGATGCGGGATCATCTCTAATAACCTTAGATGTAGACTTGCGATCTTTTTTTTATTAAAAAGCATCAAAAGGTAACAAAAATATCATCACATTCATTGAAAGGGTCCAACATACAGGGGATAATCGGTCAGTGACCTTCTACCTCAAGAAACTGATATCACACCACGTTGGGATCGGGTACAACAAGATGGGTGTGACCCCTGAGAAGGAATGCCACACGAGGACGTCTGTTGGCCTTTCTTAAAAGAAAGTTTAGACGGCTAAGTTTACGGATCCCTACGGAGTGGTCCCGGTATTGCCGTCGTAGACTGTTTCTTTATAATTGGAAGGTGCTGTAAGAAATGAAACATCAATTTTATCTTCGTCATTTCCCCATTAGTGTGCAGCATTGAAACTGAAAATGAAAAAGTAGTGACACTTTTCCTATCACCTTCCCTACTGTTTTATCTCTTGATACTGTAACTGTAAAACTGGTACCTAATCCTGAACGAATTTCCATCGTTCGTTCGTATCTTCCGAGGGGCACTTGTGTCACGATGGATATCGGGTATCGGGGGATTTCCCCCATGACCCGGACTTCCTCTCAGAGGAGACACTGCTCCTCCGATCTTGGATGAGTTGTTATAAGTTTTTTACTACTTCTGTTTTGGTTCTTTTAGGTAGGTACTGTAATCTTATTGGCAGTTGGTTATTTTTCATGGATAAAAATAGTAGGCTTGATGAATCACTCAGGAGCGGCTGGCCATCCGGCGTGTAGTGGGGCCAATTAGTTTAGGTGCAAGTGTGGCCTGTAAGTCTGCAAGATCGAAAAGTCCGCGCGACAATCGGGTCAATCTTCTATTTTCAGGTCCTTCGCTATCATGGCGTTCCGGACATATCGGCCGGCTTCCACGATGGTCCTGAGTGCTTGATTTTGGTGGACTTGCAGTCGCTTTCTGTGTGTGGCACTGGTGAGCGTATACTAGGCCGGTGTTGCGTACATTACACTTGATCGGATGTAGGTTTTATAGATTTTTTGTTTTGTTCTTATTTGCAGTTTGGATGTCAGCGTTGGTCTAAGAAGTACCTGCAAGGCTCTCGCCCGGCGGATTGCGTCTTCTATCTGACTAGAGTCGCTGCGCAGTGAGCAGTCGATGTGACATCCAAGGTATGTTATTGTGGTTTTCCACTCTACATCCTGACCTTGGAGTTGTAGTGGCGGAGGTATGTTTTTTTCTTGTATTTAATTCGGCAACACCATTATTCTCCTGAGTTTCCATTCACTGGAGAAGTGGCCGGTGCGTAGTCCTCCATTGTAGAGTTGCATTAGGCTAACTACAGCCTTCCTGGTGCAGCTGTCTTAGGGCTGCGTTCGTGATTCCATCATGCCCTGGAGCTTTCATAACTTGGAGACGAGGCACTCCTCTGGTTTCTAAGGGGGATATGAAGGCTCCTCCATCCAGTGCTGGTAAGGGGTGCGATAGGAATTACCTCACATAGTTTTCAATTTCCTGGTGTCGTGTTTCGGAGTTAGGTGCTCGCCATCCCGTTGAGTCACTTAGCCATGTCATCTCCGGTTGTTCGTTTCTTTCTAACTCTGAGTACTTGCACAGCCTCAATCTAGTAGCCAGGATTCTCTACTAGGAGCTCGTTCTGAAATACGGTATCTTGGATCCGAAATTGCCTTATTTTAAGTACATGCCGGAAACCGTGCTCAAAAATGAATGCGCCATGCTCTTATGAAACCGGGTCATCATCAAAGACCGGGCTATTCTTGCGAATAAGATAAGACAGATATTGTGCTAATTGACCGGGCACAGTCAAGAATATTTTTTGTCGGCATTATCATTCCGTATGACTATATAATCTGGACCTGGCTCACGAGGTGACCGACATGTGGGGTAGTCTGCTGACCTAAATTATTCCTGTGGTCGTATCTGCGAACGGGCTTATCCCGGTCAGCCTCTCGGGTCGGATCTTTGCTCTTTCGGTGACTTCGTAATACGCGCTGCCGGTTCAGCTGGTGGAGCGACTGTTCTCGATCTCCTGCTCATCGGTGCATCGCTCCCATGCTTCCCCTCTGTGGATCTTCATTGCATTAGACAGTTCTTGCGATAGGCAGTTAAGATTGTGTTTGATTCGTGGGCATCGTGTGCGCGCCCAGAGATTTCGGAGTGCGCGTTTTTTCATGACTATTTCTCGTAATTTTGTTGGTAGTGTCAGTTCTTCGCTGGATGTAGAGTGGTAGCTGCGTTAAGTGCATCTGATATTTTTCCTTAGATTACAAACGTAATCATAAATTTGTATACATAGTGGAGCCACTCTGCAGCTATATTATGTTTGTAGCACAAATAAGTCCGCTCGACCGGGGAAGGACCATGCTCTCACAGAATACCAGCGTAAATAGCAGCTTAATACTGCTACAATACGTATGGTAAGTGTAAAGAACAGTAAACACTTATTACTGGAAATAAGGTATTTCATATTAGTCCTCAAGGACGACAACGCATCAAAATATTGATCCTTAATTGAAGGTATATGTATGTCTCGGGGCTACAGCATCTACTTACTGCTGAATAAAAAAAAAACAGACACAGACTTACTATGAAATAAAAATAATAAAACAGTTTCATATTTTGAAGTCAGTGCAAACAAACAAAAAACATTGTATAGAAGAAAAAAGTGTGAAAGCCTCTTCTTCAGAATATGTCGTTGTTTTAAGTTGTTTGAAGTTGACTTCTATTTATCTCAAAAAAGTTATTGTGTCAATTTGTCTCAATATCCATTAAAAACTTCATCCCTTTTTGTGTCACCCTTAGAGATGAATTTTTTCTCCAAATTGATAAGGGACCACTCCTGAAGGTGTAAACTATATAATGGAAAAAGAAGCATTTAAATCGGTTGACAATTGACGAAGATTTCGCGTAACATATCCCTTATCTTCTTAAACATAGTATAAAATAAAGTCGCTCCTCACCGTCTGTACGCTTAGATCTTTTGAACTACGTAACGGACTGTGTATTGATACGGTTTTCATAAATAGAGAGAATGATTCAAGAACAAAGTTTAAATGTATAAATACATGCATATTATATATTATATAATTATATAACTCTTCTGTTCGTGTTTTTTTTATAGGCGACCCCTCTCCCCTCTCGGGGCTCGTTTGCCCCCGCAAACGAGCATGCGGCTCACCTGATGGTAAGTGAATACCGCCGCCCATGAACAACCGCAACACCTGGGGAACCATGGGAATTGCAGATGCGTTGCCGGCCTTTTATAAAGGAGTAGGCTCTTTTCTTGAAGGTCCCTAAGTCCTATCGGTCCGGAAAAATCGCTGATGGTAATCCAAAAGGAAGTCATGCGAGGAAGAAAACATCTTCTAAATCGCACAGTGGTGGACCGCCAATCATCCAGATGGTGTGGATGGTATTGAGAGTTCTGCCACGATGTGCGTTCGTGAAATTTGGCGGCTGGGACTAATCCGAACAATTACTCAGAGCACTTCCCGTGGTAAATGCGAAAAAAAATGCAAAGCGATGCAACATCTCTTCGCAGTGCCAATGAATCGAGCCGATCGGAAAGGACTCGGTCGTCGACGATTCGAGCCGCTCTGCGCTGAATGCGGTCAAGTGGAAGAAGCTGGCACTGGGGAGCCCCAGCCCAGAGATGGGAATAGTATTCCATGTGAGGCCGAACCTGCGCCTTGTAAAGTTGCAGGCGTTGTGCCGATATGAAATACTGTTCCGCTCTGCTGAGTTCGCCTTTTAGAGGCCAATTTGGCCTTCTCTTCCAAGTAACCACGAAACTGCACGTCACTCGATATGTCGACGCCGAGGATTCTGATACTGGCTGAGGCAACAAGGGGAGTGACTTGAAACTGAGGAGATACGACAAAGGAGTTTTTTTTAGCGGTAAACGCGCAAACTTGTGTCTTCTGAGGATTAAAATTGAATAGATTTAGTCGCCCCCAATCCGATACTTTGTCCAGCAAAGGCTCGACTTCAGACACAAGTTTGTTCCGGTACTCGGCGACGTTTTCCCAAGAAATATTGGCACGGCCGGTGTATAGAGCATCACCAGTGCTGTCATTCGCATAGCAATGAATGCTTCCGGTTTGCAACATATCATTGATATGCAACAGAAACAGCGTTGGTGATAGCACGCAGCCTTGTGGAACACCAGCGTTAATAGGTTTGTAGTCGGAGCATGCACCGTCTACAACGACCTTGATGCTCCGATTTGCAAGAAAACTGGTGATCTAATTGCACAATTTCTCGGGAAGCCCGTAGGAAGGGAGCTTCGAAAGAAGCGCTTTGTATCAAGCCCGATCGAAGGCCTTCGCAATGTCCAAACTAACGGCCAACGCCTCCCTCTTGGACTCTACTGCCTCCGCCAATCTATGAGTCAGGTAGACCAGAAGATCACCAGCTGATCGATCCTGACGACAACCGTATTAGCGGTCACTAATCAGCTGGTGATCCTCAAGGTACCGCATGAGCTGGCAGTTAATAATGGAATCCATTATTTTGGAGAACAAGGGGGTGATTGCGATAGCCCTGTAGTTGGACAGGTCTGATCGGGCGCCTTTTTTAGGGATCGGGTGGACAAAAGCTGTCTTTCATGATTTCGGGACTACGCCTAGGGAGTAGGAGTACCGGAAAAGACGCGTTTATTGGACTAAACCCCTCCTAAACGTAAAACGCTAAAACGTTAAAGTTGATAAGAGAATATACACTTAAAAACTAGTAATATATAAAAACAACATCGTCGAATTTTTAACCTAATTTCTTTTTTGAAGTGGGCAAAAATATTAGTCGACGAATACCTATTATAGTAATTAATAGATTCAGGCGTTACTTTGAGGAAATGTGTTATTTGATCGCGGATTTATTTATTTTTTAACATCTTTAAAGAAATTTTAAGCGTAGGAGCGACACATCGATGAAACAGGAGATCGAGAACATTAGCTCCACCAGCTGAACCGGCAGCTCATGGCGACCAAGACCCCAGTTTGCCCGCTTATTAACAAGGAGGGCAGTCGATGATATGAAGCCACTGAAAGAGCAAAGACCCTAACAGAACATCTGGAGGAGCAGTACCTAATTTAACTTCGAATCACGACGCCAGGAAATTAAAACTATGTGAGGGAATTCCTATCACACCCCTACTACTACTGGATGGAGGGCCTTCACATCCCCCTCAGAAACCAGAAGAGTGCCTTGCCTACAAGTTAGGAAAGCTCCGGCGCATGATGGAATCACGAACGCAGCCCTAAGACACCTGCCTCGGGAGGCTGTAGTTAGCCTAACTTGGGAGAATAATCGTGTTGCCGAAACAAATATAAGAAAAAACAAACCACCACCGCTACAACTCCAAGGTAAGTAGAGTGGAAAACCACAATAACATACCTTGGATGTCACATCGACTGCTCACTGTGCTACGAGTCTAGTCAGGTAGAAGACGCAATCCGCCAGGCGAGAGCGGTTCCAACGCTGACATCCTAACTGCATAGAAGAACAAAACTGGCGATCTATAAAACCTATATACACTCAAGGCTAATGTACGCAGCTCCGGCTTGGTATACGCTCACCAGTGCCACACACAGAAAGCGACTGCAAGTCCAGCAAAATCAAGCACTCAGGACCATCGTGGGAGCCGGCCGATATGTCCGGAACGCCATGATAGCGAGGGACCTGAAAATAGAAGATCTATAACAGTTCGTGTGTGAAGTTGTGCGAAGGTTATAAGCATACTACTAATTAACTTACAGTAGGTGGCGCGTGTAACGTAGTGACAATTTATTTGTAAGTCATTTATCATTCAATTTCAATGAATGTAATTCTACTACAAAAAAAAAATTTCTTTCAAATATAAAACGATATTTTCACAATTACTTTTTCTGCGGCAGCAACGCGCCGGGTACCAGCTAGTTTAAAATTAAACAGAAACATTTTAATTTCATTTTAAATGAACCAGATTTGAACGAAAATTTCCACTGTTAAGGAAGCAAAAACGGGTGATGTAGTTTTTAATTTTGTTATTTAGACGAAATGACGGTTGTTATCTGGATTTTTTAATTCATTCAAAGAGGTAAAAAAGAAGTAAAAATTCAACATTTAATAAAAGTTAAATGAACCCAGTTCAAGGAACAAAAAAAAGACTTCTACATAAAATAGCTTCTTTATTCGGGGACTTTATAACTTCAATTTTATATCTTAGCGCCGAGACTATTTATTTAAGAGTTACATAAAATAAGTAGTAGTTCAAAACATTCTCATTTACTTCTAACTCTTGTGATCGTAACTGTAGCGTGGTAGTTTTGGTAGCTTAGTAGCTAAGCGCTTGCCATTAATTGCTTAGTACGCGTGCAACCCTTGTTCGATCCCCGCCGGCACAAACGGAATCGTTTATTGCAACATTTAGTGTCGATTTTCAACCTTCTCGGCAATGAACAAAATCCTAAGTGGACTTGCATGTCTGAGAAATAAATTATTTCGAGGAATGATGTCTGATACACGCGCTGGAACACTGTGTTTTACTTGGTACTCTATAAATTTATTCTAGTGTCAAAATATCTACGCAGCAGACAGAAGAGTACATTTGTATGGAATAAACGCCGCTGGGATGTCTTTAATTTTACTTATCAATGAGACTATACTATAGTAATGTGAGAGGTATCAATGAGAGACGTATTTTTTTTTCATAGGATAAGGGTGACATACGAGCACACAGTCCACCTGATGGTAAATGGTTGCTGCGGCCCATAGACATCTACATCTATCCTCGTTTGCGAATCAAAATGCAGATGCGTTGTCACCCGTGAGGACTAAGATGGAATGCCTCATTCCCAGTAAAAAGGGCCTCCGGCCACCTGCACTCACCAAGCGAAACGCAGAGGTAAACCTCTACTTCACGCTGTTATTCTGTGAGGTCGTGGTACCACCCCGGTTCGAGCCGGCCCATCCGTGCGACAGCAAAAGCTGCCGCGTGGCTCTACCACTGTTGAAAATTGCTTAAATTAGATCCAAACTCGAAAGCTCTATGTTCAACGGTAGACTAAAAAGTTTTGATGTGAAAAGTGGTCAGCACTTTATCAATACTTCATATCCAAACAATATCAACTTAATAATAGTTAACTGAAAAAAGAAATGTATTAGTAAAATAATGAGCTGCAGATTTCTTTACAAGTAGCTATCCCCGTGCACAAAATAAGCTAAGTAAGCTTTTTGTAAGCATTTTTACATATATCATAATTAGTATATATTTTATAAAATTTCATACAGTCGCACAGAATTAGTGTTCAACGATAGTTAAAAAATCAGAGTAAGTATAAAATAAATTAACCCTAACTGAAAATAAGTGTTCTTGGATAAACATTATTTTTTTTAAAAACAGGACAATTTTTCAAACATAAAAATTATGACATGTATTGCTCAAAAGGCTGGGATTATAAAAAATTGTAATCTGTTTTCCGTGAGGCTTCTGATGAAGGTGAAGGTCCAGATCGTAATTAATATGGAAGCACAAAATGGGAAAATTGGATTGTTGTTTGATTATCAACATTAATATTATTAGCAATAAGATTAAAAAATATTGTTATGCTTAAACAAAATAGAACTTTCTACATATCAACGGTATATTATAGGTAAAAGGTGAGTAAAATGTTTTCCAAATAATTTATTTAATACAGCGATACTATAATCTTACAAATTATCACAGTACTATGTTTATTTAATGTGAAAATTTAATTAAAATCCGAATTGAGAAACCATTGTGATAACTGCTTTCCGTGCTTTTCCATGGTTACTCAAAAATAGTCCAGTAATCCTTAATTAAATGTAATTATTATAGGTTAGTGTCTTTGTTCGGCGAGTGGAGACGGCCTTATCGACTGGGCGGCGCCGGTCGCGCGCGTTCGTGCAGGCTCGGTCGCCCCTCTCGGCCCGCATCGGGAAACGTCGGCTCGATTCGGCCGACTTGACTGAAAATTTAAGGGCTGCGTTAGGAGTTTTCCGACAAGCGCTTTGCGCCTTCTTTATTTAAATGTTACATAACAAACTGACCTGAAAGTTATAAAACAGTTTTTTGAAAATTAATCACGTATGTAGTCCTAAATTATAAAAAAAACTATTTAAAATTGACTATCATCTTATGACTTCAATCTCAAAATCTCAAAATCAATCCGTTAATGTTAGAACGGAAACGAACGTCAGTAGTAGAATTGTCAAAAAGAGTAGATAGTGGAAAATTTTCCATTCGCCGACAACCCTTTGCGGGATGAGCTCTCCGGGCACATGGCGGTAGGGTGGCGAGGGGTTGGCGGAGGGGCGCGGGGCCGGGCCGCGGTCCCGGGCCGCCCCTCCTCAGTGGCGGCCTGCAGTGCCGACGACGCGCGTGTCGCCTCCGACGCTCATACCCCGCGCATAGAATCCGCTCATTTAGCAAGCGACGCCGCACACGGCGCGCCGGCAGCCCCGCGGCCAGCCCGGCCGATGCTCTGAGCCGGGCCGCCGGCCCGAGCTCCTTCGATCGCGACCCGCCATGTGACACCGCTCGCAAACATGAATGTTCCCACGATTGTTTACGTTAACCATAGTTGATAACCGGGAGCCCGACGCTGGCATGCTAATGTGAGTATACGAGATCGATCGTAGCACGCCGTAGCTGAATGTTTTCTGTGTCAAAATTCGCAACAGGCGGGACAACACAGCCGGCTTTGCCGCACGCTGCCGCTTGCGAGGCTCGTCGCCACGTTTTTCTGCAATGCGACAGTGCGTGCCGACGATTTCACACATTATTTACATGCGAGTGACGTTTCAGAGAGCGTATAGGTTTCCTTAGGGATTCGAGACCGATTCTAACTGATGATTTCGTTCTGGTTGTGATTGAAGATGTGAATTGTCAACAGTCGGACTGTTCGGCCGGGCGTTACGTGGACTGCACGCGTGGCTGGCGACGCGGCACGTGCTGAGCTCGCAGACGCATTGCGCGCGGGATTTCGCGCGCGGGTTTATCACGCGCGGGTTGTGCACGCGCGTAAGCATCGCGCGCGGAACCTGGCGGCTTGGCGCCATGCGGCGGTAGCGCGGCGGCGCGGCCGAGCGGCGGGCGAACTCGTGCGCTCTCGGCTATGTGCCCCCTTTGCGCTACATTGTAAGTATCACTGATAAGATATTCTTAAAGACAATACTTTTTTTTTCTTTATTTTATATGTATAAATAATAATAGAGAGAATTTTATTTTTACCTAATATAAAACTGATTAAAATATGTTTAAAATGAAGATATTTGGGTATCTATTAAAAATGTGTTTGAAAACACAAAAATTCAAACGTAAAAGTTCGCAATTTCACAATATTACACACACATAAATGAAGTTATAATGTTTACGCATCATAAAATGTCATATATTTACTTTACAGATGATATTTAGACTTTATAGTAAACTGTAGTCCAAACAACATAAAATACAAAAATACCGCACGTTGAACCCGATTTATAATTGTCTGACACATCAAATATTAAAACCTGGTCAGGCAATTTCCTCCCTATTTCTAAAATAAGTTATTTATTTCAGAGATAAATTTAACAGAAAAAGTGTGTTACCGAATATCTGATATTTTTGTGTGGCTCATGACTTCCCATAGATATACCCAGAAAATATCCAGACAGGCGACGAGCAGCAACGTCAAAAATGTTAGACATTTGGTACTTACATACATCGCCCACGCCTGCCAAGCATAGCAATTAAGGATAATCCTCTCTCCCTACATGCGGAGAGGCCCGAGTCCAGCTGAGGACTCTTGCGGGCTGCTGAAGATGAGTTCTCATCTCATGTTGTTTAATTAATTATTATTTTATGTATAAATATTAATATCATCATCATTACAGCCTTTCATAAGTCCACTGCTGAACATAGGCCTCCCCCAAGGAATGCCACAAAGCACGGTCCTGAGCTACCTGTATTCATAGACTTCCTGCATGTTTTACCAGGTCGTCACTCCATCAAGGGGGGGGGGGGGTCGCCCTACACTTCGCCTACTGGTACGAGGCTGAAATATTAATATCAATATGTACAAAACAACAATAAAATTAAATTAAAGTAATTAAGGTTGTTAACCTACACTTGTCTCACTGCTGTGCACAGACCTTACTCCGGAATTATTTTTATTACAAGCTCAAACAATCATCACTTAAAACTGAGACTGTGTTAGCGGGCATCGAATTCGGATCGCTCGCGTACAGTAAAACCTACCTTAGCTGTTTAATTTAAGATTCCAAAGAAAATATAAAATGAGTCCATATGTAGATATTTAGATAGTTTTTGTTTTTCATAGGATAGGGTGACAAACGAGCACACAGTCCACCTCATGGTAAGTGGTTTCTGTGACCCATAGACAACTACATATATCCTCGATAAAGAATCAAAATGCAGATGCGTTAACACCCGTAAGGACTAAGAGTGAATGCCTCTTTTTCCAGTAAAAAGGTTCTCCCGTTCTCTACACTCACCATACGAAACACAGCAGCATTAAGCTGCTATTATACGCTGGTATTTTGTGATAGCGTGGTCCTTCTACGGTCGGCCCGACCCGTACGTTCTACAACTATACTACTAATATACCTACAGCATTCCTCTACCACGTTGAAATTTACTATAAATATATCATGAAGTAATGTTGGATAAATTATTCATTCATCCATTAGCCTACCAAAGCCCGTTGCTAAACATAATCCTCCCCATAGACGTCCTCATACTGAGGTTATTTGCCATATTTACTACGCTTGGCAGGCGAGTTACAAACCGAAGTTTGCTTTCTATTTGTTATTAGAAATACGATGTTGTTAATCGCCGTGTTCGTTTCCCTCTGTCACCTCTTACGACATCCACAATATTATGTGTTATTCGTAAGAGGCGAGTGTAACACCGCCACACGGTCAACGTAACTAAACTATAAAATACGTACATAAAATTGAAATAAGAATATAATATCATAAAATTATCATATTACCGGAAGAAATAATAATAATCATCATCATTTATTTCGGACCATGATCTATATGTGTTAATAAGTAATTTATAAACTAAAATATATTAGTATATAAGTCCATCACCCGAATTCATTGCGCGTTGCATAATTTAGTTAAGAAAAATAGCATGTAAATCTGCACACATGTAATAAATGGCATCCCCACAAGAATCAAAGTCACTAGAAGAAAAGAAAAAGCACTTTAATTTTTCCTACAAAAGTATGAAAAAAACAGTAAAAAAATAACAGCATACATAATATGTCCCACTTGCTAGAAATGTTAGCCTGTGCCTTTCATTTTTAAGAGGGTTTTAAGCACGGAAAATTCCGCATCGCTGCCCCAATGCTTGTTAGCCGAACTTCACGTGTCCTCGGATTATTTTTTGTTTCTTCAAATAGAGAGATATTGTAGAATGTAGATAAGAGATAGTGTTTTTAATAGATAGTTGAGATAGTTTTTGAATAGATGTGTATTTAGAAAATGCTATCAACAATTTTATTGGCGGTGACGGTGATCAACAGAACTACCACGGCCCCTTCCTAAAAAGCGAGACATAATAAGTTTATTGCATTATGTGTTGGGCGACCCCTTAATAGATTTAAAAAATGATATTGAGGTTTCTTATATCATTTTTTACTAAACTGAATAGTTTGCGCGAGAGACACTTCCAAAGTGGTAAAATATGTGTCTCCGTGTAACTTATAAAATAATAGAATGATAAAACTAAAAACAATATATGCATTACATTACCATGTGAACTTCCACCGAAAATTGGTTTGAACGAGATATAGTAAGTAGTTTTTTTTAATACGTCATAAATCGTAAATTATGTTACTTGCGGCTACGGAACCCTTCATGGGCGAGTCCGACTCGCACTTGGCCACTTTTTTTTAATTCATATATTTCACATGGGAAAAACATCCGATATAATATATTTATACCTGGTAGAGCCATGCTGCAGCTATATTAATAGTATAGTTGTAGCACGAATGGGTCGGCTCGACTGGGGAAGGACCACGCTCTCACAGAATACCAGCGTAAAATGGCAGCTTAATGTTGCTGTGTTTCGTATGGTCAGTGTTGAGAACAGGAGACCCTTTTTACTGGAAAAGAGGCATTCTATCTTAGTCCTCACGGGTGACAAAGCATTTGCATTTTAATTCGCAAACAAAGATAGATGTTAGACATGTCTATGGGCCACAGTATCCACTTACCATCAGGAGGCCTTTGTGCTCGTTTGTCACCCTAAATTTATGAAAAGAAAGTTAATGTTGTTCGTGGTTTTCTTATGGATGTATTTATATAATAAAAATTAATTTATCTATTATTAAGACTACTAAAACTATAACCTTATATTTATTTTAAAGTTATTTTCTGCGTATGTATTAACACTATTTTAATATTTAAAACACTCTTTTTTTGTGAAAGAAATGAAATTATAATTCACATTTCTTATCGGATATAGATTTGAACAGTTACAAATATTATATAATATGTAAAGTTCCAACTTCAATTTTATATTATCTAAGCCTTAATTAATATAAAATTAAATAGATTAGCTATAAAGCTGTAAACGTTCATTGTTTTGCCTACATTTAGTTACTGAACTTCTCATTTAACATGTTATTAGAAAACGGTCTAGTATTGGTCATTAAACCTTGCGTAGGTTTGTTTTGAATACGTTCGTAATTAAATTCTATTCTCTCCATTCTTATCTATTTAAGAGTGTTCAACACCTCAATGAGCCAATTATACTACTATAATATGACTTTATAGTTACTGGAAACGATCCATGTAATTTAACTGCAAGTTAAAACTTATTAATCGCTATTAGTCGTAAATCGTCACTTTATAAGAGCTTTAAAAGCTCAGCAGTAGTTTTTATTTTTTTATTTTTTTTATAGAATAAGGGTGACAAATGAACACAGTCCACCTGATGGTAAAAGGTTGCTGTGGCCCATAGACATCTACATCTATCTTCGTTTGCGAATTGAAATACAGATGCGTTGTCAGCCGTGAGAACTAAGATGGAACGCCTCTTTTCCAGTAAAATGGGTGTCCGGTTCTCTACACTCACCATACGAAATACAGCAACGTTAAGCTGTTATTTTACGCTGGTATTATGTGAGAGCGTGATCCTTCCCCGTTCGAGCCGACTTATTCATGCTACTACTATACTATTAATATAGCTGTAGCTTGGCTCTACCACGTATCAAATCCATACATTCATCCATTCCAATTTAAATGTAAACTGCTGAACATAGGTCCCCCCTACAGATAATCTTATAGGGGGATTTTGCCATAGTTTTTCCATGCATGGCAGGTGGGTTTTTTATAAGTTGAAGTTATTATCAGGAACATACTGTAGCCCACCTCCTGAAATTAAAAGCCCACTTGAAAGAACTAAAATGAATATAATAACTTCACATTCTGAAGTCGGGGCTGAATTTTTTTGCTATATTTTTTTGGCTTTAAATATTATTTAATGTTAAGATTTTTTACCCTTTTGAGTGGACTAAGAAACATATATGATGTTTTTTAGAATCATTATCGTCTAATTAATGACATGAAATTTCATCCCCTTTTGCCACCATGCTGACCTACGATAGCTTATGCCCTCAGCCCTCGCTCCTCAAAGCAGGAGTCCATGCAGTGGCATAAAAAGACGCAGCACCGCCTAAGAAGTTCAAGATGTCACAATTTTTTGCACGACAACACATCCTTTCACAAGTCATGTTGCGATGGCTTCCTTATACAAGTGCGGCTTCGAAACTTTAAACCACCCTATGATACAGGTCAGCCCCTTCGGATTATTATTTGTTCCCAAATATGAAAGAAGAGCTACGGGGAAAGAAATTTACAGATAACAAAGAAGTAAAGTCGGCAATTTTGGGGGCCTTGACAAAACATTTTTTTCGTAGGTATAAAAATAAGTTATTTGAACGGTCGGTCTAAGAAGTGTATTAGGGTTAATGGAATATCAAAAAGGAAATATAATTTCATGTTTAATTTCACCCCCTTTCCCTTTCATTCCGCGAACTTTTTGACCTCCCCTCGTATAATAAAGTAACAAACCACAAAATAGTGAATAGTGAGCTGATAGGCGCCCATTTTTTTTATTTAGTTTTATTTACACTTGCTTGGTAACGGCGGGGCAGGGGTTGCTGAGAATCTCTGGTGGAGGTTGGGTTGCCACCTACGACGAATCGACCTGGCAACTTATAACGCACACACCCTAAGAACTGACGAGATAATTAACAATACACGAACAACTGTAATGTTGGAAAGGTGTGAATGAGAAGAGAGATGTGTTACTCTTGTTATGAATTTAATTAGACTGCTCCATGTTATAAACTTAACTCTAACCTACTCTAGACCTATTGTCCAACCCGGGTTCAATCCCCGCCGGCACCAATGTAATTGTTGATTGTAATTTTAAGTGATGATTTACCGATTTACCACGTGCTCGGCGGTGAAGGAAAATATCGTGAGGAAATGTTATGTCTGAGAAATAAGCAAAAGAAAAAAATATTTCAAAGACATGTGAATTTCGCTAACACGCATTGGGACAGCGCCTATATATATATGTCCAACAGCCCAGCTGTTGGACATATATATAGGCTGCTGAATAACTAACTAACGAACATTTTGCCATCCAGGGCAATTATTTATAAGTACCAGATAATGTTATTTAGGAATGTGAAACTATAAACTGTAGCGTTGCCGACAAACTGGCTTCCAGTTTGGCAAAATTCAAATAATGTACACTCTTTCTTATAATTAAAAAAGCAATAAATGCATTAATCAAGTTTGCAATTATTATTCGGCGTATTGTTTTATCAACATGCAATTGCGAAAATCGAATGGAGCTCCTTTCCATATTGCGTTTTCTATTCTCTGAAAACATTCACCATATCCGCAAGCACATCAGTCGCATTGAATTACTATTTACATCCTGAATTCCTGGAATGAAAATACAAAATCGCTTGAAATGTTTAAGCGTCTAGGTCAAATGCACTCCGTATTGGCAATTAAAATGGTTCGAAACTACTAACCCGTATTTGAGAACCCTTGTGTTAGACTACATAGGATTTCTTTACAGTTTAGTTTTTATTCTTGAAAAATATTTTTGTCTGGGTGTATATATATATTACCAGGATTTATTTTTAGAATTCCTCCTTTTCCTTCTTTTAATTTCTTAGTTTTAATAGTATAAATTTCTACAAAGTAGACAAGACTTTTGGCTAAATCTGCTTTATGAAATAATTGTAGGCACATGGAATTCTGTGTACTATTCAGTACATAAAATTAAGTAGGTAGGTAAAATTTATGGATATGGATTTATACCATGATAGATAAATGTTAATAAAAATATTATAATTGGTAGTATAATTAAGTACTAAGCCTTTGAGTGAGAAACGAACTATCCCTCTTTTTGTAAGCTTCGACGTCCAGCCGCGAGTGCAAATCCTTTAGAAACTTCAGAGCGCAAAGGACCGGTACTTCCAACAGCAAATGGCGCAAATACATAGTTATGTCTCAGATACTCATATTTGCGCCATTTACTCAGTTACGCCGTCTTTAATGCCGCCTCGCGTCTAACGGTACTGCTACACTCTTAATACGAAAGACTGCCAAAATATCTACGCACCTAGAATCTCACAAAAGGGATTTGCCTCTCTCTCTTTGTCTTCCGTCATTGGCTCCAAATATTCCACGAGGCTTTAGAACCAAGAAAATACAGCTGGATTAAAATCAAGAAAATTTATAGCGACAAGAGCATTTTTATTAAAAATTAAACGTTACCTTCACACTAGGGTTTTATTCTATATGGTGGAGGTGTTTTGACATACCCAAGTTGCTCAAAAACAATCATCTAGACCTGGAACAAGTATTTGTACACCATCCAAACACTTGTTCCGTGCGGGATTAGAGCGGCTATGAGTAAGTTTTCACGAAACGTATTATACCAAAATAGCTGGATGGTGAAGCGTATAACAAGTGAATAGATATATTTAAAGAACACAACTATAATAAGGAACAGTATCAATGGAATATTTTCGCTGGCACACAATTTTTGCCATTTCAGCCTCGCTTTCGTGGAAAACAAAACCCTGGTCATCTTTATCATTTAATTTTTTTTTACATAAATTAGTCACAATAAACACAAAACAAATTAAAGCGTGAAATGCAGTACTAAAAGATTTCTTCCACCGATACCTTCAAACTTTATAAGTAAAACAACTTCAGTCCAAGTTGTTGAACTTAAAGATACATTTACAATTTCTAATGTTTGAGATTAATGTAAACTTCTTTTATACGGCCATTTTTTTAATGTTTCATCATTTTCATTGACTTATATAATATTAGAATTAGGCATTACTTTGTGGAAATCCATTTTATTAAAGATGATAAAATTAATTAGCTATCTTTATTTTTAATTTTTTCAATAATGCAGAGTCTAGGTTTGCTCTTATAATTTCATAGTAAATGAGCGAACAGAGTTTGAAAAACAAACAAAAAATTAAGCCGTGTAAACATGCACTGGCTCGGGGCGAATTCGTCCTGAAACCATTTTCTTCTGAATATTGAGAGTTACTAATTAGTAATATACAAAAAAAATACACATTGAATAATTATTACATGTTTACGACGAGAATTTTAATAAAATTAATTAGATAGAAATAATTACTTTCGACGTACGGCATTACAGTTTCAATGGTTAAACGTTGCTTTTGTATTTACTGCCTTTTCCTAACGGTGTTCCTTTAATTAAAGAACAAATGATGAAAGAAACTTAAGAATAGTAAATCGTTTTTATTAATATGTATAAGAAAAACTTATTGTCGTGCATCTTTTAACACGACTCTAATGTTATCTTCAAAACTTAGTCTTTTTCTATTGACTTTACTAAAACATGGCAGAAAAAAAACCCGGTATAGATCAAGAGAGACTGTAGCTCGTTGCAATTTTTTATGCAACAGTTGAAAACATAGAGTTTTAAAAAAAGGGCAATAAAATAAAATGAGCAAGTGAGACCCGAATCCCTTTCATGTAATCCGACAGTTACAATTTTAATAATACTGTTTTGGTCCAACGCAATCTTATCAGTCTCGAGATACGGCGCAAAGTGGCCTTTCGATGTTCTACAGGATACTTTCAGAGATAGTGCACAGGAATTGCATGATTTGATTCTTTCCTCTGCCTTCCACCATTGGACAATCGGACGTACGACGCCTTAACCTTTCGGTTGTCTACATATCATGAATGCGAATCGGTATGCTTCGTCGTGCATAATGCTTACAACAAAGAATGAAATAATTTGCCAGCACCTGTCTTTCCACCCGTTCACAATGCGGATCTTTAAGGCGGAAGTTAAGATTTTGTTAAGCTGGTCAGTGCGTTTTACCATTTTAGGCTAAATCACCACTTACAATAGGTGACAATAATTAGGCACTGGCATAGAATAGGTAAAAATAGTGCTATGAAAATTTGCTGATAGGTCAAGGCACTAGGCTTTTTCCTTAACTCTTTTCGGTTCTTCGAGCTTAATGGGCCTATTGTTAAAGTGACTAACAGATATAAATTATACAAAATCGACTGATATAACTTATTTTATAACGTGGATTTTCGGATAAAATTCTAAAACCAATAAGCAAGGTACATGCAAAATGCCTTTCACTAACGCCAGTAAGATATTTACTTTTAAACTTGCCGTATTGCTAATGTAAAGGCAATATCTTTAACACCAGCCAATGGAATATAGAGACGATTTATATTATGAAGAGCCGGTTAGCTCTCGAGCATCGTCGCGTTGGAGACAAGTATCAAATATGAGGTTTTTTCGAGAGCCCTTGTTATTATCGTTCGGGTATATTGTTTAGTCAGCGTGGCCTAAGGTTTATTGTGTCTGAAGTAAATGAGACCTTTACTATGATGTTTAGTCATCCACAAGTGTAAATACAGGGTATTACTGAACGTGACAACTACCCACTCATTTGATTCTTTTTTTGATGGTTTATTCAATACGATGTGAAAAACCTTTTACTATTAAAGGTTTTGGGATGATTTTAAAAGTAGCCTAGTCGTATATGTTTTATTGCTTTTTTTTTAAAGGATAAGGGTGACAAACGAGCACACAGTCCACCTGATGGTAAGTGGTTGCTGCGGCCCATAGATATCTACATCTATCCTCTATTCCAAGTCAAAATTTAGATGCGTTGTCACCCATGAGGACTAAGATGGAATGCCTCATTTCCAGTAAAAAGGGCCTCCGGCCACCTACACTCACCAAGCGAAACGCAGAGGTAAACCTCTACTTCACGCTGGTTTTCTGTGAGGTCGTGGTACCACCCCGGTTCGAGCCGGCCCATCCCTGAGACAGCAAAAGCTGCCGCGTGGCTCTACCACTGTTAAAAGTTGCTGGACACAGATATCTTCTTATTTCTAAGATTGTTTTGGAGAAAGGGAATTCTCCACACAATAATTTCTCAGACAAGCAGGCTTTTACAAAATGTTTTTGCCTTGCCTTCACGTTGTTCAAACACTTTTGTTGGTACTGGTGGATTTTTTTTTATAGGATAAGGGTGACAAACGAGCACACAGTCCACCTGATGGTAAGTGGTTACTGCGGCCCATAGACATCTACATCTATCCTCGTTTGCGAATCAAAATGCAGATGCGTTGTCACCCGTGAGGACTAAGATGGAATGCCTCATTTCCAGTAAAAAGGGCCTAATGTTTTTATAATGATCATTTTACTCTGGCTGATACAAATTTCGAGGGCTCATGAATCTAAAGTAATGAATTTTAAGCCATATGTTTGCGGAGTAAGAACATCCACTACCCCATATGATCCCGTGGGTATCATAAGAGGTGACAGACGGAAATGAAACAGGAGATGGGCAGCAGCATCTTCCTGTTAACAACACAAAACAATAAAAAAACTACTATATCACTCAAGTATCCCTTATGAGGTAGCCTGTAGAGGAGGCCTATGTTTAGCTGTGGACTTTTGATAATTTGATTTGTAATGAATTTAAAACTCTCTGGAAATGTTGACTGATTTTTTCTAAAATTGTCGCTATGTTGTGTGTATAACTAAGTTACTTTTTTAATAAATATAAGTCAGGAAATAATCCGAAAGTTAACTATTACGACAAAACAACTTTCGTATATCGTTTATCGTTATTTTATCTGCATTAAAAAACTTTACCTCCTAGAATTTTTTCCTGTATCGTGAGGGCAGTTTACATACATATATTTTACAAGGACAAAAATGAGACCTGGAACAATTGTTTTTAGGCCATGCAAATATTAGTTCCGTGCAATTTTCGAATCCGCAGCCCTTAGTGATGCAACTCGTTGCTAAGCCACTGCGCCATGGAGCTGTCAAATCATCTGATTTGCTTTATACGCTTGTTTCTAGCAACACCAGTCATCGAATACAATTTGTGATTTACTTTTTTTCCACTATCAATTAATTATCATCCTGTACGTTCTGAATTGTTAAAACCGATAGATTTTTTGGATATTCGTATTACGGTTAAAATCATTGTTAAACCTAAGGTATTAATTTTCATATTTTTGCTTTGTCACCCTATGTTGGGTTGTTTAATCTGCATAACTGGATTGCATTGGCAGGACAGAACCACGCTCTTACGGAATACTAGTTCGTAATACATCAGCGTAATCGTAATGCTGTTGGGTTTCGAATGAGGTATGAGAATCGGACATCCTTTCGATTGGTAAACAGGAAACCATTTTAGTTCTCAGGATTGGTGATCTCCACATTTTCACTCTTATTTTGAATCGTCTCCAGGATAGATTTAGACATCTATTAGCTGTGTACCCGTTTGTAACGATTCAATTGCTTAATTTTATTTGCTTGATAAGTTTCCGTCAAATAGTTTTCTCTTATTATGGGCGTTAAATGAAAACAAGCTACATAGTTTGAAATGACCACAAAGACTTTTTATCCATAGATACTATTAGAAATGCCATGTATCTATGATAATCCTTTTCTACAAAGACGAGGCCCATATCCAGCTTTGGACTGTTGTGTTTCGATATAAAAGAATATGTATCAGGCTCTTATAACACAGTTTGTGCTATCTCAGGTGACGCTAAGGTAGTGCTTAAAGCGCATATAAAATTTAACGTAATTCTCTCTTCTCACTGCTTCTAGAAAAATAAGGCAATTTCAGTTAAAATACTTATATTTGTTTGCGTAAAATATAACTTGCTTAAAAATATTATTTACTGAACTTGTTATCGTAGCAGAGCTACGCCGTAGCTATATTGTAGATGTAGCACAAATTTATCAGCTCCATTGGGACTACTAACTCACAAGATATCAACGTAAAATAGCTTAGATAAATAAATTGCTAACAACATTTATTAATATTAGTAAAATTACCTTGTAACAGAATTATGAATAAATATATCAATAATATAGCTGCAGCGTGACTCTACCACGTACAAATGTGTGTTGTATGTTTTCTTAAAATAACAAACAATGTAAAAGGCAAAGCAAAAGCAAAAATCAGAATCGATGCGATCAATTATATTTGACCATTACTTATCTCTACAAAACCGCTTGAATTTCACAAACTATAGATAAGCGTTGGTCGTTTACGACAGTTGCAGCCGATTCAGATCTGGCACCACTATAACAAAGTTCAATAATTTTCATGCCTTTGTTACTAATATTAAAATATTCGTACGCAGAGCTAGAATAATTTCGGCACTGCATGCATGAATGAAAACTTATTTAATAACAAAATAAAGTTCTGAAGAGACGAGGAAGAAAAAGGAGAGTGTCAGCAGTTCTTATTATAATATGCGCGATCAATTACATTTGACCATTACTTCTC
Organism: Parnassius glacialis; assembly: GCA_033319125.1. Taxonomy (NCBI): domain Eukaryota; kingdom Metazoa; phylum Arthropoda; class Insecta; order Lepidoptera; family Papilionidae; genus Parnassius; species Parnassius glacialis. Next base: position 38,699,893 of record JAVANC010000028.1, on the reverse strand, counting down.
TCTACAAAACCGCTTAAATTTCACAAACTATAGATAATCGTTGGTCGTTTCCGACAGTTGCAGCCGATTCAAAGTTGGCACCACTATAACAAAGTTCAATAATTTTCATCTCTGTTACTAATATTAAAATATTCGTTTGCAGAGGTAGAATAATTTTGGCAATGCAAGCATAAATGAAAACTTATTTAATAACAAAATAAAGTAAAAAAGGAAAGTGTCAGCAGTTATTGACAAAATATGAACCCTTTATACCCCACAACTGGACACAGGCCTCTTCTCATTTATGAATGAATTATGTACTCGTAGCAATAAATCAGCCTCGCTACTTTAGTGCTTATTAGCAGACTTTACATGTCTTAATTTTTTTTTACTCCGTATATTTAGGTATCCCGATGATGTTTTCGTTCATCGCCGAGCACGTGGTAAATCAGCACTTAGCGCTTTTTACAAAGTAGAGCCATGCTGCAGCTGTATTATGGCTGCAGTAAGAATGAGTTGGCTCGATTGGGAAAGGGCCACGCTCTTACATAATAACGGTGTAATAGCAGATTATCGTGATCCATACAAAAATTATAGAGAACTGGCGACGCTTAAACTGGTAACGATGCATTCCATATCAGTTATCAGAGGTGGTCACAACATTTGCATTTCGATTCTGAATCGAGGAAAATGGAGCTGTCTACGGGCTACAGTGGATACTTACCACCAGGTGGACAGTGTGCTCATTTGTCACCCTTATACTTGAAAAAAAAAAACCATTGCTATAAACAATTTAGTTTGTGCCGACAGGCCGTGTCCAGGTTGCTCGTGTTTTGTGAAATTTACGACATACCTACGTATTATTTTCCGATTTTCACAACGAAAGGTTAACAATTCGACCACCAATTTTAAACCACCAAAGAGAGGTTCACCATTATATTTATTATATATTATATATAATATATTATATCCCCTAGGAAAAAAATAGGGGTACCTAAGGGTGATAAAATAAGGGATGAAGAATTTGATGACATTGAGATTGTGATGATTTGAATTGTTTAGATTACACTGAGATTGCGATGTTTATTAATCCACGCCACAGGATAATTTTTTTTTATCTAATAGTATATAATCCATACAATTGAAATGAGTTAAATAATTTTATATTTTGAATTTGGGACTTTAATTAATCTATACACTGTCTTAGTACCGACTTCAGAATGTAACTTTATTATTATTTTTTAGCTCTTTGAAGTCCGCTCTTACTTTTTGTTAAAAGTTAATTTTAAATAACGATGTTAGAAAAATGACGATCAAAACACATTTTCAAAGTAAGTTTTATTATATTATATTTCCAAGTAATTTTTATAATATTTATCCAAAAATACTTGTCATTATTTTTAGTTTTATATTATGTGTGTATGTTGAGATTTATATATTATATATATTACCTAATTAATTCAAAAACTCTTGTGGCTTGCAGTAAATCCAATACGCAAAATTAGATACAAGATTAAATTTTACATGCAAAAAAAAACTTTTCAAAAATTGCATCCATCCGTAACAACAGAAACTTATAATCATAAATTAAATAAAAATAAAATAATAGTAATATAAAATATCGAAGCTTTTAACAGACCGTGTCTAGAATTTGAAACTGTAATAAAGCCAATTGAAACAATAAAGTATTAATAATTACGCAATGAAATATTTTGTCATATCAATTTATAATACAATGTTAATAAAAGCTAATTACAATCCTAATATGCCCAAAATCAAAATTACATCTTAAATATAAAGTATTAAATAGTATATAGTCAAGAAAATTAAATTTTCGAATTATTAATTGACATGTCATCGATAATTTTATAAAAAGAGTCAGCAGACGTCTGCAAATAAGTCAATGTCATCGTGCTGAGTGAGTATGCCCCCTATAAATGTAAATGTTCGATTTTTTCCCATTGAGACGGGAAAAATAATATGAGCATTGTCATACAAACCGCTATAACCAATTAAATAAAAGTATTCTTATGTACCACTGCACAAGCAACTCGTAATCTCTTTACTTTCCATAAACTAGAAAATAATACAAAAGTAGTTCCACGGAATTTGTTAAACTCGACCACAGCCGATACTAGTTTTCTATATATATACGATGCTAAAGGAAGAGCATCGATATCTGTTGGTTTAAGTACACTGGTTCAAATTAATACGGGATACGTAATCACGCTTTCCACAGAGATCGAGGTGCAAGGAAATTGTATTAGCCCCCCGTTCGTCTCAATCGGGAAATCGTAAACCGTCAAACGGAAGTATCGTTCATTCCTATCGACGAATCAGCTAGGATATGACTTCAATTATGTTCAAATTTGATCGTCTTCTAACTTTAAAAGGTTTCAAGAGAAATGCAATTAAATCTATCAGATTGTTGTTTACATTAAACTGCTTAAATTTATCGACTACAAATTTGCATATTGAAGAAAATTTTGATGCTGTTAAAATTTTGTAATCGATATTCGGCCTTAAGCCGCTTTGTTTATTTTTGAATAAATTTACTGCCTGTAAAATGAACATAGCTCCCTTTTTGTCACAACATAATTTATACAAAATGGGGTACTTAATTATGAAGTGCGTAAAAGGCATTTAAAATGAGCTATTATTTATATAATGATATGATTAATGATCACAAAGTTTAATTAATATATTCTTTGCATAATATTTCGCTCGTTCATTAAAATAACAATCTTTGAGGCCTTTATCACATATATTTTACCGTATCGATAACCTAGGTTCTAAAGCAGGTAAGCATAAATAAGGACACGCAGATAAACCTATATCTTGTTTTACATAACAACTGTACCGATAGGTTGGTTCAGAAGGTAGGTAGTTTTAAAACAGTCCATATATATTAAACTATTTTATTATCTTACTTCCGCACACGTACAATGATTGGGTTCTAGAAAGGGGATCACTGAGATGACGTTGGGAGGCGCTGGTCTTGCAGAGGCGCTGACAGCAAGCTAGGGGAAGGGGCCGATACCCAGGTCCAACGGAGATGAGGCTGATAGGCCGAAAATCCATTAGCTCACGTCACGGTAAGCCAGTAAGCGTTAGGTGATAGGTGGATTAAATCACAGACGGAGGACAGCATTAAGGGAGTAGGGAAACTACCAATAGCGCCCTAGTCAATTTCAGTCCTTCTAAGAAATCAAAAATTCCTAAGCGTTTAGCAGCTTCCACAAAAGAGATAGGAATTAAGCAGATCAGTTACAATCTTTGCTGTTGTTAAAATAAATAAGAACTCACCCCAGCGGGGTCAACTGCACATAGAATAGTATTTAAATTTTTGGTAGTAGGTAAGCAGGTTCAACGAGCGTCCATTTAGGGTCACGCGCGCTGCAAACTTCAAGCAGTCTCAGAATGAACAAAATTAGCCCGAAAGGGGACTCGTGCGTGTTTCCGAATCCTAACGAACTTGATTTCTGAACTAAAAATCGATGAGTAACGATTTACGGGTGCGTGGATTAAAATAACTATTGTAAGGTTCTATAGAATAATATTTTAAATTAGTAATTAATAATTGATTTGCTTCTATTTTAAAATTACAATATGTTTTATTTAAGATGTGTTATTTAATTAAAATTATTTGTAAGGCTGCATTCAAATGCACCGTTACATAACAAAATATATTATATTCAGCGCGGCTCTCTGTTTCCTCAATTGAGAGGCGAAAGAGAGGACAATGGATGACGTAAATAAAGATCTAATTTACTTTCTAATTCCAATTATTTACTATTTATTAATGGATCATAGTATACGGTTTCGTATAAGTCAGATTTATAATACCAAGACTATCAAGGCGGAGAGGAGTAGCATCAAAGGTGCGAGACATTTGGTACTGTGATCGTAATTTCACCAGGGAAATCCTACAAGCAGAGAGAAAAAAGTCCGGCAGCGGACTGTTTTAGGTTTATAAAGAAGTTTTTTTGTTTTTATAGATTAAGGGTGACAAACGAGCACACAGATCGTCTGGTGGTAAGTGGATGCTGTGGCTCACAAACCATGAGACTATAAACGTTTATCCTCGCTTAAGAATCAAAATGTAGATGCGTTTTCACCTATGACAAAGATGGAATGCCTAGTGTCCAGTAAAAAAGGTCTCCGGTTCTATAATCTCACCATACGAAACACAACAGCATCAAGCTGTTATTTTCCGCTGATATTCTGTGAGAGCGTGGTGCTACCCCGATCGAACCAACCCATTCGTGCTACAACCATAATATAGCTGCAGCGTGGCTCTATCACATTGACAAAGTCACATGATAAAGCGGGACGGAGGAATTGAATTGTTATTCCTGTACATACTTGATATGTAACATAACATAACATAAACACTCACGCCTGTCACCCAGAGGGGTAGTGGGAGACTATGGACTTCCATTTGGCACGATCCTGACACACCTCTCTCGCTTCCTCCACATCCATATACCTACGCATACACGCTCGTCGGTTAAAGGTACTCTTAATTTGGCCCATTTTCAATATATCGCCAATTTGGTCGATAAACTTTCGCCTAGGGCGACCCTTCCCGACTCTGCCATTCACCTCTGCAACATAAATTTGCTTTGTCACTCTTTCCTCATTCATTCTTTCTACATGACCAAACCACCGAAGCATTCCTTTCTTAATCCTAGTCACAACATCATCTTGTAAACCACACATTTCTCTTATCACACTATTTCTCACCCTGTCGTTCAGATTCAGCCCTAGCATACTACGTAATGACCGCAATTCTACAGAATTTATTCTACTCTCGTGCTTCTTCTGCCACACCCAACTTTCACTACCATACATTAAATTAGGCACTAACACAGCATTGTGATTTGCCAAACGTGCCTATTTGGACACATTCTGACTTTTCACAATAGAGTGTAGAGCCCCATTCAATCTATTTCCTGCATTCACTCGTCGTTCTATATCCTTATCATATCTACCATCCCTGCTAAACACACATCCCAAATACACAAACTCATCTACTTACTCTACCAACTCCCCTTCTATTCTTATTTGACATATCGTTTTACTTTCTTCTCTTTTAAAAACCATAACTTTCGTCTTACTTGCGTTCACTCTCATTCCCTTTTCTTTTAATGTCCTGTTCATTAATGTAACCATCATTTGCAACTCGGCTGCCGACGACGCAAGTATGACTTGATCATCGGCGTATAAAAGGCATTTGACGGTTAACTCACCCATTCTTAACCCGCATTCTTTTACTTTCAAATTTTCCAAACAACTGTCCATAAATAGGTTGAACAGCCACGGGGAAGCCACACAGCCCTGTCTGACACCTTTATGGATGCCAAACCAGTCTTACAACCAGTAATACTTGATATGTATTCTACAGAAAATTCTCTGGCTGGCTACACCACGCAACTAACTGGCAACTGCGTGGTGTAACGCAACTACGTCACATGGGGGATATGAGGCAATCTATGGGTGATGAGTATGTTCATCAGTGGACTTTTCATAGGATATAACGATGATAATGAAGAGATTTAGGTGTTTATGAGCCATAGGATCCGAACAAAACCAGGTGGACTGTACGATGTTTGTCGCTTATCACATTTCTTTTATGCTTAATAAAAAAAGTTTGCAGAAGCTTTCAGTATGCCTCTTCACGTACTCCCATGATGTTAAGTGGCATTTTGAAGCACCAAGTTCAAGTCCAATTCAGGTGAGTTTTTTTTATGGATGTCTCTATCATATTTTCTTTTTAATTTTAGTTTAACAGAGATAGCCCACGTTTCCAAAAGTAGGTTCACTATCTACAATCAAGACTGTGTAGATCATTCAGGTCGATGGATTTTTAAAAGCAAGCCTTAATATTTTTCCATCCGTTTTTTGTTGTGTGTTTGGAGATATTCGATTGGAAATTTCTTTCTCATTCGAGATACTATCGTATGCTCGAAAAGTTTTTTGATTAAATAACCAAAATAAAAAAATAATGTTTGTAAACTGCCTTCATGATACTGGAGAAAATGCTAGTGTAAAAGTAATTTTTTTTAATGAAAAAAAATTTTGGGCTGCGACAGATGATAATATATGCTGTATTTGGCAGGTAATGTTTTGGACAGTAAATAAAAGAATAAAATAATTTATTATAAATGCAGATGCGTTGTCACCCTGATGATGGAATACTTCGGTACTAAAAAGGTCCCCCGTTCCCGTAACTTGTACTTCAGCCATAATACTCTGCTGCGTGGCTTTATCACGTACAAATTATAAGGTATAATTCGAGTCACATAGACGTAGTCCAGCGTTGCTTGAATACAGTACAGTGCGGTAGCGGAATTACACCAAAGACTACTCCTGGAGGGTACCAGCACCCCTGGAGAATCCCTCGCTGAGCATCCACGACCATGTTATTTCACTCCTGATCGTGGGTGTGACTGAGACGGCGAAGCCAGCCTTGCTCTTTTTGACCTAGACGCAGGTGTTCTCTCCAGCTGATACTTCGTATCTCTTCTACCCAGGGTACAAATTGGAGCACTCCTTTGTGCCTCGGGCTGGAGTTTGCGTATATATCAGAGAGGACATCTGTTCTCGACGCCTTGGCAGTCTTGAACCGAACCTGTCAATCCTTTGACTACGCGTAGATAGCGACGACCATCCGCGCATCTACGGGTGCCTCTATAGGTCCCATAGATTCATCGACCACATCCAAATGGCTACAGATTCCTTGCTACAACAGGTCCCATCCGCAGAGATCGTGATCCTTGGTGATTTTAACGCCCACCACGCCGAATGGCTCGGTTCACGTTTAACCGATCATACGGGGAGATCTGTTTATGACTTTGCCTTGCCATATGGTCTGACAAAACTGGTTACTTCGCCTACGCGTATTCCAGATGTGGAGGATCATACACCTTCTCTGTTGGAACTTTTGCTGACCTCTCATCCGGACGGATATCAGGTTTCCGTCGATGCCCCTCTCGGCTCTTCGGAACATTGTCTGATCCGGAGTGTGGTGCCATTCAAGCTCCCCTCACGGTTGCGTTCTGCAGGTTGCCGCCGTGTTTGGCACTACAGGTCGGCGGATTGGGACGGAATGCGGTCTTTCTTTGCATCCTACCCACGATGGTGAGTTTGCTTCTCGCCGGATGATCTCAACGCTGTAGCTTACTCTGTCACTGATGTGGTGCTACAGGGAATGGAACTATTTATACCATCATCTGTGGTACCCATCGGAGGCAGATCTCAGCCTTGGTTTGGTCGCTCCTGTAAGACTGCATTACGCAGTAAGCAGGAGTGTTATCAAGCCTGGGCTGCGGCTTCGGCGACTCGGGATGTAAACACCAGCATACTTAAAAAGAAAGATAACTTCGCTTCCAGGTCCTTTAAAAGAGCTATTGTCAAGGCAAAGTCAGAGTACACAGGCAGAATTGGCGAGAAACTAGTTCGCCTTCCTTCGGGAACCCGTGTATTCTGGCCTCTCGCCAAGGTTGTCCAAAGGAATTTCTGTAAGCCATCATTACCATCTCTGCACAGGGAGGACGACTCACTGGCCCAAGCCGCCAAAGACAAAGCCGACCTTTTAGGCTCCCTTTTTGCATCCAACTCGACTCTTGATGACGGGGGGAATACACTGCCGATCATCCAACGGTGTGAGTGCTCCATGCCGAATTTGCGGTTCTCACAGCGCTCGGTTCGCAAAGCACTCCTCTCCCTGGACATCCAGAAATCGAGTGGGCCTGACAGAATCCCCCCAATTGTACTGAGGACGTGTGCTCCGGAGTTGGCAACAGTCCTAACACGTTTTTTCTGGTACTACTACTAGGCGTAGTCCCGAAATCATGAAAGACAGCTTTTGTCCACCCGATCCCTAAAAATGCGACCACTCACACTCGTCCAACTACAGGCCTATTGCCATCACCTCATTGTTCACCAAAATAATGGAATCCATTATTAACTGAAAGCTCATGCGGCACCTTGAGGATCACCAGCTAATTAGTGACCGCCAATACGGTTTACGTCGGGGTCGATCAGCTGGTGATCTTCTGGTCTACCTAACTCATAGATGGGCGGAGACAGTAGAGTCCAAGGGGGAGGTGTTGGCCGTTAGTTTGGACATTGCGAAGGTCTCCGATCGGGTTTGACACAAAGCGCTTCTTTCGAAGCTCCCTTTCTATGGGCTTCCCTAGAAATTGTGCAACTGGATCACCAGCTTCCTTGCAGATCGGAGCATCAAGGTTGTTGTAGATGGTGCATGCTCCGACTACAAGCCTATTAACACTGGTGTTCCATAAGGCTGTGTGCTATCACCAACGCTGTTTCTTCTGCATATCAATGAACTGTTAACATTCATTGCTATGCGGATGACAGCACTGGAGATGCTCTATTCACCGGCCGTGCCAATATTTCTCGGGAAAACGTCACCGAGTACCGGAACAAACTTGTGTCTAAAGTCGAGTCTTTGCTGAACAAAGTCTCGGATTGGGGGCGACTAAATCTAGTCCACTGTTTTCCACAATCCTCAGAAGACACAAGTTTGCGCGTTTACCGCTAAAAAGAACCACTTTGTCGTGTCTCCTAAGCCAGTATCGGAATCCTCGGAGTCGACATATCGAGTGATGTGCAGTTTCGTGATCATTTGGCCAAATTGGCCTCTAAAACGCTTGGCGTGCTCAGCAGAGCGGGACAGTATTTCATGCCAGCACACCGCCTGCCACTTTACAAGGCGCAGGTTCGGCTCCACATCTCTGGGCGGGGGCTCCCCAGTGCCAGCTCCTTCCACTTGACCGCATCCAGCGTAGAACGGCTCGAATCGTCGACGACCGAGTCCTTTCCGTTCGGCTGGATTCATTGGCACTGCGAAGAGATGTTGCATCCCTTTGTATTTTCTTTCGCATTTACCACGGGGAGTGCTCTGAGGAATTATTCGGATCAATCCCAGCCGCCAAATTTCACGAACGCACATCGCGGCAGAACTTCCGATACCATCTACACCATCTGATCCACCACTGTGCGATTTAGAAGATGTTTTCTTTCTTGCACAACTTCTTTGTGGAATCGATTACCATCTGAGATTTTTCCGGACCGATACGACTTAGGGACTTTCAAGAAAAGAGCCTACTCCTTTTTAAAAGGCCGGCAACACATCTGCAATTCCTCTTGTTCCCCTGCTGTTGCAGTTGTTCATGGGCGGCGGTAGTCACTTACCATCAGGTAAGCCGCTCCCTTGCTCCCTCTTATAAAAAAATACATATTTATGAAGTGAAATCTCGATATGCGCGCAAGCGCAATACGTCACGAGCAATAGAATATAATAGAATATAATGATTTTTTACTCAATATTGATTATTACATAATACTTCTTGAAAGTAATTTATTATTTACTACTAGTTCGGAAATTACCTCTGTTCTGGGGAGAACCAGCGAGAAACCCAGCAGGGCTTTTTTCTAAACATATTGCATTTAAAAATACTTTTGATCATACAATTTCTAAATTAATTTTCATAGAATCATCATGGTGGTGATTACCTTATTCCCAGGGGTTATTTTCATTCATGTATTCCTTGATATTATAATAACCCTTTTTGTTCAGTTTTTCATTAATAAAACTTTTAAACTTGTTTATTGACAAACTTTGAACATGTTCTGGGATTTTGTGATAAACTAATTAATGATTCTGTGGAGTCTAGTAACTGACATTACAAACTTATGTTTGTTCCTACTATTTGAAGTATGAACATCCTTATTCTTATTAAAGCTCTTTATGTTTTTATGAAATTTTCATAAATTTATTGCGATGCCAAAGTTAATATGTTTATTTCTTTAAATTTTTCTCTGAGGACCTCTTTACAATATAGGTTATAAATCGCCCGTACGGCTCTCTTTTTCAAAACCAATATAGTTTCATTATCAGCCGCATTACCCCATAGCAAAATTCCATAAGACCTTACGCTATGAAAGTAAGTAAAGTGAGATTTCTAGTCTTTTTTACAGTATATGCTGCAGAACTAAGTCTGCTTGCTAATTTAGATATATAGGGGCCCCATTTAAGTTTCGTGTCAATAGTAATACCAAGAAAAACAGTGGTATCCCCAAGACTCAACTCCTCCCCATTTAAGAGCACATTGGTATTCGATTGTTTTACATTTGGTATTGTAAATTTAATACATTTAGTCTTATTTCCGTTTAAGAGCAAATTGTTGGCGTTAAACCAATTAACTAATTTCGATAGAGCATTATTTCCATCTTGATAATTAATTGACTGCCGTTTGAGTTTGCCATGTATACGTATATATCATTGTGTTTTCACTTCTGTCGGCAGTCCTTATGAATGCCTCCCTTTTTTTAAATTGTGATATTTCGGTGCTGAATTGCAATGACACAAGTACATAAAATACTCTTATAGAAAAACTTTTATGGCAGATAGATTGATAGCCAGACAGGCATTGAGGTGATTCCATAAAAGTTTCAACCTGTAGTTGTCATGGAATACTAAAAACTGGCAATAAAATTTCTAATACCTGCAGAATACTATTTACTCAAGGTCTCTACGACATTCAGTAATAAACCCATATCTTATCTCTAGTTAATTGTACGCACGGGATCCCCGAAGCCAGCTCTTTATTGCTGCTATTTAGCTACGTAAATGGCTATTATTTTGTACTTATACAACCTTTATTAGTACTTATTATACAAACGTGTGTTAACTGACCTACAAATTATATATCTTTCTTTCACAACCTTGTAAATTAATTAATCTTGTTCACTTTTATTATGATTAACCAGTCCATATAAAATATATAAGATGACAGTGTAAAAGAATCTATCGTACCATTTCGTCTCGTGGGTGTAGTTGGAAACGACCAGTGGCGAAGTTGGAGCTCCAAACTAGATCAAGCCCAAAATATGGTTTTGTTGTTTTTAACAGTTTCATAAAAATATACCAATCTTGATCTGTCTCCTCTCTTCATTTTCATGTTCAGTGCAGTCGAGGGCGTAATTACCAAAGCACACAGAAGGCATACTACTGCTCGATAGATTATATGGCATATCAGCAATTGCATACCTTCGGTGGCTTTGAAAAAAGCCGTTTAGATTTGCTTGAAAGAAAAAGATATTTACATACAACATGAACAAAAGGAAAGCATGAGCAAAGTACAAACAAACTACGTTTAAAATTAAAAAACAAATTATTTATATTCTAAATCGAATCATCTCTCTTTCTTAAGGAAATATTTGATTACGTTGTTGGTGAAAACATATGCATATATTTTTTATAGGAGAGAGGGCAAATGAGCATGCGGCTCACCTGATGGTAAGTGACTACCGCCGCCCATGAACAACTGCAACACCAGGGGAACTTGCAGATGCGTTGTATATTTCTCAACAAATTTTAAAGATTTTACCTTTTCCTCGCCGATCAACACTTTAACACACTTAATTCATCACAAGGAACACTATCATTCTCCATTTTCACTTAAAATCTTAAAAATAACATAAATTTTTAACTAGCAATATTCGTTCGCTCAAGTAAACACACAGATTAAACATTGAAATGTGAAGTGAACTTGCAAACGTATCTCCCAAGCGCCCCTAACTTCAGAACAAAAGCCCAGCTTAATAGCTCCATACTAATTGCTATATCGTAGTTATATTTCATTATAGAACATTTTGCCACAGGTTAGAAAGGGAGTGATCATCTTCTCGAAAGCCCGGTAAAAATCCCACACTTGCGAGTGAGACGACTATTCGCTCAAATCAACTCCCTTTTTATGACAGCAGTATCGAGCAGTTTTGCCGCGACTATTAATGAACTGTGTAGAACAGACGAGCACGCGGGAAATTTGAAATAGTTTGAAAGAGTTTACGAGTTATTTTATTGATTGAACAGTTTCACAGGGCAAGCCTGGCTTCTCGGATTCTGTGTAGGCTTCGCTACCGGAAACGACGATGGGAATGTCTCAAAAATCATGTATTTAACTTATGGCGGTACCACTCCATGTATGCCAAATGTTTTTTCAACCGACTTTAAAAAAGGAGGTTTTCAATTCGACTGTATTTTTCATGTGTTACCTCAGAACTTTTTTATAGGTTAAGTTATTTTGATGATTCTTTTTTTATTTTAAAGCTGGTGCTATTCATGTCGTACCATATAAATTTTATCAAATTCTGACTAGTAGTAGTAGTTCTTGAATTATACTTAATAATGCATATTTAATTGACTTCTAGTACATTGATGATGTTGTCATTTTATTTATATTGTAGTTGGTTGTACAAAAAATTAATTTTACCACTTGTTTATATATATAAACACACAGTCGACCTGATGGCAAGTGGATGATGTAATACTAAGTTATAAACCATGTCGAGTCAAATCGTCTGGTACTGACATCGTCAGCCCGCCTACCAAGCGTGATAATAAGGTCACCCTCCCTAAAACGGTAGATGTTCATATCGCACAGTTTATGAAATAATCCGTGATTAAATTCTGAAGGTTTTTTCTAAAGGCAAAGCGTGGTGGGTGAATTGATGACTTCATTTTTTGAATGCATGCCATCCGATTGCAATGGAATGAAATCCGAATGTGGGTTAAGAATGGGTGAGTTAACCGCCAAATCCCTTTTGTACGCCGATGATCAAGTCATACTTGCGTCGTCGGCGGCCGAGTTGCAAATGATGGTTACATTAATGAACAGGACATTAAAAGAAAAGGGAATGAAAGTAAACTTAAGTAAGATGAAAGTCGTGGTTTTTGAAAGAGAAGAAAGTAAAACGATATGTGAAATAAACCTAGCAAGCTAACAGCATAGCAAAGTGGCGAAGCAATCAGCTTTGTAGCGGTTTCTAATGGACAGACGGACAGACGGACGGACAGACGGAAGGACGGACAGACGGACAGACGGACAGATATCGTGAAATCAATGAGTGACTTCGCAAGCTTCGCCACTTAATGAGAATAGAAGGGGAGTTGGTCGAGCAAGTAGATGAGTTTGTGTATTTGGGATTTGTATTTAGCGGGGATGATAGATATGATAATGATATAGATTGCCCAGTAAACGCAGGAAATGTAGTGAATGGGGCTCTACACTCTATTGTGGGAAATCAGAATGTGTCCAAAAAGGCACGTATGGCAATTCACAATGCTGTGTTAGTCCCTATTGTAATGTATGGTAGTGAAAGTTGGGTGTGGCAGAAAAAGCACGAAAGTAGAATAAATGCTGTAGAAATGCGGTCATTAAGGAGTATGTTAGGGCTGAATCTGAACGACAGAGTGAGAAATTGTGCGATAAGAGAAGAGTGTGGTTTGCACGATGATGTTGTGACCAGGATTAAGAAAGGAATGCCTCGGTGGTTTGGTCATGTAGAAAGAATGAATGGGGAAATAATGACAACGGAAATTTATGTTTCAAAGGCGAACGGCAGAGTCGAGAAGGGACACCCTAGACGATAGTTTGTCGATCAGATTGGCAATCTTTGAAAATGGGCCAAATTAAGAGTACCTTTAACCGACGAGCGTGTATGCGTAGGTATATGGATTTGGAGGAAGCTAGAGAGGTGTCTTAGGATCGTACCAAATGGAAGTGCATAGTCTCTGCCTAAGCGTGTTTATGTATATGAATAACTTATATCTGAAGATAAAAGATGATAAAGTAGGTCTTAATAGTAGGTAGCCGTGGTTAACTATAACATTGAGACGTTAAACAGCTCAGTTCCATCGCTACCATGGGTACAGCAAAGTACTCAAAGCGTGATGACATTCGTGAAAAGCATTAATTTTAAAAACTTAGTACGATTCATAGACTGTAATGATCCTTGTAAAAATACTAGGTCATAATATTAACAAAAATATTTTATCATGGTGATTTTGATCGGAATACTAGGATAAGGATAAATAGATAGATAGCTACTGAAGTTTATATAATAGTGTTAGAAAAAAACTTGTTTCATGACTTCTCCGTAGGAATGAAGAATATAAAACGTAAATTAAAAGATAATAAACTTATTGTAGACATAATAGCTACCTTACATATATATTATATAAAATGTTTTATATATTACTTTATCTGTTGCACTTGACCGTATACCCGAGTAAAAAAGGCGTAGGTACGATAAAGAGGTATCCGTGATGATGGAAAACTCGTGTTAAAACTCGACCCCTGACCTGGAAATTAGTGTAAGGGAAAAACTGGCGCCCGGTCGGTACGAGTGTGCAAACTTGCGGCCAATTGAAATAAAAGTGTTTTTGAAATAAAAATAACATGAAAATGGTATCATATGTTTTCATTGCTCTTCGATAAAAATTTTATGATAAATCGACACCAACTCTATTTTGATTTCAATTCAGGTGACAAATATTGCATATTTTTTTTATTGAGATCAAATAAAGAGAATGTTCTTTATTCGTCGCCTGTGTTTTATTTGAAAGCTGGTGCCATATGAATTTGATCAAGGTCTGACCAATAGTTTTTGAGTTATTCTTAATAATTTATATTGAAGTCGGTTGTACAACATTTTTAATATTAAATTAATAACGTATGTGAACCGATATCTCGGAAACCACTGAAAGGCTTTAAAAATTATTTTTAAGTGAAAAGGTGAAATGCAAAGAAAAAATTACGTTCCTAAGGTGGAAAATAGGGGTAAAGATTTTAATGTTCATATTTTAACGATATTCTAGATGTTTCTTTGAACTTGTGACATTCTTTAGACCACTCAAACCGTTACCGTTACAGCCTATAGTCCACTGCTGAACATAGGCCACCCCCATAAATTGCTTCGTAAGGGGAATATTTGCCATAGTTGCCACGATTGGCAAGCGAGTTGGCGACCGCATTTTTTTTATTTTAAGTCGTTATAATGAAGAAGCGGCTGCCCATCTTCTGATCCGTTTCCCTCTGTCGCCTTAACAGACACCCTCATGATGCTATGGGCTAGATATTACACCGCCACTACCCTGTTACAGCACTCAAAACGGTAAAATAATTAAATTTTCAATAAAAACCAAACCAGACATCAATTATTAAAAATCTAAAACTATTTTATCAGCGACTTCAGAAGCTGATATGTTGAAATAATTTAATTTGTTCATTCTAAAAATGGTCACAGATTAAATAAAGTCGGTTTTACTTTTTATTTATAAAGTAAATTGTATAACTTCAAAAGAAATCAGGAGGAATTATTGAGTAATTAGAGATTAAGATCTAATATTAAAAATATTTTGCCCCAGGAACGATAAAATATTTAATGTTATTAAAATAAATAAAGATATAATGTTTTAAGTATTAAAATAAACTGTAGAGCCATCGTGGCATACATACTGGGAGTTCGCCTTCAGTGTCCTGTTTTACTTAATAAATTTATTCGTCCGTTTTTACAGTGTACCAAAAAGTCACTACTGAACATAGGCCTCCCCCTTTCTATATTTTCCTTTTTTTATAGTTTAGGAAAATACTTTTATTACAAGCTCAAACAAGCATCACTTAAAACTGCGATTGTGTAAGCGGGAATCGAACTCGTATCACTCGCGTTCAGTAAAACCTACCACTTCTTTAATTTAAGATTTCAAAGAAAATATAAAATGAGTTCATTTTTAGATATTTAGATAGTTTTTGTTTTTTATAGAATAGGGTGACAAACGAGCACACAGTCCACCTGATTATAAGTGGTTGCTGTAAACATACTCATCTAAATCTACCCTCAATTAAGAATCCAAATCCAGATGTGCCGTCACCCGTGAGGACTAAGATGAAATGCCTCTTCTCCAGTAAAATGGGTCTCAGATTCTCTACTCACCATATGAAAAACAGCTGTGTCAAACTGCCATTTTACCCTGGTATTCTGTGAGAGCATGGTCCTTCCCCAGTCGAGCTGACCAATTCGTGCTACAATTATACTACTAATATAGCCGCAGCATGGCTCTACCACGTATAAATTTTTTTCTATCTTTCCTTATAGATTGACAGGAGGGTTGGAAAATCAGTTAATTTTCATTATTTTGAGTTGATGTCAGAAACATTATGCTGCCCATCTCCTGCTCTATTTCCTTCTTTCCCATTTTACGACACTTACCGCCGAAATTTCTCTATATTAATATTTTAAATTACAAAAAAAAATTATAAAGTTGATTAATTATAAGACCATTTAAGGCCAAGATATCTGACGAGTAAGATGTTACATTGTATGAGAGCATTTTGCCATGGGGCTTTTATCCCAAAACGCCGGTAGTTCCCTTGAATATCTCTTTAAACGAGAACATTGTTTGAATTAAAAGTTAGAACACGTGTGCAACTCAAAAGGATCTCGGTAACGTGGTTCGACGTAAAAGTTTTTACTCTGTTTTCGGAATGTTTTAAAGTTCTTTTATGACTCCAAGGGACACACAATATACATAGAATAAGTAATAAAATTCATTAGTTGACCATTACATTGAACAATACGAAAAAGCCGGCCAAGTACGAGCCGGACTCACGCATGAAGGGTTCCGATCTATGGTTAAACACGTTTCTAGTAGGGGAGCCACCTTATATTTTTATTTCATTTTCATTTTTATTTATTTGTTGTTATAGCCGCAACAGAAATACACATTCTGTGCAAATTTCAACAGTCTACTTATTACAGATCGTGAGATACAGCCCGCTGACGACAGACGGACGGACGAGCGGACAGCGGAGGCTTTATAATAGGGTCCCATTGGTAACCTTATAGTTACGGAACCTTAAAAATGAAAAGTAACTATTAATATCCTATTCTATTGCAATCCATTTGAAAATCGGTGCGACGCATCAGGGTATATGAAACTTTGTAAAGATGTTTGTTTGTTTGTTGCTCAATCACGTATAAACGGCTAACAGAATTTGGATGAAATATAGCCCTCGGATAGAGCATGTTGATATAAATATATAGCATAACTTTTACTACGGGAAAATAAAAGTTATCGCTTAAAAGATAGGCAGAAGCTGGTATAATAAACGTAAAATTCTGTCTGTTTATTACCTTTTCGTAGCTGCACCGCTGAATCAATTTTGATGAACTTTAGAACGGAAATAACTTGCATCCTAAAGATAGACCTTGAGGACATGAATTACAATAGCACTTTTACAAAAATTTAATTTTTTCTCTAAATACATTTTAAACAATACGATAAATATCCACCAATATTTTGTTACGACTACGAATGTTAACCTAGTATCACATTATACGTGAAACTTATTCTAATACTTTCCATAAGAACAAAATTATCGTTCAAAAATACTTTCAGGGTGGAAAAACCCATTTCAACAAATTTTACTGTGCAGATTCAGCGTAAATATTAATATAAGTATTCGTCACTTTCAGAATTCTTTTCTTTATTTAATTACAAGCTAGTACTTGACTGCAATCCCACGTGGTGATGTAACTTTAGATGGCAAATCGCATTGCCTTGGTTAACAAAGTCCTTTTTAACCTAGGAAAGTAGGAAAGAAATACAAAAGAAAGTGGAAAGGAAAGTAGAATAGTATAAAGAGAGGCCAAGTAGGTTATCTGCGGCCTAATCCGCGATATAATTGCCTACTGTCTCAGGGTTGTCATTGTCACCAAATCGTTAGTTTAAAACCCGGCCCTTGCCAAAAGATAATACATCTCTGTATAACTAATTCAGTGATCATTAGTCGATAAAGTTCAACAATGGTTTTCCTAACAAATACAGAAATGTATTAAGATTCAGAGCAGTATAATAAATATATATAATAATAAAAAATTGAATAAAGCGACTAAAATATTGTAAAAAAAAATCGTACAATAACATAAAATTACTCACGCCTGCCTCTTAGACTGTAATCAATTTTTTGTTCTGTTGTTATTATTCTAACTTTGCTCTATTTATCTGATTCACAATTAGTCAATTACTTATTTTTAATTACGATTTTAGAACCGTAAGTAGGTACTTAGTAACTATTCTTCCTCTGTCTGTTCCGTGTTCTGTGGTCTGATAGACAACTAATACAACAAAAATAAGCAAGTAGGTATCTTATCGTCAAGTAAAAATTATATGCTATAATACGTGACGCGCGAACCTCGTGCGGTGTTAGCCTCGACTGGCGCATTGAGAAATATTTCGAGATTGTGTTTAAGTGTGCGTGCGGCGCCTCATAGATACTATGGCGCACACATACAAGCCGCGCGCAGTGCGTTTGTATGAAGATAACGTACTTCCCATCTCTTTATACTATGAAAGTAGGAACCAGTGTGAGCCTCCGATTCGGACACTGCCTGCTGTGTGAGGTTCACATGCCATTGACCTCTACCATTTATTCCCTTTCGAACTGAAATCCCTCATGACTGGTATAAGTTCTTGGTTGGTATTTTTCTACTATGTATCATTCTACATGTCTCAGTATCTATGGCTATGCTGTCCGTCAGCATAGCCATAGATACTGAGCATAAGCAGATCATTAATTTGCAACGTTACGTTAGTTGTCATAGGCTCGACGACAACTCATAGTCTATTATTTTGAATTCTCCATATAGAACCCTTTTCCTAAAATAACTCCATACTTCTGCGTATTTAATAATTAGAAGAGCAACATTTCAGCATATTTACGAAAGACAAAAACATTTTGTCTCCGTCTTTTTTCTATGTCGTTGTCACCCTTACTTGTTACAATTGATTCAAATAATAACACCATCCTTCCTAAATCTATTTGTCAGCATAAAAAAGCCTTTGTTGCGACGCAAAGCCTACCTATTCAGTGTGAATTACATAAGGTCTTAACTAAAATTTATTATGTAGCCTTACGCCCCACAATTTCCTCTAATATTTTAAAGAATCACAGCAAATATGCTTATATTATTAACTCAAGGTTTAAGTGGTGCACGATTGTGTATAAAGTGAAGTACGTATATGCTGCTGGGCATAGGCCTATTCTCATTTATGAGAGAGCTTTGGAAGCACGGAAGGGTCCAACGCGCTGCTTCAACACGTGTTGGCGGACTTCACCTTCGAAATCCTATTGTTCTTAATTAATTATGCAAAATTCCTTAACCCTTTCGCTTTCCCGTGCACTAGATATAGGTCATTGCTATAGTCTTACTATTGTGTTTGAAAACCGGACAGTGAAAGAGTTAAGATGTTATAATAAAATAAAATTTCTTGAAACTTACTATAATGATGACCTGAATGATGAATGAATGATGACCTTATTTATAGGTCCATATCAGTATATTTCTGGGCACGGGTTTCTTCTATTCTGAGGAGGATGTACGGTAGTCGCGTTCACTTGGCAGGCCGATTGGCGTAATCTCAGGATATTTTATATATATCACGCGAGTTGGCTTTAGTAGTCCACCTGATGGTAAGTGGTTGCTGTGGCCCATAGACATCTACATTTATTCTCGATTACGAATCAAAATGCAGATGCGCTGTCACCCGTAATGACTAATATGGAATGTCTCGTTTCCAGTAAAAAGGGTCTCCGGTTCTTTACACTAACCATACGAAACACAGCAGCAATAAGCTGCTATTTTACGCTGGTATTCTGTGAGAGCGTGGTCTTTCTCCGGTCGAGCCGACCCATTCGTGTTACAACTATACCAGACATATAGCTAGCTGCAGCATGGCTCTACCACGTAGAGAACCATGATATCTTCCTAGCCTTTTTAGAGTAGTCTCTTATGACAACTACGGATGAAATGGTGAAGGGCTCTCTTACACTATAAAAGGGGTGAAATAATAACAATAATGCTGATGATGGACAGGGCTCTGGCTACCGATTAATGCCTGATGATCCCCCAAAAGCGCTAAATCCAATATCTCAATTTGAGATTGTTTTTCACCCACAAACCTAACTGGTGATTATAAATGTTAATTTTTCATTAGTGTATGGAGTGCATTCAAGGTAAAAAAGCATTTATTCTATATTTTGTATATTAATTATCTGTATTTTTCAACCGACTTTAAAAAAGGATGAGTTTCTCAATTCGGCTGTATTTTTTATTTGTGTTACCTCAGAATATTATTCTAAGTGTACCGATTTTGATGATTCTTCTTTTATTTGAAAGCTTGTGCTTCTCATGTGGGCCCATATAAGTTACATAAGTTTTTGAGTTATATTTAATAAAGCGTATTTAAAAGACTACTAAAGTTAGTTGCACAAACTTTTTAATTTTACCACTTGTATGTGTTAATATGCAGATGAAAGTATAACAAGGTTTGTTTAATATACAAACCTAAAAGCTTAAAGATTTACGGTCGAATTTCGACCACTAGGCGACTACTAGCATAATTTATATAAGCTCTTTCAAAATTACTACGAAACTAAAAATACCGCTAAGCATTCCTTTCATTTTTAGTAACTAATTATATCTTTTTTTAAATAAAAATACTAGTAATGCTATTCAACATTACTAATATTCCCTTTAACCACTTCTGGTTAGCTTAAAATGCTTGTGTTAGAAGTAGTTCACGACAATTAAAATTAAACAGTGGTAGAGCCACGTGGCAGCTTTTGCTGTCGCACGGATGGGCATGCTCGAACCGGGGTGGTACCACGACCTCACAGAAAACCAGCGTGAAGTAGAGGTTTACCTCTGCGTTTCGCTTGGTGTGAGAGTGCAGGTGGCCGGAGGCCCTTTTTACTGAAAATGAAGCATTCCAGCTTAGTCCTCACGGGTGACAACGCATCTACATTTTGATTTGTAATAGAGGATAGATGTAGATGTCTATGGGCCGCAGCAACCACTTACCATCAGGTGGACTGTGTGCTCGTTTGTCACCCTTATCCTATAAAAAAAAACAATAGTCGAATGGCGGATTCGAACCCACGACCTTTCGAGTTCGCGGTCCACGCCCTGCCATTAGGCTACTGACGATTTTGTTTAAGTGAGATTCATATTAAAAAGAATTACTTGCTTTTGTTAGCAATTTAATCCATATCATAATAGCTAAATGTACAAAATGTATTCTTTTCTAACAACAGCGAACCTACAAAATGGCTGCAATGAAGTGACGTAGTGGGCGGAGAGAGATAAATTTCTGTATTTCGCAGCACTTTTGTCTACACGTTCGTGTGAAATTAACCGTTTAGATTTGAACTCTGACGTAGCGCATAAAAGGAACCTTGCTTTGAACTTGATGAATTTTACGTAAGGCTTTCGTTTTAATCTTCTTTTTATTAATTTAAGTATGTTGTTATTTACGTAAAGGTAAAGTGGTTGCGCTGCGAGCTTTTGCTGACGGCACCTACGCTGAAATTAAAATGGCTTACTTTTTATAGCACAACTTCGTATTAAAAGTGGAACGTCAGTTTAAATGGTGTGGTTTGAAATTAAGTTTGTTTAATATTAATATTAAATGAGATCTGTGGTAACCCAGGGGCTAAGCACTCACCGTAAACCGCACAGTATTGTATAAAATATAGTTTACTGAAGAATTTCTTGCGAGATACGACTATCCTCGTCTTAGGCTTCTCAGTCCTCAGTTTCGTATTCAAACTTGGCCTCTATCATAAAAATATATAAAAGTAAAGTAAAGTTGCAGCCTATTTACGTCCCACTGCTGGGAACAGGTCTCCTCTCACTTCTGAGCACCGCCGGCACCAATGAAATTGTTAATTGTAATTTTAAGTGCTGATTTACCACGTGCTCGGCGGTGAAGGAAAACATCGTGAGGGAACCTGCATGTCTGATAAATAAGAAAAATATTTCTAAGACATGTGAAGTACGCCAACACGCATTGGGGCAGCACAGCGTAGCGGACATTTCCTTGCCCCAAAAATATATAATTGCCTAGATTAACCGCGTTACCGTTAATCCAAGCATTTGTATATACTGTAAGTATAATATAACAAGTAGTAAAATTAAAAACTTTGTACAACCGACTTCACTATAAATATAATTTTTTGTTGATTGTTTTTAAAACCGCTCGATCGATTTTGATAAAATTTAAATGGAAAGTAAACCCATTGAAACAAAAAAATAATTTTAAAAATCGATTCAGGCGTCTTCGAGTAATCGGTGAACATACATAAAAAAATACAAAGATTCCGAGGAATTGTAAACCTCCTCCTTTTTGAAGTTGGTTGAAAATTAGGTTGCACAATTGCGTTCTTTTTAATTAGTACGATTACAATGTTTTACTCGTAAGATGGGTCAAATTGAGAAAGCACCAAAACCGTGGTAGCTTAAGGAATAAGCGCTCACTGTTAATTTCACAGTACGCGAGCAACCCGGGTTCAATGCCAATCGGTGACAATGAATTGTTAATTTCAATTTAAAGTACCGAATAACCACGTGCTTGGCAATGAAGGATAACACCGTGAGGAAACCTGCATGTCTAAGAATTAAGAAAAAAAATATTACGAAGGTACATGTGAAGTTCGCCAACACGCATTGGGGCAGCGCGGCGGACATTTGCTTCCCTAAAACCCTCTCAAAAATTAGAGGAGGCCTGTGGCCAGCAGTGTAACGTTTATATAGGCTGTAAAAAATACACTTTAAATTTAAATTAAAAGAGTGCTACTAACCATTTTATCATGTATGCGTAGACATGAAAGTAGCGAAATAAGTGTGTCAAGAATGTGCCAAATGGAAATCCGAAGTCTCTGCACACCATTTTGGGTGACAGGCGTGAGATTTGATGTTTGTGTAATTTTAATTAATACTTAATAATCTTGTTCCTACTCATAGTGTGCATTCTATAATACAAGAAAAACATCCGCGTAAAGAACTAAACAATAAAGGCATCGACCTTCATATATTAAAATTTTGATAATATATGTTAAATTGAAATTTTTAAAAACCCCCGAAATAAAAAGAGCTTATGATCATCAAACGGCTGAAAAGATTTTTTTGAATCGAAGCTAAGAACATTCTCGATCAGTCACCTTTCAAACAAAACGAAACTATATCTAAATCGATTCATCCGTCTGGGATCTACGATCCCACAAACAGATACGTTAAACATATAACACCCCTCTGTTTGCGTTGGTTAAATACATTATATAATGTATATGTACTATATCAATTAATGTTTACTATTATAATTAACATATAAGTTCATATGTAATTAAGTTTAGCCGAGGCTTACGATTATTAAATTTAGAAGAGGTAAATAGGAAGGTCACTCCTGCTAATGTAGAAAAGCTTATTTAAAATAAAACTCTCATATACGCGACTGCAGAGTAAACAAATCTAACCCAGTTTCGCAATAACTATTCGTAAAACAACCTCGTCTCTGCCCCTAACCTCGCACGAGCTACGAGCTCGAGCGCTAAGAAAAAAGAAAAAAAAAGAATACACATTCGCTCATTTATTTACGAGTACCGCCTTTAAGGCTTGCTTGCTCGGGGCCATTAGCAGGACCGCTATGTCCATCCCTTTTTCCCCTCAACTAACTGCCATTAAGCTATCTCTGACATATTTGCTCGCTCTATTATTCTTAGGGTTAAAACACTTAAACTTTGTACTACTGCAGAAAATGTGTTAGTTAGGACACACTTTCGAGTTCATTTGTTCTCTAGCGTCCATGTAATGGTCACTGCGGTGATTGCCGTTGTTTATCTCAGGAAAAGAATTTCACACTCAATTTGTTACTTAGTTTCAGAATGTTTAAGCCCTTTGGAAACATAACATTATGATAACGGTATAGGAAAATTCACGTAGTGATGAATTCTCTTACACCGCCCTAACTCGGTAAGGATTTAGATATTTGCAATGATAATTCAATGAAATCTTTCACTTTAAAGTATCTTCACGGTACCAAAGATGTACCTATAGTTATATCGATATACGTATACTTATAAGTGCCTTGCATTAACCATGGTCGCATGGATGCTGAGACTAAAAATGTTTTTTGTTATTTAAAACAATCTAAAGCTGAACCTAGCCTGACTACATCAGAAATATCAGTCCACTTCCCACATCATCATGTGTGCTGCAAACATCAAGAACATTCAACATTAGAAACGTTGATATTTTAAATTAAGTGAAAGTTATATGAGTTAATTATGGCAAAGTGATGCCGGTAAATCATTAAACGCCCAAACAAGAGCATTAAATAGTTTTTTTATAGGATAAGGGTGACAAACGAGCACACAGTCCACCTGATGGTAAGTGGTTGCTGCGGCCCATAGACATCTACATCTATCCTCGTTTGCGAATCAAAATGCAGGTGCGTTGTCACCCGTGAGGACTAAGATGGAATGCCTCATTTCCAGTAAAAAGGGCCTCCGGCCACGTGCACTCACCAAGTGAAACGCAGAGGTAAACCTCTACTTCACGCTGGTATTCTGTGAAGTCGTGGTACCACCCCGGTTCGAGCCGGCCCATCCGTGCGACAGCAAAAGCTGCCGCGTGGCTCTACCACTGTTAAGAGAGTATTTTATTTATGTTAACAATGGAACCCTTAAGAGCTGCGATCCATTTGGAAATAAAAAATAATTTTTAATAAGACAATCCGACTTCATAGAATTAAAATGAATACAATAATTTCGCATTCTCAAGTCAATCAATCTGAATCATCAAGTAATTATTTAATAGGTAGGTAGCCCCTAGTACATACGATGAAACTACTTTTACGTGATAGAGCAAAACTGCAGTTATATTATAGTAGTAGCACGAATGGATCGGCTCTAGTGGGGAAAGACCACGCTCTCACAGAATACCAGCGTAAAGTAACAGCTTAACACTCCTGTGTTTCGTATGGTAAGTGTAGAAAACCGGAGATCCTTTTCACTGGATAAGAGGCATTCTATCTTAGTCCTCACGGGTGACAACGCATCTGCATTTTGATTCGCAAACGAGGGTAGATGTGTAGGTGTCTATGAGTCACACCAACCACTTACTATCAGGTGGACTGTGTGCTTGTTCGTTTACCCTATACTATAAAAAATAGTGTATAGCAAAAAAAAATGTGAAATTATTTTATTGTTTTTAGTAATTTAAAGTCGGCTTTTCCTTTTTATTAAAGGTTATACTTTAAACTTTCCACACTACTCGTAAGTCGAAGGACTATCACAATCTCAATGCCGTCTAGATAGTTGCATTAAAAATTGATCCCCTATTTTGTCACTCTCACGGATAGAGTTTTTCTCTTTTATTTTTACAGAGGAAATATAAGCTATTTTAACGAACTTAAAAAAGGAGGAGGTACTCAATTCGACTGTATGTTACCTCAAAACTTTTTTCTGGGTGAACATATTTCAATGATTCTTTTTTTATTTGAAACCTGGTACTTCTCATGTGGTTCCATATAAATTTTATTAATTTCATTTAAGGTCCACTTACCACTTGTTAAAAAAATCGTCAAAATCAGTTCTTAATTGACATGTAACGTACTTAAGGAAAATATTTGATGAATTAAAAATTTTATGTAGTCTGCTAAAATGAAAACGAAGGATTGTAATTATAATTTCTACAACTACTTTAAAATGCAACATGTAAAATTTTTCAATACAACCTTGACTTAGACAATGAACATTGTATACGGACAACAAATATTTCCTCTGCGTAATATAGATAATAGAGTTTCATACGCACCAGTCAAAATATATCTCTTCTAAATAAACATGAGAAAAATACTTAATGTCAAAATATAAAAGCTTGTTTTATGAGGACAAGGAGGGCCTTAAAATGTTTTAACAAACAAGTTTTAAGACTTTCAAAAGTTTAGAAGCAACAACGAAGAAGGCAACGTTATCACATTGTAAAATTTATATGGGAATAATTTTCAGCAGTAAAATAATTTCGATAATAATATAAAAAAATTGCAGGCCGGGCCACACATTCCGGATGGGTATAATTGAATGAATGATTATTGATTTTTTTATAGGATAGGCTGAAAAACGAGCACACAGTCCACCTGATAGTAAGTGGCTGCTGCGAACCATAGACATCTACATCTATCCTCAATAAAGAATCAAAATGCAGATGCGTTGTCATCCGCGAGGACTAAGATGGAATGCCTCTTTTCCAGTAAATACAGGTCTCCGGTTCTCTACACTCACCATACGAAACACAGCAGTGTTAAGCTGCTATTTTACGCTGGTATTCTGTGAGAGCGTGGTCCTTCCCCGGTCGAGCCGACCTATTCGTACTACAACTATACTACTAATATAGCTGCAGCATGGCTCTACCACGTGGTTTATGAAAATGATTTCCAAATTAGTCAAACGCATTCTACCCCAGAGCTATTGCGATCATACGATGGCAAAAATCTATCCAAAAAGCCGTACTGCAATTTCACTGTCGATGGTATCGAACGTGCAAGAGAATCGGCTCACAAACTCGTAGCATCATTCATAGGCAATGTTCAATAGTAGCAGGCCTAACACGAAATTATAAGGAACCTCAGGCAGGAATACTAACACTACATCCGCAATTCTACATGGCAATGGGATTTGAACTTGAGTCATAATGAGTTATGAAAGTTGAATTAATGAGCACAAAAGCCAGGAGCTGGCCACGGACTTTTGGAAACTATTGTATTGGGGTCACTGTAGAAGCGTGCTCGTCGCGACCCCTGCCAGCCCTTTTCAGGGCTGCAATTCTACTTAGCTGCGCACCCATGCCAACGAGGGTTAGGGCGTCCCCCCAAGGCGACGCACACCAGCTCGTCCCCGTTGGTGTGGAATGCAGCGCGCAAAGCGGCGATGGGGACCGCCACCCGTCACGCACAGCCCGACACGGCGGAAGGTGGAGGACAGAGTGCAGAGTTGGCACGTGGAATGTTAGAGGAGGCATGAGAGATAAGACGAATGAGTTGATCGAAATAATGAAAGAAAGAGAATTAGATGTCGTGTGTATGTCGGAGACCAAACGGAAGGGCAGTGGTACTGAAGAGCTCCCTGGCGGGGCGTTAGCTCTATGGTCCGGAGTCCCGGAGAGCGAGAGCGCCCGCCAGGGAGTGGGGGTGCTGCTGTCGTCTCGGTTGGTCGATGTTATGACTGAATATAAAGTTGTGAACTCAATACTTCTCTGGGTTCGCTTTAAATTGGGACTGACGAAGTTATTCCTTTTGGCTGTTTATGCGCCGGTAGCTTCGTCGTCCAGAGCTGAGCTGGAGGAGTTTTGGGAGAATGTAAGAGAAGTTCTAGATTTGGCTAGGGGAAACGAAAGAATTGTTGTATGTGGTGATTTGAATGGATGGGTTGGTACCGCTCGACCAGGGTACGAGTCGGTGCTTGGAAAATTTGGGGATAAAAGGGTTAATGATGCTTGCAAGCTTATACTGGCGGTATGCAAGGAAAAGGGTCTTCTTGTGACAAACACTATGTTTAATCACAAGAAAATCCATATGTATACTAGAGAAAGAAAGAATGAGAGAAGTATGATCGATTTGTTCCTGGTGGATGACCGACTGCCAAAACAGGTGATGGATACGCGAGTGTTCAGGGGTGCTGACCTGGGAACGGATCACTATCTAGTGATTACTAGATTTAGGGGTCTGTTCGCGGGTTGGCGCTACCGGACGGCAGTAACAGAACCACAGTCGGTCTGTCGCATCCGAAGCTGGAAGCTTCAGGAAGCGGATACTAGGGACAAATATCATGCGAGGGTAGCCGAAAAGCTTGACACCGTCGATGGCAGAAATGAATGTGTGGAAAGAACATAGCAGAACCTTAGGGATGGAATGGTAAGTGCAGCGGAAGAAGTGTGTGGAACGATTAAAAGAGGCAGTAGTAAAAGAAGAGATGCATGGTGGAATGATGAAGTGAAAGAAGCTGTAAAGAAGAAGAAGAAAGCATGGTTAGACTACTTGGCCTCTAGTAATGATAAGGATATGAGAGAGAAGATGAATGAAAGATATAAGCTGCAAAAAGTTCACACGAAAGCATTGATTGAGGAAGTGTGTGAAAGGTGTAGAATGGAAGCGGACGAAAGGTTGTCGCACAACTTTAAGGAGAACTCCAAACTCTTCTGGAAAGAGGTTGGAAGGACCCGAAGTGGTGCGATGGCCTTAAGAATGAGCAAAGTGCTTTCGGGAACTAATGACGTCCTCTCAGACAAATCGGACGTCATGCAGCGATGGAGCGAATTTTAAAGAGAAATGTATGCGTGTGATGATCTTAGTGAGGGATCCGGGGATGACGCCGAGACTGGTACGCCAGACCCGGACCTCGATGACACTGAGGTCATCAGTATGAAAGAAATTGAACGTGCGTTTCGAAGTTTGAAATGTGGTAAGGCTGCGGGACTAGACAGAGTTACTGCTGAAATGGTCAAGTATGGTGGGCCTCGCGTCTGGGACAGCTTTCATCTGCTGTGCAATTTGTGCTGGCGGACGGGGCATGTCCCGGATGATTGGCGATCCGCAGTCATTGTGCCTTTATATAAAGGTAAAGGTTCACATTTTGACTGCGGGTGCTATCGGGCGATCAGCTTGACCAGTTTAGCAAGTAAAGTTTACTCGAAGGTTTTGACACGTAGGATGCAAGAGAAATCGGAAAGATTTCTATGGGAGGCACAATGCGGATTTAGACCTGAAAGAGGATGCACGGATCAAATGTTTTCTCTCCGCATGATCACGGAAAAGCTTCTGGCTGCTAACCAGAGGATTTTCTGTGCTTTTGTGGATCTTGAGAAAGCATTTGATAAGGTTGTAAGGAAGAAAATGTGGGAACTGTTGCCGGGGTACGGTGTGGATGGTCGATTGCTAAGGGCTATGCAGTCACTTTACTGTGACTATAAAGCCTGTGTGCGGGTAGGGCATGAACTGTCACCCATGTTTAGCGTCCAAACGGGCGTAAAACAGGGTTGTCTTTCTGGCTGTTCATACTGTATCTCGACAGCTGTTTACAGAAGCTGAAAGATAGCTGTTTGGGTGTGAAATTGGGTGACATAAAAGTAAATTGTCTGCTGTATGCTGATGATGCAGTGCTTATTGCACCATCAGAGGCAGAACTGCAGGCATTAGTCACGTGTATGAAAGAGGAATGTGAAATTAAAGGTCTCCGTTTGAATGCTAATAAAACTAAGGTTCTGGTATTTGAAAGGGACGAAGAGAGAACAAAGTGTGAAATATGGGTAAATCAGGAATGTCTAGAACAGGTAAATGAAATTGTATACTTAGGGAGTGCTTTTAGCCGGGACGGAAGATGTGATTTAGATGTGGACAGGCGTGTCGCTGCCGGGAACAAAGTCAATGGTGCCCTGACTGCGTTAGTCAAAAGGCAAGGCGTAGTGAAGAGTGCACGCCTTGCAATACATAACGCAGTGTTGGTACCGACTTTGTTATATGGCAGCGAAACCTGGGTATGCCAGAAGAAGCATAAAAGCAAGTTGAATGCAGTGGAGATGCGATCTCTTCGTAAAATGTGCGGCGTTACCATGGCCGACCGGAAGCGAAACGAAGAGATTCGCAATATGGCAGATTTGAAAGATGACCTTATCACAAAAATTGATAAGGGCGTGCTTCGATGGTTTAGGCACGTTGAGAGAATGAGTGAAGACCGAATGGTGAAGAAAATATATAGCGCGAAAGTTAATATTAAAAGGTGTCGAGGTAGACCGAGACTAACTTTCGAAGACCATGTGAGCAAACTGCTCGAAGAGGGGAGGGTCAAGAGTACTCGGATACCTAGACGTGCATGTATGAAGAAGATAATGAATCTGAAAGAAGCGAAAGAGGTATGTAAGGATCGTGACACTTGGCGATCTGTTCTCTCTGGCTACCCCGTCAGGGATTGTGCGTGACGATAAGTAAGTAAGTAAGTAATTGTCGATAAGGGTACAAACGAGCCCACTATCCACCCGCTGCTAAGTGTATGCTGTGGCCCACAGACATCTACATTTATCCTCGATTAAGAATCAAAATACAGATGCCTTGTCACCCCGAGGACTAAGATGGGATACCTCTTATCTATTAAAAAGGGTATCCGGTTCTCTATACTCGTCATACGAAATGCAGCAGTATTAAGCTACTATTTTACGTTGGTATTCTGTGAGATTGTGATCTTTCCCCAGGAAAGTCGATCCATTCGTGCTACTACCATAATATAGCTGCAGTTTTGCTCTATCAGGTAAATGTACTTTCATGGTATGTACTAGGGGCAACCTACCTATTAAATAATTACTTGATGGTCCCTATAAAGCCTGACTGTTACCTCGACTGGAGCTTTTGTTCTCTTTGATTGAGTTCAAGTACGCTGACGCCGATATCATAGATAAACAGAGCATATTATAATAATAGGTTGTTTCAGTGAGTACTCCGAGCATGAGCATGAGTCACTTCAACTCAAATTTGCGCCAATGTAAACCAAGCAATAAATTCCTATCACTGTCATTGAATTTCGTTTAATGTCTTTAAATAAATTCTTAAACCACTGTGTGTGTTTGTCACGTTATTTAAAGTATTAGTTTCTTTCTTTCTTCCCAAAAATATAATATAATATAGGTTAGCTTAGTAAGTGGTTTACAATCCACTGGTGTATATTGCAGATTATAATTATAAATACGAATTTGAAAAAGACAAGTTACACTGAATAACTTGT
This sequence comes from Parnassius glacialis, assembly GCA_033319125.1. NCBI lineage: Eukaryota > Metazoa > Arthropoda > Insecta > Lepidoptera > Papilionidae > Parnassius > Parnassius glacialis. Next base: position 38,669,435 of record JAVANC010000028.1, on the reverse strand, counting down.
CTCTTTCACTTTAGAATAGATATAACTTTAGGTTTACGTTTTTGTTTACAACTTCGGTAACATATCCTTATCATTTATAATGCGTATTAAGGCGAACATAAAAGGTTCCCCACGGTAACTACTTTTGGAAGGTGAATCCGTGATAGGATTTCATAGGATCAAATAAATCTCGAAACGAATGCCCTCTTATAGTTTCGCCCGACATAATTACGATGGGGAGTACTTTTTCTTTCAAACCACTTTGGATTTAATAGATCGTTATCCAAAAGTTTTCTTTGTTTTGCGACAAAGATGTGGTTAGCGAATGGCTGAAAAGTTTTAACTCAAGATACTTTTCTTCGATAACCGTTCTTGAGAGTAAAAGCGTATAGAATTCAAATGCGTCTCCAAAAGTTATCTCTGCGAAAAGTTTTAATTTCCTAGTTTAAATTGAAGAATTGAATCGACCTAGACGTCGATCGACGGATCCAAATCGGCTAGACGTTCGAGAGATTACGACACGTATTCTGGTTACGTTTATCTCAAAACTTGAGCACAAGAGTGTACTATCAGTGCGTGTTGCTTGTGATACCATGGATTATGATGGATCTGATACGAAGTCAAGAAAATTTAAGCTCGCTTAGCTAAGCTATACACAGGGCTATACTCAGAGATTTTCTGCGTAATATACTTTGTAATGCGGATGACCGCAGTAAAACCAAAGTAACCAATATAGCACACCGAATCAGTGATCTAAAATCGCAATGGGTCAGTCACAAGAAAAAAATAACCGACAACTGATAAGGAAAACTGTTCTAGAGTGACGGTCTCGTACCGGTAAATGAAGTGTAGGGTGGCCTATACCTGGTAATAGGTGCTGAAATTCAATGTGCCACCTGTATGGCAGGACCATGCCTTGTAATTTGTTGCTATACTTTTATTATATTAAAAATATTTTTTAATTACTTAATAAGCTTTCTAATTTTATTAGAAGTATTTTTTAACAATTTGAGTGCAGTAATGAATATTATCACATTTTAAATGACATGCAAATATTTCAATTAAAATTTTCATCCCTTATTTTGTCACCCTTAGGGGTGGTATATTTTCCCCAAATTTATATGGGACCACCCCTAAATTATGATCTACTTAATAAAAATAATCATCCAAACCGGTTCACAATTGACGAAGACATCTACTACGGACTTCCATTTGGCACGATCCTGACACACCTTTCTCACTTATTTCGTATCGATATATCTACGTATACATACTCGTCAGTTAGACGGGTTAAAATTTGAGTACATTTACTTCAAATTTAGCCCGTATTCAATATATTGCCAATTTGGTCGATGAACTTCGGCGCTGTGCCTTGCCGAATCTGCCACTCACTTCTGCGACATGAATTTGCTTTATCACTCTTTATTCATTAATTTTTTCTACGTGTCCGATTAATCGTGCTGTATTTATTAATAACTAGCGATCAGCTCCGACTTCGCACGGATGATTTCTGGAGTTCGACAAAAGTGCTACCTTCAGGGTCAAAATGAATCTAAATCAATACAATACGATACAATACTCTTTATTGTACACCCAGAAAAGATAACAACATCAAAAATAAAAAATAACAACTATTGAGGGAAATACAAAGGGCGGTCTTATTGCTACATAGCAATCTCTTCCAGACAACCCAGAAGAAGAAATAAATACAAAATAAGAAAAAGAACAATGCGTAGGGTGCACTAAAATAAAAAATAAAAATAATAAAAAATTATAAAGGCACATAAAAAAAAATAAAGATACAAACTTATGCATTAAAAAGACAACATGCAGATCAATGACCATAATTAAGCGGAGGAATTGAGAGGGGTTAGAGAGACAAATAGTATTCTTTAATCTGTTTCTGGAACACATTTAAGGATTGAGCACTTCTAATTGACTGGGGTAAAGAGTTCCAAGGTCTTACTCCAAGAACAGAGAATGAGTTGTCATAATAAGTCGAGGAGTGCACAGGACATTGGAGGGAAAGATTTTCTTTGGATCGTAAGGAAAAATTATGATAGGAGCTGAGAAATCTAAAACGTTCTTTTGGATAGGAAGGACTAGCTATATTAAATAAGACGCAGTAGAGAGCAGAAAGTATATGAGTATTGCGACGAAGACAGATTGGGAGCCACTTGAGCATCTAGGGACCCACACAAACACACACAAAAAAATCATCAAAATCGGACGAACAGTTTTCGACTTTTAGCGCTACTAACTGGCGGCACTAGTGGGCAGCTTTTTAACGGGGTAGAGCCATGCTGCAGCTATATTTATTTTGTAGTTGTAGCACGAATGGGTCGTCTCTATCAGGAAAGGAACACGCTCTCACAGAATACCAGCGTAAAATAGCAGCTTAATGCTGCTGTGTTTTGTATGGTGAGTGTAGAGAACCGGAGAACCTTTTTACTGGAATAGAGGCATTCCATTCTAGTACTCACGGCTAACAACGCATCTGTATTTTGATTCACAAACGAGGATAGATGTAGATGACTATGGGCCACAGCCAATTACCATCAGGTGGACTGCTTGATCGCTTGTCACCATTATACTATAAAGAAAAACAATAATTGATTGTTATATATAGAGAAGATGTAATTTTAATAATTAAATTCATATTTTATTATTAAATCTGTCTATTTATTCACTACAAAATTTAATCATGTCCAATCATTGACCTCATTAATATTTTTTTGCAAATAACAAACAATAAAAAATTTATAACAACCAACATAGGCCCATTTATAATTACCAAAGTCATCCCATATCAAACTGGGGCTTGTGTAAAGAACCATTATGCTACCTTCTGCGGCGGGTCTGAAATTCTTCGGGGCTCTTCCTACGCAATGCGCAAGTTAAATAATAAATGTGACGTTGCATTAATTTTGTTCTAATGCGATATTTTGGAGTATTTTTACCCAGTGTCTACAAAATTTCATGTTACGCAATTACAAGTCGAATGCTAATTAAAAAATATGTAAGGTATATTTTTGTCATTTCCATTTGAAATGTTTTAGAATAAAATTTACAGTCTATTTAAAAAATAATTAATTAAGTAAATAAATAAATATTTTTATTTCCAAGAAACGTGTTAACAGGAGATAGTGAATAAGTACAATGTAGCCGAACACATTTAACAGTTTGTGGTATGCTAATTTATTTCATACAAAACATAAATAATTAAATTAATTTCCAGTATACAATAAAAATAATTACCATGAGTGAGTCATCATGTCAAAATTAAATTAAATAGAAAATAAAAATTTACAAAATACCATAATTTAAAAATTATTTGATACATTATGTCAAAATCTTAAAAGAAGGTTTTACTTGTACGAGATAAAAAGAGTGCTGGATGATCTCTCGTAACTCTCTAATCTCTTTAGGTACCTTATTAAAAACTTTTATACACATTATGTAACATTTTTTTTAAACAAAGCTGTCCTGCAGGCAGGCATTAACAATCTAGTTGGGTCCCTTATACCTATAATAGAATTGTCACGAGCGCTATGAAATAAACACTGAATTTTTTTGACAAATACACACATCTTTAATATATAAAATCCAGTCAGCGTTAGCAAATTAATATTTTTTAATAAAAGTATACATAATTCCAGGGGCCCAACGTTACACAGAGCTCGTATACATTTCTTCCAAATTTTCATTATTATATGAAATATTTAGTTTTCAGTTGGTGTATTGTAATTCGAAAATGTAATGAATTTTGTTTTTGAGACTTCCGCATGCAGATTATTGGTTTCTAAGCAGGTCATTATGAATACTACAGAAGAATTTAACGTTATTTCGAAGTCACTTACGGTAATCTCTTTATTTAGTTTTGGTATGATGATTGAAATGTCGTTGGCAAAAAGTATAGACTGATGAGATGTCGTAGTCGGTAAGTAGTAATATATAATAGAAATAACTGTGCACCCAGTACACTGCCCTGGGGCACACCACTTCTATTGTGGGTAAAAGAAGATCTAAATGACGTTTGGTTATACTTTTCATCAATATGCGTCACTTCAACACATTGTTGCCGATTTTCTAAATATGATATTAACCAATTTAATGCATAAATGCAATGAATTCCATATCTTTCACATTTGTCTATTAGAATAATATGGTCAACACAGACAAATGCTTTTGAAATGTCGTAAAATATGGCAATTACTGGTATTTTTGTTGATTTAATCAGCTACTCTATGTATTGAAGAAAATGCGGCAAGTTTTGTGGATTTTCCTTTTTGGAATCCGTTCTGTTCTTTACGGAGAATATTGTATTGTGACAAGTAGTTATAAATTCTACTATGCATTGCCTTCTTAAATAGTTTTGAAAAAAATTGTATTAGTTAATTGTTAGTAATTATTGATAGTAATTGGTTAATTCGTGATGATCACCTTTTTTTAGAGCGGCTTCACAATTGAGATTTTTAGTTTTTCGGGAAACGTGCCCTGTCTAAACGATAGATTTACGAGCTTTTGAAGAATATGACCTATAAAATAAGCACAATTCTTTAGTATATCAGTCTCTAGACTGAATCATTACCCACAGACTTTGTATTGTTTAAGGATTTAATTATTCATATAATGAAATCCTTAGACAATACAAAATACGAGGTAGTCCAAACGCGTTTTATATTTCTGTATTTTTTATTAGTTTTTATGTTAGGAATGTTAATAAATTAGTTTTTAAATTTTTCTGCAATGTCATTAGGATTTGTAATTTTTATACCGTCACTATTTATCCAATCAATGTCTTTATTGTTTGTATAATTTTATATTCATTAATTTTAATAATGTTCCAGGTTGTCTTACAAACATTCTTAGATTTCTTAATTAAATTGTTATTCATATGATTTTTTGACCAAATAATACAAGATATGAGTAATTTTGAATATTTAGTATACCGTTCTCAGTTTTTATTATTTTTTTATAATAGATGTATCTCAATTTTCTTTTGGTAATACTCACATTTGAGCATAGGCCGACTCTCATTTCTAAAAGGACAAGGAAGTGTCCGCCACGAGCACTGTATTCATGGACTGTGTATTATTTTTTTTTTTTAATTTATTTATTAATGTATTTATGAAACAGTGGTGTTACTTAATTCTAAACTCGCCAAACTTTTACGTTTGATGGCGAGAGGCGCTCTTTTACAAAACAATGAACCACCTTATGTACTACTAATATTAGACACAATGATACACAATTATACAATATAATAATATATAAACCCATGACATCTTAATGTTATGTTAACTAAAAATCTTTATATACATCTAACTTTAATTATATGAATTATATATTATCTAGTACTTATATATTAATATATTGTAATATTTTAATCTAATACAATGTACTCGTATATAGAGTTCTATTAACAATCCTGTATAATGTTTTTCAATTTTTTCTTTACTAATTTTTACTTTTTCTCTTAGTAGATCTATTTTGTTAAACACTTTAGCTACCAAATACTTAGATGTTCTCTTACCATAATAATTCGTTATTTTTGGTAGAACCAGTTTGTTTTCTCTAACCCTATGTGTGTTGTACTTATTTTTAACATTCACTTTATACTTCTCATTATAATAATATTCCAGAGCTATCAAATATTCTACTTTTTTATCTATTGGTATTATATTACAAATGGAAAACAACTTATCATAGTCTTTGTTTCAATTATCTTTAACATTTTTACTAACTAAATACTTCATCAGTCTTATTTGTATATCTTTGATATCTCTTAGATATGTAATAAAGGTTCGCCCGTATACAAGGAGTCCATAACTCATTAGCGAGTCAGCAAGTGCAAAATATACTATTTTTAACGTTTTTTTGTTCAATACATTTTTTAATTGGTAAAACTTACTTAACACAGATCTTAGCCTATTGCAAATGTCATTTATATGTATTCTCCAGTTAAAGTTCTTATCTATTGTTAGACCTAAATATTTGAATTTATCTACATAATCCAATCTTTTACAGATACAGTTAAATTTATTTCTATGCATACATTCGTATGTATGTCCTATCACTGTTAGATCTTCATTTTTTACACATTTAGCATTTCGATTATATGACGAGTATATATGCATACATTTAGTTTTTTCAAGATTTAATATAATGCCATTGTCGTGTGCCCATTTGCTAATGTTTTCAAAATCACCTTGTATGCACTTTTGTACCTCAGTTATATCTTTGGATGCATAAACAAGACACATATCATCAGCAAACATGAACACCTTACAGTTATGCACGACATTTGACACAGTATTCACATACATTATATACCCCACAGGGCCATACACCGATCCAGTAGGCACACCCGAATCGACATCCGCCTCTTTCCCAACCACTTGGGAGATAATTGTACTTATTTTTCTATTAGTGAGGTAGTTTTTAAACCAATTATTTGTGGGACCGCGTATTCCGCATTCGTCCATTGCCTGTAATAAGATCTCGTGGTCTAAAGTGTCAAACGCTTTTTTAAAGTCAATAAAAAGTACTATAACTTGTTTACCAGAATCTAGGCAGTCATTAATATAATCTGAAAATCCTATCAAAGCAGAGACCGTATTGCGCCCTCTCCGAAAACCATGCTGTGAGTCACACAGTATGTTATATTGTTCTAAGAACGCGCTAATCTGTCCTACAATAACTTTTTCGATTATTTTATCTATAACAGATAATATTGCAATGGGCCTATAATTACCATATTCTAAATGACTTCCTGATTTGTATATAGGACGTATAATTGCTTTTTTTAACTGGTCAGGATAAATACCATTAGATAAGCACATATTTATTAGTGAAGCTATAACAGGACTTATTTGTTTACTTAAATATATAATGTCTTTCGCCCGTATTCCATCTAAACCGGGTGCTTTCAGACAGGACAATGTCCTTATGAACTTTTCTACGTCTGACGGAGTCACCCTACTGTATCTATAGCTTACCTCGCTCGGTTTTACATATTTATTTCTATCTAAAAACTTCAAATTACATACATGTTTAATTCCCTTTATTTCATCCGTAAATGTTTTAGAAAAATTTGTACAAATCTGTTTTATACTATCTGTTTTTCCTAAATACCTTAAAATAATATCATCTAAGCTAGTTTTGTTTCGTCCCAACCACATGTTTATATTTGTCCATATTTTCCTAAAATCTCCATTACAGTTTAAAATTTGTTCCTGTCTATATTTATTTTTTGCCATATTAACTAATTTATTTACTTTATTTCTAAATTTTGTATAGACTAATCGCTTGTTCATATTCTTTGGATCCGTTTTCCAAACTCTAAATAAATAATCCCTTCTCAGTAACATTGTATATAAATATTTATCTATCCATGGATGTCTTATTGCTTTTTTTCTATCTACCTTAAATTTAATTGTACTTTCCTTGTAAATATTATAAAATACACTACACATCGTCTGATACAATAATAATGGACACGTTATTGTAATTAACTGGGCCCAATTATATTCATCCAGCTTTAGTTTAACAGTTTTGTCACTTAACACTTCAAGCATACTATTGTTATTTATATTGCCACTCACACATTGATTTTCGTTTCGACTAACACATAAATTCAACATTAATCCTATTCCATGATGATCGGCGATGTGTGACTCAAGCACATAGGCGCACGCGTCATGCTCGCTCCTTCTCGCTCGCACCCAGATATGATCCAAGCACGATGCCTCTAGCCGGCCCTCCGCGATCGCTTCGCGCGTTATCTCTGTGCTCGGTATCACACATAACAGACCGCATTCACACAGGGCGTTTTTGTATCTTGTTGTAGTAGGATTAACCGTGTCATTTAATATGTTTATATTGGTGTCCCCAATCACTATTACATTGTCAAATGCTGGTACGGATTTAACTAGTGTCTCTAATTGCTGGATAAATATCAGTTTATCATTAGTAGGTGGTCTATATATTGCGATTACATGTGTTTTAGTTTTCCCGTGCTTCAATTGCCCATGAAGTGTTTCCACTGCTTCTGTGTTTACCATTTTAACTTCGAAATTCAATCCATTCTTAGCGTATATTAATATTCCTCCTCCTCTTCTCGTTTCTCTAGTATATACAAATGTATTATATCCCACTATTTGATACAATGGAAGTTCTTCCTTCTTAATATTTATTTCGCTTAAAATTAATATATCTATGTTATACTTATTTTTATCAAGTAGTATTAATAACTCGTTTAAGTGTTTCCGAAGAGATCTTATGTTCAGATGTAATATATGGGTATTCCATGGGTGTTATCTATGGGTATTATCTATAGGACTACTTGAAATTGTAAGTAATAATTTCATTGATACCGGTGGGGATAGAACCCGAGTTGTTCGTGTTCTGTGAAATTTACAGCAAACACTTAGCCCCTGAGCTAGCAACACTCTAACAAAAAAATCTCTTGTAGTTGTTGACTATCGCTTATTTAAATTAAGTAGGTATTATCTTTACCGTTACAATTATTAAAGTCTATTGCAGAATATAAGCCTTCTCCATAGATTGCCTCATAGCTGCTGCTACCCATCTTCTGATTCATTTGTCTCTGTCCCTCGAGATGATGTGGGGTAGTGGATATTCTTACACTGTACAAAACAAACTCGCATCCCGCCTTCTGTACACTTAGATCTTTTAAACTACGCAACGAATTTTAATGTAGTTTTCATCAATAGTCAGAATAATTCCAGAAAAAGTTATATAAGTATATATATATATATATATATATATATATATATATATATATATATATATATATATATATATATTATGCCGACTGCCTCGTTGGTCTAGTGGTTGTAGTAGTGCGACTGCTGATCCCCCGCTGATGTCCCGGGTTCGAACCCCGGGTCGGGCCAAAAAATCAGTTATTGAGTTTTTCCATCAAGAAATTCTCAGTAGCTGCCCGGAGTCGGGAAGTTGGCGGTGTTTCACCCCCGTGCCTCGGAAAGCACGAAAAGCCGTTGGTCCTGCGCCTGATCTCTCTCCGGTCGTGTCGGTTTACCGTCCCATCGGGCTATGACAGTGAGGGAATAGAGAGTGCACCTGTGATTGCGCATACACTTGGGCACTATAATCCTGTCCTGCGCCGATGGCTAGTCTTCGTTGAGACTGGCCGCCGTGGCCGAAATTCGGTCTGGAGGACATTATTATATATTATAAATCTTCTGTCCTTGTGTATGTGACTGAACTCCTCCTAAACGGCTGGACCGATTTTGATTTGGAGAATGTCTTATATTCACAATTGGACCCGGCAGGTGGCGTTGTTGTCGAGATCCCGAAATTAACCAAGCGAAACCTGGACGGATCGCTAATTATCTCTAAACCTGTCTCTTTCTGTTATCATTTAGTGAAACGAGAAAAAGCAACATTAAGCATTTCTTAAATTTATGTCGTTTTTTATGAGTAAGTTCGTACGTATATTGTTTAAATATTAAAAAATAAAAAAAATATTTTTATGTTTACAATTCTCTTTAACAAATCTCTTTAACATTTTTTTATAAACTAATAAATCAATTCACGCAGAAAACAAAGAAAATTCATATTCATATTATAGTTAAAATCGAAATAAAGGGAAAATTAACATAGTTATGAACAGGTATTTATGTAATTGTCTTAGTATTATATCCAATTTTCTTATTGCTTATTTTTTTATGTATTTGAAAAATAAATTCTGCATACTTGTTACAGATTACCAGTTATCAGCAATTTTATGGCATGTTATATTTTTTGTAACGTTTCGAGATGTTACTGTTGATGTGTCTTACTAATAAATACATCGTATATACTAAGGATTTCAATTAAAATTTAAAATTCTTATTTAATTAGTTCATAGGAAATTACTTAAACAGGTTAAAAAAGTGAATAAATATACTGAAAATTAATGGAAAGCTATAACAAAAAAAAACAATATTGGAACTACTACGAGTAAGTTTGAGCCAAGTCTTAAAGTACCTGATGCAAACTGACTGGCGCCAGTGCGGAGATTCTGTAACTTTGCCAAACGTATGACCTTAGCAAGTGCATATTTTCGGAAAGAACTGAATATTTAATTTTGACAGAAAAATTAAATTATCACAAGCATTTTATACAAAAACAAAAAAGGTTATAATTATATATTATCTTTGCTTAAAAATGTTATTCACCTACTGTCATTATCTACTTTTATTACATTGGTAGTAAAATACTTACGTATTAGGCAAAGGCTGCTTTTTTACATCTAACATACATTCCAATTTGGTGTTTCTTTTTTCTTTGTAGCAGCATTTTATTTTTATGGTCCTGTCTTTTCGAATGTTTCCTTTTGCCTCGCAACCTATCGTAATTCCAAAGAATTCTGGAATACTTGGCAGCGTTTCGTCGTGTGAGGCAAAAGTATCCGATGCTTTGTATAATAAAATAAGGTTTAGTAATGAAACGGACGAAAAATTGTAAAAAGTTTATTACACAAACTTTAATCTCTGCGTTTACATTTTAGATTTTTTGAGATGTTTTCATTATATAACATTTTAATGGATTATGTTCTAGGATTTCAGTGTTTTTTAGAATTACCTTCAATTGCTCTCTTAAACCTTTACTAAATACTATAGTGTCCTGTGAAATCGAACGCTTCATTCGTAGTAGATTTGGCAATATATTGATATTTTCCGTTACAAAACCTTTCTTCGGCCGTTTCTTTAGTATTTGTAACTTGCTGTTTACGGATGATATGTCGAGAAGATTAGCTGCATATGCAACTAATGCTTTGATACCATGGGCGACAACAAATAAAAACATAGAGAATCCAGCCATGATGTAAACTTTCTCCACGTTATTTAAAATAATAAGTTTTTCGTAATCATTATATATGTTTGTAGTGATAAGTTTATGCACATCCATTAGCGGTGCATACATACCAAGGTATATGACTAATCCGAAATAAAAGGCAACTGACAGAAAATAGGAGCTTCTATGTTTTCTAGTCGTATTATTGAGATACCATCTTATTTTCCGAACGTCATAACTTGGATTCAGAATTACAAGGATAATGGACATTTGTATCAACAACAGGCACGTAAATATAACGCAGCTGGAATCCATGTTGGAATCAATTTTTAAATGCAGCTATTGATGGAAGTGAAGATAATTAGAAATGGTCCTGCTTACATTTTGCTTAAATTTTTATTGTAAATGTTAGATTATTTTGCTATTTGATTAGATTTTACCTGTCAATTCTATGACAGAATTTATATTAGTTTCTTTTTATAAAATAAATTGTTGATAAGGTAAAGAGGTATAAAATTTTTAAGTTGCCAATTATAATCTTCTTCAACTTTTTCTTTCAAAATACAAACTTATTTTATTACCATTTTTAACTCGCTTTCATTTCTGTATGTTTGTTTGTCGTCTTATTTTTTTGCTTTGTTCATTACAAAGGAGAAGGAGACGTCCTCCATACATTCTTGGGCCAAAGTGTTAACAAGATGAAAGAAAGCATATATATAAACAATTCATAGCTGAAAATCTGGCAAGATTTGTCAATCTAGGAGCTGAGTTATTGTAGAATAAGTAAAAGTCAGATCATCTATTACCTACACTGTAACAGATGATTTTTCACTGTTATTATAATGTAACGGGCTATTTTTCACTAAAATTACTTGAAGATATAAAAGCAGGATCAGTATAAAATCACCTAAAAAGCTGTGGTTAATAATGAAACGAAACGGTGAAACGATTAACGAAAGTTAAAACAACAACAACTAAGTGAAGTGAATATTAGGAATATAGATCTGCGATCGATTAGTTGAGTTGTTGTAACTCTTACTTGTTGGAATTTTGATATTTTGTATGTATTTTGTATGTTTTATTATTATTTTGTAGATATGTACGCAATTTTTTTATCTCCCTTGTTAACATAGAAATATTATCAATTTAATCGAGAATCGATTACATTGCGCTCGTTTCAAACTCGAAAATCTGTCTTTTGCTTTTAAGTAAATAGTTTGAAGTTTGAACTGTAAAGTTTCAAAATCAGAAGTCCTCTATTGAAAGATAACATTCAGAAACGAGAAGTTCTCTACTGTATTTTTTATGGTAATCGATTTATTGCCATAAATCATACACTATAATCGATTTTCTAACTTGTTTCTTATTTTATTATTTTTCAGAAATCTAGATTGTAAGAAGAGCTACTTTTTTGTATTTTACATAAGAAGATATGGACTAATTTTTAAAGTATAAACTAATTAGTTAACTTCAGGCCCAAAAATCCCATTCTCGTTTTGCAAACCATTTCAAAGTAATCAAAGCAAAAAATTCAAAAATAGGTCAGAACGTAATAATAATTTAAATTTAAACTCTACCTTGTTTTCCTGTTTGTTTGTTTGTCTCTTCGGTAGACAGACAAGAAAGCGAAAATGAATTACTTAGAAAATAAGTACGTAATTTATAAAGTACGCAGTTTGCATTTGCCAACGTGGAAACTAATGCTTAATGGACTTAATAGGCTGTAATGATTGAACACTAATATGAATTAAAAGAAAGAAACATTTATTTAATTAAATATATATATATATATATATATATATATATATATATATATATATATATATATATATTATAATGCTGCAGCTATATTAATAGTATAGTTGAAGCACAAATGGGTCGGCTCGACTGGGGAAGGACCACGTTCTCATAGAATACCAGCGTTAAATAGCAGCTTAACACTGCTGTTTCGTATGGTGAGTGTAGAGAACCGGAGACCCTTTTTACTGGAAAAGAGGTATTCTATCTTAGTCCTCACGAACGACAACGCATCTGCATTTTAATTCGCAAACGAAGATAGATGTAGATGTCTATGGGCCACAGCAACCACTTACCATCAGCTGCACTGTGTGCTCGTTTGTCATCCTTATTCTATAAAAAAATATACCTCGTTTTTGAGAACAGACTCAAAATAATAAAATAATTTTACACAGATAACTTCAACAAAGGTTTATAGTTTCATTAAGATTTTCAACACCATACATATTCTCCTGAAATATAAATGATTTTGAATTTTAACGACTATGAAAATAGTTGTAAGAATTAAAACAAAAACTAGGGGGCGATCACAAATTTTCGGGATAATCTGTATTCCGTTAGATACTTAAGTGGCTTATTCACGGTCTAACTTGCTGCACGTCCCGCCAAGGTCATGCAAGATACGATGCTAAACGACAATGAATAGGCTTGACGTACGTAATTATTGACGGACATCAAGGCTACTCATTGTTGTTTTGCATCGTGTATCGTCGTCGTCTTGGCAGGACGTACAGCAAGATGGACCGTGAATAAGACGCTTACGTTTCTAACGTCATACAGATTATCCTGAAAATTTGTGATCGGCTCCTGTTTTTCGTTTTAATTCTTACAACTATTTTCATAGTTGCTCGAAAATTCCTCAGAAATGAGAGGAGACCCGTGCCTAAAAGTGCGACATATTACTCTACTTAAAATATTACGCATTATTTTGAAATACAAATATATATTAAGATATATCGAATATTATGCGCGCTGGATAGGAAATAAATTCCTTACTGATAACTTCAATCTATATAGGTTAATTTTCATACTACCATCGTGGCAGCCGCCATTTTGGGATTATTATTTTGAATGCGGTCACAAATTTTTAAGAATTAGTATTTTTTTTATTAATACCTAATCCTAAATGCGAAGTTGAATATCAGTTTTAATGTTTTTCAATCTTGTCATGAGCATATACTTTATAATAATTGTATATGACATTGGCTTGCGTTATACTTATACAGAGCGTAATATATTATACATATAATACATATAATCACGCCTTTTTCCCGTAGGGGTAGGCAGAGACCACTTCTTTCCACTTGCTACGATCCTTACATACTTGTTTCGCTTCGTCCACTTTCATTATTCCCTTCATACATGCTCTACGGTTAAGGGTACTCTTGACCTGGCCTTTTTTCAAGACGTCCCTGATTTGGTCTAGAAAATGTCCGCCTAGGTCTACCCCTTCCAACACTTTCATTCACACTCGCCTTATACACTTTTTTCGTCAATCGTTCTTCATTCATTCTCTCGACATGACCAAACCATCTCAGCATACCTTTCTCAATTTTTGTCACTACATCTTCTTTCAGACCACAACGTTTCCTTATCTCACTATTTCTTATCCTGTCACTCAGTTTAACTCCTATCATACTTCTTAATGCTCTCATCTCAACTGCATTTATTCTGCTATCATGTTTCTTCTGCCATACCCAACTTTCACTTCCGTACATAAGTGTCGGAACCAACACCCCTTCATGCACAGCCAAACGAGCCTTGTTAGACACCTTCCGACTGCTCATAAAGGAGTGCAAAGCTCCATTCACTATGTTTCCTGCATTCACTCTTCTTTCGATATCACTCTCACACTTTCCATATTATGGTCGCTGTTTTATCGACTAATCAAGTAACGGACTAATTGTGTAATATGTAATTTAAAGTATATAATTTGATTTATTTTATATTTTATCTTAAGCATTATATTTCATTAAAAAGTGAATCTCTTTGTCGATTTTATGGATTATTATTGCATAGACAATACTTACTTTACTTTTTTTTCATTACATCTTATCAAAAGTATATATAGTAGTATCAATGAATATAAGTCTCCCTCTTTAGATTACCTTCTATGACCTATATATTAACCATTGTTGCCACGCGTGGCGGGCGCGTAAGCAACCACAGTATTTTTCGTGATTTTGATATCGTTATTAGGAAGACGCTGCTGCACATCTGTTACATTTCCCGTGTTTCAGTTAGCGTGTTCATCCCGTGGGTGTCGTAAGAAGCGATTCTTAAGACACCCACGGGGTGAAATCGGGTAGTGGATAATCTAACGCCGACATTACACGGCGTTAAAGGAACATAAATATAACACTCGAAACGTATTTACTAAATTTTAATTCGTTACAAATCATTCACAATAATAGTATAAATGTAAAAAATTTAAATTTATTAGGAATAGCTATTTTTAATTTCGCTTTTATATTCTTCCAGTCATATCTTTATATATAATTGCATGTATACACGTATATGAAGTGCCTATCTTCCCCTCACTTGATTGAATTTGTTATCAAGCTTTCACAATGCGGCATCGAAAGCGAAAATTGTAACGAGACGCCTATTTACCATGTCAATATCTTGCCTTGAAACAAAATAACAGGCCAGTACATAGCGTATATGTCGGTAGGCAACAATATGTCGCTCGGTCTCCCTTGTACGCATAACACCCACACTACCTGCTTCATAATCAGCCGTTTGCACAAGTGAGACAGCTAATATTGTCGTCCTTATCTTAAGTATGCCACGTGGCTCACCCGTCCAGGTATGCGTTCCACCTTCCTTTATCACGACCATTAGCTATGTCGATTCAATTATTTTGAACTGTTTACTTTGCAGGCGTCGGATATTTTCAAGGTTGATTTTAATAGTCTTTTAAATTTTACGTATATATTATGGCCAATAAGTTTTAAGGCAATAGTGATAAAGAAATTCAGGATTTCTAGATAGAATCAAGGTAGTTTATTAATCTTGAACACAGTCCACTTAATAATAGGTGGATGCTGTGGCCCGCAGCCACATCCATCTATACTCGATTAAAAGTTAAAATGCGTTTTCACTATTTGGACAAAGAATGCTACATACCTGTAGTAAGGGCTTCTACTACTCGTCACTCACCATAACACAGGAAAATAATGTTGCTATTTTAAGTGGTCTTTCCCGGTTAAGTCGACTTTTTTTTAAAGAAGAGGGGTAACGAGCATGCGGTTCACCTGGTGTTAAGTGACTACCGCCACCCATGAACAACCGCAACACTCTTTTCTTGAAGTCGTATTGGTCTGGAAAATCGCCGGTGGTAAACAATTCCACAGAGAAGTTGTAAAAGGAAGAAAACTTCTGGTTAGATGCACAGAGATGGACCACCAAGCATCCAGACGGTGAGGATGATACCGTGAATTTTGACGCGATGTGCGTTTGTGAAATTTGGCGGTTGGAATTAATCCGAACAATTCCTCAGAGCACCTCAGAGACTTATAAGTGTTGAGCCCTAACACAGCCTTTTGTGGCTTTAACACGTACACATCTATGAAATCAAATGAATAAAGTGAGCCGTAAAATGTTTGCAGCATATTGTTCACTCCAGAGGCTTCAGTAAGTTTGCAGATGCGTTGTCACCCCTGAGGACTAAGATGGAGTGCCTCGTTACCAGTGAAAGAAATCTCTGGTTCTTTACACTCATCATACGAAACACAGCAATATTAAGCTGCTATTTTACGCTGATATTGTGTGAGAGCATGGTCCTTCCGCTGTCTGTTCCGCGTATTACGTTCATATTTCGACTTCAAAAAAAAAATATTTACTTAGAATTTCACACTAAACTCAAGCTCTCAATACGTTTTCATCAGAACATTCAGACTATTTCTGCTCGCTACTAGGTATGTAATATATCAGGTCAACCGTAATTTAAGGAACGTTTCCTACAATGTCCTTTTTACAATAAATCCTTTCTTTTAGTAAAACTTTATAACTCCTTACCTATATCGAACGTACTCAACCCTTACATTTGTTTAAGGTTCAGGTTAAGAAACATTATTCTGTCTATAACAGCCGTTTGCTTAGGCACTGCTTTATCGAGCTGTTAGATTTGGTTATGTACAATAACATTTTAAGGTAACCACGTATCCTCTGCAATATGTTAATTGCAATTTTAAGTGCTGATTTACCACATGCTTTGCGGTGAAGATAAACACGCATTGCGGCACCGCGGCGGACACTTCCTTGCCCTAAAACCCTCTCAGAAGTGTGAGGAGGCCTCTGCCCAGCAGACATTTAACTTTTTATGTATCCTCTTAACGTTTCATAATTATAGTAAAAATAAGATCAAGTTATTCTTTTGTTGTTGCTATCATAACTTACGTATTATTTACAATAACGACAAAACATGCCGTGTCTAGAAATCAAATAAGTCTGTCCGTCACAAAAGAAAAAGGTCAATCGCGTTACGTCCGTTCATCTGAAGATTGAAAGGATAAAATACAGATATTACAGTAATACACTGCCTGTTGGAGAAAAAAAAACTATTCTCACAGCGCTCTAAAGCATAAGGAAAGTGGGTGGTGCTTACGGAACAATTTGATTTAAATGAGTAATAATAATGTTTGTTGGAACTAAATATTAATCTGTAGACTATTTAAAAATATCGTAGCGCAAGAAATTAATTAAATATTTCATGGTGTTTACGAACAGTGCCGATCAAAGTCATGACTTGGTCATGACTAGGTTATTAAAATTCGTAAAATAATACTAGTACTACTATTAATAGTAGTAGGGGAACGTTGAAATAACATAACATTCACAGATATTTCAGTCAATCTGTTGCCAACATAATTGGCAACATTTTTAAATTCTTTGGCGTCAATCTCTACTCTGTGCGACTGTTTGACAGACTATTAAGTGTTTGCCATTGACCTTAGAGTGATTACATAAAATATGCTTGTACTTACTCCGAAACATTGGCAGAATGTATGTCAAGAAATTACATAATAGTATGTCCAAGGGTTTTGGCGAGAACTTGACCGGCGGCGTCTTGCTGCTCCTGTATTATTGTTTAAATAATGGTTTGAAGTGGACTTTGATATGTAAAAGTGGTGCGATTTTGTGTATTAAGTGTCTGTGCATGTGAACTATTAGTGAAAACTGTGAAACAAGTGCTCTAATGGTGATAGATTCTCAAGATAAGCTGTTTGTTTGCATAGCCGCCTTTAGTTACCATCGCCAACTATCAGCTGCCTGCTGGCTCAAGTTGCCGTCAAAATCTCCCAAGGGCTGCACAATGTGACGCATCAACATATTGTGAAGCAGTGAACTATGAAGGATAATTATACATGAAGATAAGGCTGTATGGCATAGTTCCTTTGCCTGCTCTCTCGAGCGAATAATAAAAACAACAACAATAATATGTCCAAGTGACAATTATGTGTTTGACGTTAGGCAGTATGAACGTAAACAATTAATGTTTAAAGTTGTTTTATTTAATGTATTTGCATCGCATATTACACATAAATTTTAGCTTTCTGCACGTCTTCTCTGCACTCATTCTCCATATAAATTTTAATAATGCCAAATCTCACTCCTCCGTGCGTGCAATATGCTTAGAAAGGGTTACAAGGTTTTCTCTTCACGTATCAATAACGTGCTATCTATTAAAAAGCAGAATATTGTGGTGGATCTGCTCGGGCTTGCAACACTATTATTATTATTAGTTAATTTTGCTTAATAATTATTTTGTTGCGTAATTTTGTCATAAAATATGGTTTCAAGTCTATTACTATTCATTTTTGAGTAAGAATATTGTGTCCCTAACATTTAAAAAATTATAAAAAGATACCTGCGTATTAATTTACAGTTTCGCCTCCGGACACAGCAGCTTAATTTTGAAGTGGAATTGATTAAAAACCATGTTGATGTTTCACTTAATGAAATTTTAATTTCTTACTGCTTTAGAATGAGAGTGAAAAACAAGGTTAACGTAATATATTCAACGTAGAATATACAACGTGGTAGAGCCAAGCTGCAGCTATATTATGGTTGTAGCACGAATGGATCGGCTTAACCGAGGTAGGACCACGCTCTCACATAATACCTACCACCTTTAAATGGCCGCTTAAAGCTGCTGTGTTTCGTGTGGTCACTGTAGAGAACCGGAGACCTATTTTACTGGAAACGAGGCATTCCACCTTCTTCCACTCTCCTCCTCAGGGGTGATAACGCATCTGCATTTTGAATCATCTTGGATACACGTAGATGTCTATGGGCTACAGAAATTAGTTATCATCAGGCGGGCTGTGTGCTCGTTTGTCACCCTTATTCTATAAAAAAAACGATCACACAGTTTACGTGATGGTATGTGGCATATAGAAACTTACATCTATCATCGTTTAAGAATCAAAATACATATACGTTGGCCCCTGCCGGCTAGGATATATGATAACGTGGTCGCATCCCGGTTGAGCCGAATCATTTGTTTTTTTCATCATCTATAGATGCAGCTTGGCTTAATCACATTAAAACGTGGTAACTAAATGATTCTACCACGTTGTTCTACCACATGGCTCTGTTAAGTTTACATTTGTGAATAAGAATAATAAAATATTATTTATATTTGTTTTGAATAAAAAAAACTTTAAATTTATTATGAAAATAATGTAAATAATATCATTTTTATTATAAAACTTATTAAGAACTCCCTCAATGGAGAGAAGACCAACAAAAGAGGCCAGTGTAGAAAACATGAGAAAATTAGCTCGGGCCTGCGTTACAAAACATTGAATGGGCAAACTTACCTTATGAAACTTTGAGCACCGCAAATACAAATACTTAAAACTTGCTTCGCCACTAATGCATAGGTCATATAGTTCGTGTTGTATCGATTTTGAATTTTAGTCAGTATACTTAAGTGTGAATTGTGTTTAAAGCTCTATTCAACACTATTAAATTTATGATTTATTTAATAGGTATTTACGTGGTAGCCGACTTTCGATCTAAATTGAGGAACCTAAACCCAATAGACTGATGTTGGTGAGCAGGATTTTTTTGTGTATAAATTTTTATAGGTTCGAAGTCACTTTTTACAGTATAAAGGTGACAAACGAACACACAGTCCACCTGGTGATAAGTGTATTCGATTAATGTCGATTAAGGATCAAAATGGAGATGCTTTGTCAACTCTGAGGACTAAAATGTAATGTATGTTTTCTGTGATGTTAGTGCCGTTAGTTGGCTTTTACAGCTTCATCGGACACACTGCTTACGGCCTCGAGCTATATAAAATGGGGGAATGATGCGCAAAAGATGAGCCTTCTAACTGGGCCACATGCACGCTAGCTCCAACGTCATCCCGAGCGTACTATCATTCATATGATACTCAACAATATTGGGGCGTTGGATAAAATTGAAACGATCTAACTGAGGTCAGTTAACTTTCATGTTGATTTTAATGAAACGTTAATTGTAATTTAACTTAAAAATAACTACTATCATTAGATTATGTGTCTTTAAATAGCCATATAGCATTAAGCTCGCCTTTATTATAAATATTAGGTGCAATAAAGAATAAATAAATAAATAAATGGATCAATATTATGGATATTTGGTCGCTACCTCAACTCCTGTATCCTGGATGAAGAAAATTCATACACGAACGTTTTGTGCGGGTTTCGAACCCACGGCCCCATCGCACCGCACTGCAAAAGCTTGATCACAGATCTATCTGTACCTACCAAATCGCCTCCGCGTGATGAATTCAAATCTGTCCATAAAGTAAATGATGACGCTGATTATTTTATGAGATGAAATATAATTTTATTGATAAAAAAATATTTACCGTGTACGAACATTAAATGACGGATTTTTTTATTGGAAATACTTTCCTTTTTTCCATTTGTAAGTATTTTCAAAGAAAATTTTAATATTAGCAAAAATTTTCCTCCTTAAACATAAAAGGTCTTTACGCGTTTGGTCTCAATTTAACTTCGGAAATTTTATTGGAAATCTATATTACCATTGATGTTTACAACATTAATAAGTGTTTTAATATTACCTAAAAAACTTTAACGTACACACAAATATATTTTTAAAGGAAGAGCAGAAAAACGAGCATCTGATGGTGAGTGATTAACACTGTTGCCCATAAACATCTGCAACCCCAGGGGAATTGGAGGTGTAGTGTGGTCGTGCGAGGTAGACAATTTCGCGTTAACTGCACATTTGTGTGATTATTCGTTTATATCATGTAAGATTTGTTATTTTCTTCAAAAACATTATTCCCACACTATGATTTTCTCCTGTATCGTGGAGGCAGTTTACAAACATAGATTGCACGAGGACAAACATCCAGACCCGGAACAATTATTTGTAGGCCATAGAAATATTTGTTTCGTGCGGGATTCGAACCCGCGGCCCCCAGTGCAACAACTCATTACTAAGCCACTGCGCCACGGAGCCGTCAATACTATTTATAACTTTAAAAATGTAAAATTCTCAAACGGCTGAAAATATTATTTGAAAAAAGAACACTCTCGATCGAGATACTTTTCAATCGATAAAAATTTAACCAAAATTGGTTCATCCGTTCGGAAGCTACGATGTTTCAGACAGACACACATATACACACTACAAACATATAACGCCCCTCTGTTTTCGTCAAGGGTTAAACATAGTTACATTGAAAATTTTACGTTAACTTTTGCAGTTGCTGAAGGGCTTTTCCACTTAGGCGGCCGTCTGTGCAGGTAATTGTACCAAGTAGGTAAGAAGATGGCCAATGTCTATACCTGCCGAATCAATACACCCACGGCTTTGTAGATTATAAAAGCATGAAGCCCAGTGGCTGCGTGCCTTTCAAATTATCTATATTTTATTCACATCTTTATTTTAGTTACTGTTTCTTGTGTTCAGCTAAGTGGCTCTATTTTATAGGAATAAATGATTTTTATTTTTATTATTATACATGGAGACTAACAAGTCTCCATATATTACAGTTTGCGAAGTCAAATTACGGATAATTTCTTACGAAACTATTATATTATAGTTTTGTAAATATCAGTAGCAATCGATGTAATAACAATTGCTCGGCTAATTCCTAATCCTGATAGTAATATAATTCAAAGTTAAACGCCACAAATTAGGTTGTTGTATTTGGTCTAATCTCTAGTTAGTTGTTACTTAATTAATGATAACATTGGTATCATTATTCAAGCTAAGTTTCAAAATTAATTAACATAAGCTGGAAATCAAATAAAAATATTTTTTATAACAAAACATTTTCTAAAACACACAGGTTCTAGGATTTACTTAATAGACAATTTAAACAGAAGCAAATTTCCTATTTTTAAACATCGGGTATGGTAACTGTGGATTATTTTACACTGCTGAATTTAAAAAATAACCAAGTTTTTATTAAAATATATAATTGTTACGTTACGTTCTGGTATTTTTTTTAATTTTTTTATTAAGAAACGTTACCCTCACACTAGGATTTTCTCCTGTATCGTGGAGGCAGTTTACAAACATAAATTGCACAAGGACAAACATCCAGACCCGGAACAATTATTTGTTGGCCATACAAATACTTGTTCCGTGCCGGATTCGAACCCGCGGCCCCCAGCGCGTCAACTGATTGCTAAGCCACTGCGCCACGGAGCCGTTAAATTTAGGTATTGTTAACGTAAAACGAAATGAACTTAAAAAATTGAAATTGTTCAAAATTTTTCTAGAGGTTCAGTAATAAGTAAATTAAAGAGATTTTATTCCATATTTTTTGGTGACATAAGTGATGAGATATGACAGCTTTTGAATCTCAGGGGCGCACGGTCCTGACCCTTTATCATACCTTTCCGGACAAAGTGTCAGTTTCCTCAAGGTCTTGTTACAAATCTTGCTTATCATGCCCCTCTGGTATCTCATATTACAAGGTTTCTACGTACATGTAATTTATAAAGAATTTAAATATTTTTGTCGGTATAAAATAATATGAGGGATTTTTCTTCAAAAACTTTGATAGAAGAAAAAACTCTATACCTACTGTTTAAAATAACTATTAATGATATATGTCTGATCAGTCAATCAACGTTTCACATCCATATTTTTATATCATATTTAATTAATAATAACAGAATCGAAGTATGTAGTAGTAAGTAATCGAAAGAGAAACATAGAAGATTTAAAAGGGAAAGCTGGTGTTGTTACACATACATTTGTGTCATATTTTAGCTGAAAGGTAAACAGACAATTGCAACACAACAAGAAGTGAAAATTAACATATTTTGTTTACGTACAAATGCATTTCGTTGCATGGGGGATTGCGTTAAATTAGGGTTTATCTACTTCATTTAAAAATATCTAGAACGGAGAGGAGCAGCAGCGTCCAAAGTGCAAGACGTCTGATACTAACAACCAGTCTGCCGTGGTCTCCAAATCTGCCCTACATCAGAAGTTACAGAGAGAGAAAGAGACAGATAGAGAGAGAGACAGAGAGAGAGAGAGAGAAAAAAAAGAAGAAAATTCGAAATGTTAGCATACAGTCTGACCACTAGGGCACAGTCACAGCACAGTCTTCATACGTCTCACAGTAGAGATGTAAATATAAACGCAAACCGGCAAATGTCACTCGTTTTTACCTTCATATATTCGCCGTCACGTTTCCCTTCATTGTTTATTTTTTAAAATATCACGTAACGTACGTTACTTTGTTCGTGCGTACGTGATAACGTACGTAAATTTAATATAAGAAAAATGTGTCCTGGAAAGGTTTCCTGCTACGTTGGAGGGACGACGAGAGTTTGTTCTAATAATTCTGAAATAGTTAAATCGAACGTAAATGAATTACCCTTACAGTCTATTAAAGTCCACTGCTGTCTCATTGTCTCATAAGGGGGATATTTGCCATAGTTGCCACGCTTGGCAAACAAGTTGGCAACGGCATTCCTTTTTTGGAATCAGGTTCCTTATTGGACGTTACGAATTTGGCGTATGGAGGCTAGGCGAGAAAAAGTGTAAGATTTTTCCGTCATGACCCCTTCTGACGTATTTTAGACGGTCTTGGCGGCTATAAGGAAGCGAGATGGAATAATATCCATCTCCATCGCACTTTTTCTTATCTTGCCATTAAAGAAATATTATTTTATTATAAGTGACGCTTCATTTTAATGGACACTAGTAATTCATTAATTTGTAGTCATTTAAAAATAAAGTTAATCAATAATATAATACGTTTATCAATAATAATATACTACGATAGAAACTTCGTTCCAACCGAGTGTTGCACGACACTCACGAATGTTTTATTTTTATTTTTAGTAGTTGTTAGGACTGCTGCTGTCCATCTCCTGATTTGTTTCCCTCTGTCGCCTCTTACGACAACCACGGGATAATATGGGGTAGTGGATATTCTTGCTCCGCCACTACTCGGTAATAAATACGGTACGGTACGGTAACGGTAAATGAATTGGCCACGCCAAGAAAGGAACACAAAAATTTCACTTGAAAAGTTATTTAAAATAGTAAATTTATGCTAGTAAAAATTCTCGTATTTATCACTAATCATGCAGATGCTTGCTACCCTGACTTAAACCAAGATCTTAATAAGCTTGAGCGCCATTCAAAAACAGCATCAGTTACATCTTTAGGCTTTGAAAATATTTTGACTATATCTCCCCTTTCTTCCAAGAACGACAATGTACCTACTTTCTTATCTGAAGATTTCAGTTGCATTAAATTGTACTGGATTTACGCAATTCTTTTACTGGTTAAGCTCGTACGTGGTAGAGCCATGCTGCAGCTATATTATTAGTATAGTTGTAGCACGAATGGGTCGGCTCGACCGGGGAAGGACTACGCTCTCACAGAATACCAGCGTAAAATAGCAGCTTAACACTGCTGTGTTTCGTATGGTGGGTGTAGAGAACCGGAGACCCTTTTTACTGGAAAAGAGGCATTCCATCTTAGTCCTCATGGGTAACAACTCATCTGCATTTTGATTCGCAAACGAGGATAAATGTAGATGTATATGGGCCACAGTAACCACTTACCATCAGGTGGACTCTGTGCTCGTTTGTCACCCTGTCCTATAAAAAAAGCTACACTACTCTGGAACTACTTACCCGAACGAAGACATATAAGGTAGGCTTCAAAAGTTTGGTTCGTCAACATCTTTTAAAAACAACAGCAATAAAGTCAGTTCTAACTTGCTAGCTGTATCGTCAGATATTTTATATCAGATACATTATGATATATATCGACTGCCTCGTGGCTCTAGTGGTCTATTCAAGCGTGACTCTTGGTTTTGAGTTCAAATCCCTGGTCGGGTCAAAATCTGTGATGGGATTTCTGTCAAGAAAATCTCAGTCGCAGCTCGGAGCCAGGAAGTTGGCGGTGTTTTACACAAGGGCCTCGGAAAGTACGTTAATCCGTTGAATCTTTGCCTGATTTCTCTTCGGTCGTGTTGAATTGCCGTTCCATTGGACTATGAAAATGAAGGAATAAAGAGTGTACCTGTATGTTACATGCGCACTCTTGCACTAAAATCATCTCCTGCGCAGATTTTTAGACTCCGTTGTGACTAGTCTGACACAACGGAAATTCAATCTGAAGGTCATTTGGGGTATTTGACATTATATTATTCTGGCGAGATTGGGGGCTTCACTGATAAAATATTTAAGACCTATTCGGGTGCCAAGTTCCATAGCTGTTATATTTATCATAGTTACAATATAAATCTGTAATTGTATTTAATTGAAAAAAAAATACGTGCGTTGGTAGTGAAATTGTAACTGGGCAAGATTTCTAAAGGATAAAAGTTGTTATGATTTTATGTTAAATGTAATTATTGTATTTAAAATAAAAAAAACAGCCTTGAGTTATTTTTTCTCAGTGCAGCGAGCCACTCTAATTTGTATTTGAGGTAATATAAATATAAGGTAATATAAGAAAAAATTAAATACAAATTTAACATAAAATTTTCAATAATTTTAAAGCAGAGAAAATGTGCTTAAAAAATAAAAAGGTATTAAAGTGAGACAGTTGCTAAAATTAGTAATGTAAATTCTAAAAATTAGGAAAAAAACAACTGACTAAAAAAATATCAAAATCAATATTTAATTCCACCGAATCTTTCATTGCTCAAAATTTTTAAATACTGTTTTTTATATTAGAAGATTCACCGAAAAATTACCATTAGCTTCTATGTTACGTTCCAAAGAAATTGTTACATGTTTATCATTATATTCAAGTTTTACTAAGATTATCTAACAAGTTTGTTTTTAGAAACATATTGCATACCGAGCGCAAAGCGCGTGGGTATGTTCTACTAACGCCTAAAAATCAAAATTCCACCGTTTTGTCGCATGAAATCGTATCCAGCAATCATATTACACATATAAATAATATAAAAAGCACATTATTAGAAAGATAAATGATTGTTGAACTTATTAATATTTTTTTTAACTCGATTAATTGCTATTTTTAAATAAAAAAAAGGGGTTTTAGTGGCTTATGGTGTGGATTTATCATGTCCCCAAGGCTTGTAAACACTATAACTTTTGTAAATATCAATTGTTTAACTCAATCTATTTATTAATCTCTTCATCTATCATGTGGGAAGCCACTGAATGTAAATGGCAGTGTAATTTTGTTTTGTTTAGCTATAATTAATTTTTTTTCGGCTCGAAAATGGCGAAATTTTCGTTGATTTGATAGCCTCGTATAGAATTATTTCTGTAAATGGGGATATGCAGCCACAGAGTAGTTTACTCACTAACTCAGTTGGCCATCGCCATAGATTACTGTATATATCAGTTCGCCGCATTAGCTTGCTACATTTATATTTATCTATGGTTCGCCGTCAGTCGCCGTCGTGAGTGAACATTATTTCGGTTGTTTGCAGCGGCTCAAAAAGATCGCTGTACAAATACACAATATTCGAATAACCAAATTTCTTAAATACTTGATTATAATAATAATAACAGATTTTTTTATTACAATATTTTAAAAGCACAGAATAAATAATAGTAGTACGTACTAAAAGTAAGTAGTATCAATTTTTTTGTCATGGGTGAAATTTTCATGGTTTTCGAGGGTGTTGAAACCGATAGGGTTGTCGAAATGTAAATCCAAGATGGCGGCCGCAATATGTATAAATTTTTTCAATATGGGTGTCATTTTCATGGTTTTCGAGGGTGCTGAAGCCAATAGTGTTGTCGAAATGTAAATCCAAGGTGGCGGCTGCAATAGGTATAATTTTTTTCATCATGGGTGTCTTTTTCATGGTTTTCGAGAATGTTGAAGCCGACAGTGCTGTCGAAATGTAAATCCAAGATGGCGGCTGAAGTAGGTACCAATTTTTTCATCATGGGTGTCATTTTCATGGTTTTCGAGGGTGTTGCAGCCGATAGTGCTGTCGAAATGTAAATCCAACATGGCGGCTGCAATAGATATCAATTTTTTCATCTTGGGTGTAATTTTCATGGTTTTCGATGGAGTTAAAGCCGATAGTGCTGTCGAAATGTAAATCTAAGATGGCGGCTGCAAGGGGGTATCAATTTTTTCATCATGGGTGTCATTTTCATGGGTTTCGAGGGTGTTGAAGCCGATAGTGCTGTCGAAATATAAATCCAAGATGGCGGCTGAAGTAGGTACCAATTTTTTCATCATGGGTGTCATTTTCATGGTTTGCAAGGGTGTTGAAGCCGATAGTGCTGTTGAAATGTAATTCCAAGATGGCGGCTGCAATATATTTCAATTTTTTCATCATGGGTGTCATTTTCATGGGCTTCGAGGGTGTTGAAGCCGATAGTGCTGTCGAAATGTAAATCCAAGATGGCGGCTGAAGTAGGTACCAAGTTTTTTCATTATGGATATCATTTTCATGGTTTTCGAGGGTGTTGCAACCGATAGTGCTGTCGAAATGTAAATCCAAAATGGCGGCTGCAATACATATCAATTTTTTCATCATGGGTGTCATTTTCATAGTTTTCGAGGGTGCTGAAGCCGATAGTGCTATCGAAATGTAAATCCAAGATGGCGGCTGAAGTAGGTACCAAATTTTTTCATCATGGATATCATTTTCATGGTTTTCGAGGGTGTTGCAGCCGATAGTGCTGTCGAAATGTAAATCCAACATGGCGGCTGCAATAGATATCAATTTTTTCATCATGGGTGTCATTTTCATGGTTTTCGAGGGTGCTGAAGCCGATAGTGCTGTCGAAATGTAAATCCAAGGTGGCAGCTGCAATAGGTATAAAGTTTTTCATCATGGGTGTCATTTTCATGGTTTTCGAGGGTGTTGAAGCCGATAGTGCTGTCAAAATGTAAATCCAAGATGGCGGCTGCAATAGGTATAAATTTTTTCATCATGGGTGCCATTTTCATGGGTTTCGAGGGTGTTGAAGCCGATAGTGCTGTCGAAATGAATTTAAACTACTTTTAAAAAAATCCGTTTAATCATGCTATACGTTATTTTTAATGCGAAGGTATGCTCAATTGGATTTACCAATATATTTAATATATTTTCTAAAATTTCACTTGTTTATATTATAACAGAGTTTCCTTGCAACCCACGTCATGTAAAGTGCTGACAGCTTTCAAGCCCACTGCTCATAGTCAGTTCCTACGACACCCATGGGATGAGATGATGGATTTCTGTTACAGCGCTATACGGATACGGTAACTGCGAAAATCATTTTATTTTTATGCCTAATATTTTTACAATTTAAGAAAATTTTATAGTTTTATATTTAACTAGCTGTCCCTGCGAATTCGCCCGCGTGGAATTTACTACGAATTCATGGGTTTTAATTTTTTTGCGTGGAACCCTAATTCTTTTTCTAAAATAAAAGTATCCTAAGTTACTCCTTATAACGTCAGAAATCGGTCCAGCCGTTTCAGAGATTAACCGGAACAAACAGACAGACTGACAGACAAAAAACATAAAAAAAGGTTTTTTGTTATTAGTACCGTATACACTTTCATATGCATGTAGAAAAAGTTGTTATTTTAACATTACAAACAGACACCTCAATCTTATTTATTTGTATAGATTTAAAATAACTTCACAATTACATCTCTTTCAATAGACTGTTAAAATGAAAAGAATTTGTGTCTGAAAGACCGCGCATTGATACTAAGTTGGTGCTTCACGCTTACCTTATCTATGTTGAATTTAATAAACGGTTTTTTACGTCAACCGGTTCGTTCATTTGTTAAACAGTTTTCTTCTATAACATCGGAGTGAAAAATTAGCTAAAAGTCAGCCTTAATGTGAGTGTATGTTGTAAACCATGGGAACTCGAAACCAAATTAAAATAAATTAAGAAGGTTGCATATGTGTTGCAGCGTGGTGATCTCTGTTAATGAGATCCACGACTTTTTTGCCACCAGGGCGGCGCCACTTTACAGTGAGGTAAATCATTTGACAGATTTCATAGTGGGGAAGATAATTTCGTAGAAAAATATAAAGGTTATGTTTGTTTTTGTATTATTAGTTATATTTTATAGTTGTTGCGCGAATGGGTCGGCTCTACCGGGGAAGGACCACGCTCTCACAGTATACTAGCGTAAAATAGCAGCTTAACACTGCTGTGTTTCGTATGGTGAGTGTATAGAACCGGAGACCCATTTTACTGGAAAAGGGGCACTGCATCTTAGTCCTCACGGGTGACAACGCATCTGCAACTTGATTCTTTATTATCTATGTTGTGTCTTTATTGTCTATGTGTCACAGCAACCACTTACCGTCAGGTGGGCTGCGTGCTCGTTTGTCGCCCTATCCTATAAAAAATATTAATTACATTAAAAATAAATAAACGAAACAATAGATCTAACTAAAAGTAAATAAAATTAAAAAAGAGGTATAAAGTACAAAAAATTAAAGGTAAAATCACTGACGCATTTCGTTGTATATTAATAACACTCTAGAAACTAATAAACTATTATTTAAAACTTATTTCTCAATTGAGTAACATTGTGTAACAAAAAAACTTTACCTCAGTCACAACTAGCGACATCTGGTGAGGGGAAGAATATTAGCTGTCATTAGAAGAATTTATTATGTACTTAGTAGATAATTTTCTTTGCCTGAGAGTTCGTCTGAGTAGGTATAGACCTCTAATCAATTTTCGCCGAGCAGCAATACCTGCACTGTTGTGTTCCAGTCTGAAAGGTATAAAGACCTCGTCTAATTACACGCCTTGAGGCATTGGCTTTCACCATCAGGTGGATTATAATTTAGTTCGTATGCACGCTGCAGTAATTGTTTAATGCGTAGTAGAAATATTTTCTACCAACTTCAAAAAGCAGATCTCTCAATTCGACTGTATGTTTTTTTAAGTGTGTTACCTAAAAACTTTGTTTTACGTGAACCGATTTCAATGATTCTTTTTTATTTGAAACCTGGTACTTCCCATGCGGTCCCAAATTTCAAGGTCTGATCGATAGTTTTTGAGTTATCCTTAATAATTTATATTGAAGTCGGTTGTACAAAACTTTTAATTTTAAGTTATTGGTTAAACGTATATTATACAATAACAAAAAGGTTTAATAGAATAAAAAAAAAACAAATAAACAAGTAACAAAATTGAGGTTAGGTGTCCTAAACATACAGTCTATCTGGAGGGGCGGGGATTTACGAATAAGCGGCTCGCGTTGTTTTTAATATAAACGGGCCGCTTTATAAAATAAAATCAAAGCAGCACAAAACACAAGCACGGAAACAAAAAAGGTTCTCCACCAGCAGTATATCACGCGCAATCATTTATCAGAATATAACTAGTGGGGCGGAATGGAATACATTGGTTTGGACATTTTCGTCGCACGCTTTTTGTTTTTACCGTGCATCGGATACAGTTCCGTTTTTGTTTGCGATCGTGTCTGCTCAATTAAGCAAACAAATAGTCTTGTACATTTCAGCTCGATATTGGACTTTAATATAAGGAAATATACTAGTATCCATGTCTGTTTAGCGACGGTATTCAATACTTGGAAATTTACTTTATTAAGTAACGAATCCCGTTAGTTGTTGGGGGAAAAATAGAAGAAAATATCAGGAGTACATCAATGAAGTTGAAAAATATTAACTTACTGAATAACGCAATACGAAACTAAAAAGCCTTGTAGCGCAGTCAATTGTTATAAATAATCTAATAGAAAACCAGCGTGAAGTAGAGGTTCACCTCTGCGTTTCGCTTGGTGAGTGCAGGTGGCCGGAGGCCCTTTCTATTGGAAATGAGGCATTCCATCTTAGTCCTCACGGGTGACAACGCATCTACATTTTGAATTGTAATAGAGGATAGATGTAGATGTCTATGGGCCGCAGCAACCACTTACCATCAGGTGGACTGTGTGCTCGTTTGTCACCCTTATCCTATAAAAAAAAATCTAATAATTTAGGCGAGGAGCTGATCCCACGGAATAGCAATTGAGCAGAAATAGATTGTACTTGATCAATTTTATTTTCTTCTTAATGTCGATGCTAAGCTAAGTAAGGTTTACCATCAAGAAAATGACAAGTAAAGCTCACATATTAGCCAGGGTACGCCGGTAACCAGAGCTCGTCATTAGGCTTCTTTCTTGCACGATTTCTCTATTTATATTTGCATTTGCAAGTTTAAAATTCAAAAGTTGTATCATTCCTATTTGAGGCACTTATTGGTGACTACCTCATAGTGATCTAGTGGTCGTAAACGTGGTGGCTGATCATGAGGTCCCCGGGTTTGAATCCCGGGTCAGGCCGAAATCAGTTATTGGTGTTTTCTGTCAAAAAATTCTCAGTAGCAGCCTGCTGTCAGAAATTTGGCGATGTTCCATTCACCTCTGTGCCTCGGAATAGCACGTTAAGCTGTTGGTCCTTGCCTGATCTCTCTCCGGTCGTATCGAATTACCGTCCCATCGGACTGTCGGTGAGGGAATAGAGAGTGCAACTTTTCTTGTCTGGTCTTCATTGAAGACTGGTCGCCTTGACTGTAATTCGCTCTGGAGGACATTATAGTTATTAGGTACAGCGTTTTCTGAGTTGTTGATTATTGTTAACAAGTGCCTTGGTAGCTCAAGGTATAAGCGTTTGCCACAAAGCCGTCAATTTCGCAGTACTCGTGCAATCTGGGCTTAACCCCCGCTGGCATCAATGAAATTGTTAGTTGTAATTTTAAACGCTGATTTACGACAGTGAAGGAAACATCGTGTTAAAATTGTATGTATGGAAAGCCGTGTAATGGCGGTGTAAGAATATCCCGTGGGTGTCGTAAGAGGCGGCAGAGGGAAACAAATCAGTATATGGGCTGCAGCATTTACCTAATAACGACTAAAAATGAAAAAACTGCGGTTGTCAAATCGCTTGCCAAGCTTGGCAACAATGGCAAATATCTCCATATGAGGTAATCTATGGGGAGGCCTAAGTTCAGCAGTGGATTTTTATAGACGGTAAGGAATATAAATATAATAAGGATATTTGATATCCACCAACTTGGAGGCCTGTATCTATCTGTGTGACGTATATAGGGATAGGGCTACAACTACATTTCATTGGCTGATTCCCGGCGCGTGCCTATCGGAGAAGAAACAATTGTGGAAAAATCGTTGTAAATGTGGAAGAGTTATATTGCATAATTAGGAATGATAATACATTCACTGAAGTTCAGTGATGTATAAATTTTTCGAGACGATACGCGCGCAACCCACTGTAAGTAAATTATATATATATATATATATATATATATATTTATATATATATATATATATATATATATATATATATATATATATATATACATCATTATATATAAAAATTACGTGTCACATTGTTTGTCCGCGATGAACTCCTAAACTACTGAACTGATTTCAATGAAATTTTGCACACTGTGTGCATTTTGGTCCAACTTGAGAGATAGGATAGTTTTTATCCCGCTAAATGACCGTCAAAATTTTTATTGCCAATTTAAGGATTTTTATAAGTAGGGTCGTTGGAAAGAACAATGTCTGCCTGGTTAGCTAGCTAAATATATATACACCTCTAACCTTCGCGCAAGTGCCAGAAATAAGTTTGACAGTTTTACCGCAATCTGATGAACGTTATGGAAGCGTATAAGATACGAACAAACAAACTCTAATTTTTATATATTAGATTATTAAAAATAAACTAAATTTCTTACATATACGTTTTATTATTAGTTACGAATAAGGCACACTTTACATTCTAAAAACGTTCCACAAACGAGACAAATAAAGATACATTTAAAACACAGAACAAGCTTAATTGAAGTAGGTACAGAAGGGTGTAAATTGAATTAGGCCCGTAGGCGCTGTAGACTCTACTCGCCAAAATTCAGTGTGGACGTGAAGAACATAAGACTACGGAGTTTGTAAAACGTGAACTAAGTATTTTTCAAACCATTTTAAGTGTGTAAATATTAATCTTTAAATACACCTTTACTTTACAATTACACTACAATCGTTTGTCACAGAAATGTAGACTGTAACTATAGTAGTCAATGAAGCTTATCGTGGTAGAGCCATGCTGCAGCTATATTAATAGTATAGTTGTAGCACGAATGGGTCGGCTCGACCGGGGAAGGACCACGCTCTCACAGAATACCAGCTTAAAATGGCAGCTTGACACTGCTGTGTTTCGTATGGTGATTGTAGAGAACCGGAGACGTATTTTACTGGAAACGAGGATAGATGTAGATGTCTACGGGTATTCCATCTTAGTCATCACGTGTAACAAATCATCAAAATCTACATTTTGATTCGTAATCGAGGATAGATGTAGATATCTAAAGGCTACAGAAACCTCTTACCGTCAGGTGGGCTATGTGCTTATCCTATAAAAAAGAAGACTTTACGGTTACCCATGCATTTTTTTAAACGTTATCCCCACACTACAATTTTCTATAGTATTGTGGAGGCAGTCTACAAACATAAATGATCCATAATCTAAACCCGGAACAAAATATTGTTAAAAGCTTTTATTTATATGGCCTACAAAATATAATAACTGTTCCGGGTTAGAAATACAAATAGATTAAATGGGGCTCTACACTTTATTATGGAAAGTCAAAGTGTCAAAAAAGGCACGTATGGCAATTCACAATGCTGTGTTAGTCCCTACTTTAATGTATGGTAGTGAACATTGGATGTGGTAGAAAAAGCACGAGAGTAGAATAAATGCTGTAGAATTGCGGTCATTAAGGAGTATGTTCGGGCTGAATCTAAATGAGAGGGTGAGAAATTGTGTGATAAGAGAAAAGTTTAGTTTGCAAGATGATGTTGTGACCAGGATTAAGAAAGGAATGCTTCGTTGGTTTGGGCATGTAAAAAGAATGAATTAGGAAAGAGTGAGAAAGCAAATCTTTGTTGCAGAAGTGAACGGCAGAGTCGGGAATGGATGCCCTAGGCGAAAGTTTGTCGACCAAATTGACAATATATTAGAAATGGGCCAAATTAAGAGTACCCTTAACTGACGAGCATGTATGCGTAGATATATGGATGTACAGGAAGTGAGAGAGGTATGTCAGGATCGTGCGCAATGGAAGTCCATGTCTCTGCCTACCCCTCTGGGTGACAGTAGGGAGTGTTTATCTATTACAAATACTTGATCCGTGCGGAATTTGATCCGTGGCCGCTATAACTCATTACTAAGCCACTGCGCCACGGAGCCTTTAATGTACAAATGAAACTAAGTTTTACGGATTTTACCACGTATATTAACTTATTTTAAATTTCCGTCGTTTCGTGTACTTTACAGACCATGGGTGCTCATTTTAATGTGTTGGGTTTGCGTAAACATAATGAATCATTATTGTATAATTTAAACATGTTTCGCAATGGAATTTATTATGCTGTTATAGTAAGGGTACTTAAATATTTTAAATTACTCACTAAATATTGTCTACCTTTTCTAAAACAAGTTAATTTAATTCCACTGATATTTCATACATAGATACAACAGGTATCTCTATGATTTATGGTTATTATGGTTATATAACGTACAGGTCGGCTCGATATCGGGAGGATAGATAGATAGATAGATAGATAGGACTACGCTCTCGCAAAATACTAACGTATAATTAAAAAAATTAAATTTTGTACAACCGACTTCAACATATATTATTATTAAATGTAGCTCAAAAACTATAAGTCAGACCTTGATCTAATTTATATGGGACCACAAGAGAAGCACCAGCTTTCAAATAAAAAAGAATCATCGAAACCGGTTCACGCGAAACAAAGTTATGAGGTAAAACACATAAAAAACATACAGTTGAAATGACTACCCCCTCCTTTTTGAAATCCGTAGAAAATGGCAGCTAAATGCTGCTGTATATCGTATGGTGAGTGTAGAGAACCGGAGACATTTATTAATGGAAATGAGACATTCAATCTTAGTTCTCGAGGGTGGCAACGCATTTGCATTTTGATTCTTAATTGAACATAGTTAGTATGTAGATGTGCATATCAGGTGGATTTCGTGCTCGTTTGTCACCATTATTCTATAAAAAAAGAAACAGAACATTATACGCAATAAAATCGGCAAAGTTAAAACTTAACCTATTCGTGATTATTTCAAAATGTTCTCGGCAATTAATTTAGAAATCCTCTCGGGACGTAATTAAACATAATACAAGATGTTTGCGAAAAAATTCATATATAATTTATATGAGATTGTACGCATTTTAATGGTATTTAAGATTTGAAAAAAACATGCCTTTAAATTTATCCATCAAAAATAATACAACCGAAACAGTACTGATGAATTATTGCTCATCCAAAATTAGTCGATTGAAATTAATTTGGTAAAATACTCCCTACCTAAAAAACATTACAATTTCACAGTAAAAAAATGACAATTGTATTTATTGAGAGACAGTAATAATGTAACCGTGTAGAATCGTGGTAGTTCAGGGTCTAAACGCTAGCTGTAAATGGCATGTATGGCAATTCACAATGCTGTTTTAGTCACTACTTTAATGTACTGTAGTGAAAGTTGGGTGTGGCAAAAGAAGCACGAGAGTAGAAAAAATGCTGTAGAAATGCAGTCATTAAGAAGTATGTTAGGACTGAATCTGAATGACAGGGTGGGAAATTGTGTGGTAAGAGTAGAGTGTGATTTGCAAGGTGATGTTGTGACCAGGATTAAGAATGGAATGCTTCGGTGGTTTGGTCATATAGAAAGAATGGATAAGGCAAGAGTAACAAAGCAAATTTATGTTGCGGAGGTGAATGGCAGAGTCGGGAAGGGACGGCGTAGGCGAAAGTTTGTCGACCAATTTTTTTAAAGGATAGGGTGACAAACGAGCACACAGTCCACCTAATGGTAAGTGGTTGCTGTGGCCCATAGACAACTACATTTATCCTTGTTTGCGAATCAAAATGCAGATGCGTTGTCACCCATGAGGACTAAGATGGAATGTCTTTTTTCCAGTAAAAAGGGTCTCCGGTTCTCTACACTCACCATACGAAACACAGCAGT
This sequence comes from Parnassius glacialis, assembly GCA_033319125.1. Lineage (NCBI taxonomy): Eukaryota > Metazoa > Arthropoda > Insecta > Lepidoptera > Papilionidae > Parnassius > Parnassius glacialis. The sequence continues at coordinate 38,633,332 of JAVANC010000028.1, read as the reverse complement.
GTTAAGCTGCTATTTTACGCTGGTATTCTATGAGAGCGTGGTCCTTCCTCGGTCGAGCCGACCCATTCGTGCAACAACTATACTACTAATATAGCTACAGCATGGCTCTACCACGTATGAAATTGAAAAAAAGATTGGCGATGTATTGAAGATGGGTCAAATTAAGAGTACCTTTAACCGACGAGCGTGTATGAGTAGGTATATGGATGTGGCGGAGGCCAGAGAAGTGTGTCAGGATCGTGCCAAATGGAAGTCCGTAATCACTGCCTACCCCCCTGGATGACAGGCGTGAGTGTTTATGTTATGTGAAGTTCTCCAACACACATTGAGGTAGCACGACGGACATTTACTTGCCCTAAAAACTCTCTCAGAAATGAGACAAAGCCTGTGCCCAGTAGTGGTACGTATGTAAGCTGAACTTTAACTAATAGCGGCGAAAGAATATCCACTATAAAATATCGTTCTGTGAGTGTCGTAAGAGATGACAGAAGGAAACATAGTAGGAGATGGGCAACAGCGTCTTTCTGATAACAACTAAATATAAAAACGCACCCAGTTGCCATGCAGAGCAACTATAGGGGAAGCCTATGTTCAGCAGTGTCCTTTTTTTGGGCTGTGACGGTAATTAATTGGTCCGTTATGGCTGTAGAACTTCCGTACAAAAACTTACCTCGCCTCCGCAGTAACTAATAGAATGATGTAACTAATAGATGTCTGAAAAACTGTAGTAAGGCTTAAAATAATATGTTCATTTGCTGCTTTAGTGTCAGCTCACACAGAGACGTGACGCGATGCGACGCGGTGCGCACTTTTTAAGATAGTGAAACAAAATATAACTAAATTATAATGTTTTTTAAAATATTAAAATATAAATTTAAATTTTTCTTTACGTCGTAGAGCCATGGTGCAGCTATATTAGTAGTATAGTTGTAGCACGAATGGATCGGCTCGACCGGGGAAGGGCGACGCTCTCACAAAATACCAGCTTCACACTACTGTGTTTCGTATGGTGAGTGTAGAGAACCAGAGCCCCTTTTTATTGGAAAAGAGGCATTCCATCTAAGTCCTCACGGGTGACAACGCATCTGCATTTTGATTCGCATACGAGGATAAATGTAGATGTCTATGGGCCACAGCAACCACTAACCATCAGGTGGACTGTGTGCTCGTTTGTCACCCCATCCTATAAAAAAATTTACTACACGAAAAGATATACATATAATTGAGATAATTGTAAAATGCCCCGCGGCGTAGCGCTACTCCTCGAGATGCCTCGCGGCGTAGCGCGGCGCATCACGACGCAGCGGTGCTTCGTCGGTAGGCACAGCGTGCAAGTGCGGTGCCCTGTCCGCAACCTCACGATGCACCTCGCAGCGGCACGCTGCGTGGTACGAAACCACTGGACTGTTCAAACATCGTCGCATCGCGTTGCGTCTCTGTGTAAACTGACCCTTAAATGTGTACAAAACCCAGAACTCTACTGTTAGATACACATATAATTATAAGTTTGCCTTAAACTATCTCTGTTTCGCCTTCTCTTTTTTATATTTTTCTATAATACTTTAGTTTTAATCTTATCTTGTATTCATAATAAATATTTAAATATTTATTTGTAATCGAAATAACTGGCTGTTATTGAGCGAAGAGTTGAATTTGCATGTCATTGATACATGGATGACAATTTTCATAATTTTTGTCTATCTGTCTGTCTGTTAGTCCGGGCTAATTTCGAAATCGATTGTAATGAGATTTCAAAAATAAATAGGGCTTTTTCGGGATGAGGAAAAAGGACTATTGTTTTTATGAAATCAAATAACTGTTAAAATAAATAGTTTTAATGTAAAGTTAAGTTACAGCCTATATATGTTCCCCTGCTTGGCACACACTTACTCTCATTTCTGAAAGGGTTTTTAGGGTAAGGAAATGTCCACCGCGCTGCCCCAATGCACCTCTACCGCCGAGCACGTGATAAATCACCACTTACTATGCAATTAACAATTTCATTTATGCCAGCGGGGATCGAACTCGGGAAATGATTTTCTTGTAAATATAGTAGATATTAAAAAGTGTGCAAAGAGAATGCATTAAAGAAAATGCTTTAAAATAAATAATTTAAAGATAAACGAACGGATGAATTAAAAAAAATCAGGTAATCAAACTTCGGAGATGAAAAATTTAATAAAAAGAAAATCAATAAAATTTTATGTCGTGGAGTTAACAATACATTATTATTATTATTATTATTATTACTGTTGTTGTATTTTTATTACTATTGAACCACAAAATAATATTTCCGTCATTACACGTATACAAAACTGCAATTACTAACTTCAAGAGCTCTCCTGTGTATAGTTGGAAGCGAATGGCTTCTAAAACTTTAATACGTTCTTTGTATAAAGATCTAGTGCAAGTTTAACTAGCCGGAGGCAAGTTAGCATTTAGTTAAGCGCTACTTACGTAGCCTGGACCCATTCTGGACAACTCCGACTATTTAGTGCTTTCGCTGAAATCTAACTCTAAATTACTTTATTATATTATTCAAATTAAGTTTACAAGATTATAAGAAGATAGTTTGGAAAACCCAAAAGTGAAATGCTTCTCATGAGTGTTTCATTTAATTTTGATGAAAACAATAAAAATAGTGACGATAATTTTTACAAGAAAAAAACAGAGAATCTGATCGACTTTCATTAATAACTTTTAAACGGTGTTGAGTTCAACAACAAAAATCAATAGGGATCCTCCTTAGAATATATGGAATTTTATTTAATACTATAATATCACAATCTATTGCTTACATTTCTATTAAGCGAGAAAACTCTAAACCCACTTACCATCAGGTGGACTGTGTGCTCGTTTGTCACCCTATTCCTATAAAAAAACACACCAATGCACAGACCAGCGGACGGCAGTCCATATATTTTTCCAATTACATTTTTTGTTATGTAATCTAAATTGAATCAATTAGAAAATAAACTAATTTTCTGTAGTTATTGTAACCTTAATAATAACATGGATTTGATGTCTAGCTAAAAGTATAAGAACGATTTTATTTAGCAAAATTGAGGAATGGCCGCATATCGAGGGTAGAGCACTCCCTCATGTTGTGAGGCATGCAATTATGAACTATAGTACTTAGTTATTATACCACCTGATGGTAAGTAGTGATGTAGCCAAAAAAAATGTACTATCGTCTTTATGATATCCACGTTAAAAGATGGACGCGGGCAATGATTCCAAGCATTTGTCTTACACATTAAGAAATACGAAGGAAGTAATTTAGGTTGAATTCGTGATATGTCGTCAACAAACTGGCGGAGAACCGTCGAGCGTTCGATGGTGGAAGGGAGAGAGAGGAATTAAGTCATGTTTATATCTCCGCACACTTTCTTTTGATAAGTCTGGGTGGGGACTAGACGACAAAAAGTGTAAGATTTTTCCGTCATAACCCCTTCTTGCATAGTGTAGACTGTCTTGGCGGCTATAAGGAAGCGAGATGGAATAATATCCATCTCCCTCGCACTTTTCCTAATCTTGCCATGAAAGAAATATTTTTTTATATGACGCTTCATTTTAATAGACGCAAGTTATTAATTTATTTGTATTTGTCAATCAATAATATAATACGTGTAACAATAATAATATACTACGAAAGAAACTTCGTTCCAACTGAGTGTTCCACGATACTCACGCATGTTTTTTGAGTATTTATATAATTAATTTTTTGTGAGATTTCCGTGGATATAATCATCTCACCCATAATCAATATCTGGCATGAGTGTCAGTCGATTATGAGTAAAAATATATCGTAGTAGAAGGGTATCATTGTCACAGGTGCGAGATATCCGAAACGGTATTTGCAAATCTTCCGCACTATAAATATGACTGTCTAGAAACTAATTAAATACAAAATCGGCGAAAGCAAACCATACTTGCATTGATTTCCGCTTCTTCAGATTAAACAGTTTTTCACATAATTTTATTATTATTATTATTATGGGGTATCTATATAGTTTTCTCATCTGGTTGGGCTGTATAAATATATAATTGTAAATGAAAATGATAAACATACATAAATATGAACAAAATAAAATAATACATAAAAAATACATAAATAAATAAAAACCCAACCAGATGGAAGCCCTCGGCAGGGGAGACCAAACGGCCGAGGGTTAGGGGGAAAGGGAAAGAAACCGGCGGACGATGCGGGCGGTATCGAGGAGCACCGCCTTCTGCATTTGAGCTTGGAGCGGTCCGTCACGGAGTCCCAGTCGCCTCAGATGACCCGAGAGGCTGACTGGGATTAACCCGTTCGCAGAGACGACTACAGGTATAATTTCGGCCGGCAATCCACCCCACATGTCGGTCACCTCGTGAGCCAGGTCCAGATATTTAGTCAGTTTATCTGTTTCGGCTTTCACGAGGTTCTCGTCATAAGGAATGGTAATGTCGACCAAAAATATCCTTGACTGTGCCCGGTCCATCAGCACAATATCAGGCTTATTCGCAAGAATAGTCCTGTCTGTGATGATGGCCCGGTCCCAGTAGAGCCTGGCGCGGTCATTTTCGAGCACGGCCTCCGGCAAGTACTTATAATACGGCAATTTCCGATCCACGAGACCGTATTTCAGAGCGAGCTCCTGGTGTAGAATCCTGGCTACTAAGTTATTATTATTATTAATCATTTATTTTCAGACTCAGGTCCGTAATAGAACATATTTTTTTACATGCTAGGTTAGTAAAAACTGAACAAAATCTATACAAAACTTGATACACAGACTAAACTTGTGACTTGTCGGCTTACGGAACTCAAAAAACATGTAGTTCAATAAACTTTGCAAGCAGGTGAGAATCTATAAATGTTTGTTGCAATTATTCGCTGAAGTAGATTTTTTAAATTACCTTTGTTTATTATTCCAAGTGTTTAAACAAGTGACTTTTATTTTTGAAGTTTGTATATATCCATCATGCACAGGTATATCCGATTCGGAGTTATGTTCAAAATTTCAAGCTCTAGCTAATTGGGAAGTGCTTGAAATTTGATTTGCAAGATTCCACCCGGAGCGACAGACAGACAGACAAACAAGAAAGTGACTTAATAAAAACGTGGTAAAATACGATTGAGTGATATAAATTATGAAAATGGTTGGAAAACAATTTTTATCCAGAAAAAAAAACATGAATTTCCGTCTTTATAGTTTTCTTCGATTCTGGAGAAGTTTGTTTAAATATTATAGGTAAACAGTGATAAAATAGACGTTAACAGGATTTATAAAAAAACTTTTTAAAAACTGACCTTGAGATATTTGAAAAATTAATTGTAGAAAATATTGACATAAAATATAAGTTTTGGACATCAGAAGTAAATGAAATACTTTTTGTCACAATATCTAATACCGTTATTATTCATTTCCTCCTAGAGCACTCGCTCCAATGAATTGAATATTGCTAACTGAGAAGGAAATATGAAAGCAAAGTTCTCGGTGTATACACTTCACTCGTTGATCAACTAATGAGATCCGCTCGTTCAAGAGAGCTTCCTCAAGTTAACGGTAAAAAGTCTTAACAGCCTTTTATTGTTATTTTCGTCACTCTAACTTTTTTTGATTATTTGATTATTGGCCCGCTTGTTCTCAACTTCGGTTCTTAAGAGTTAGATAAGAGAAGTTCTTAAGAGATCATAATCAATACAAAGACATCAAAGAAGCGGTAAATGTTTTTACTTTTGCAATCTTCAAGCTTTTATTTATGGCGTGAATAATAACTTAAATTGAAAACGTTAAAAAAGACCCCAAAAAGAACCCTACCGCATTTAGTAAAACTGCTGATGATCTGGACACGGCTGAACAGATTTTGGTTAAGTTAAACATATCTAAGAACCACCGCTAGAAAATCTGCTTTTAAATAAAAGAAACCGTAACCAAGTCAGTTTAACAGTTTAAGAACTACGGCGCCACAGACAGACATAGAGACAGATACACACACACGCGCACATAGCGTTCTAACTTATAACACCTCTTTTTACGTCGGGGGTAAAAAACAAACGATTTTTCAATTAATTCTCGTCGACAGCGACAAATAACTGACCGTTGTAATTGCGAGGGAACGTGTGGAGAGTACTCAAAGTAATGGGCTTTGTGAAGGAATTGTGTAACAGTAGACGGTGGGTCGATGGGTGAAACGCGGTTAGTTACTTATTGTCCTAAATTTATACGGGTGTGTAATGAAAATAAATTAATTATCCATCGTTGGAATAATGTATTTAAACTATAAGGTAGTTTCTGTTTCGCTTAGATCTATCCATACATCCATTACAGTCCATAAAGTCCACTGCTGAACATAGGCTTCCGCTGTATACTGTCTTATAGGCAGTTTTTTTTTGAATTATAATGAGTTGTCATCAGGAATATGCTGTTGCACATCTCTTGTTTTAGTTTCCCTCTGTCTCCTCTCGCTCTCTATGTGTCTTACAACACATAGGGAACGATATGGGTTATTGGACTACGGGTGGTACTTCACTCAGATGATAATTTTAATGTTTTCATACGATTAGACAAAGGCTATATTTAGATTTTTCTGAAATCCTAGATACGAGAACTATATCTACTAGAAGTTAGTGTTACTATCTATTAATCTCTACTAGGGGGACATAGTGAAAAAACTACGATATCGTTGTAGGGGCTCGTATTTTTATACAAATTATTAGCTATGACTATATGAGGCAGATGACATATATGTATTTTTGACTACGGGAAACTTATCAACTATACAGCAATAATTTGTCAACTATGCGGGCGATATTAATTCTAAGCCACAAGTGTACGTGTAAACAGAGGCATTAATTTATCCTCACCTATTCGTTCCCGAACGTTAATACAAGGAAGGCAGGATGCCGTGTAGTGCGCGAGAACAATCACAAAACAAGCAGACCCTAAAACTAACTATTTATGCTTTGCATAATTAGAACTTAAAGGAGAATTCTCGTCAATAGTAGTTTGTGTTATCGAAATAAGGATGAAAATCGAGCACATCTGCTAGTTATAGGATGATGTGGCACATAGTCGTTAAAATCAAAATGCATTTGAATTTTTAGTTGGTACCTCGGAGGACTAATATGGAATGCCTCTTTTCCAGTAAAAAAGGGTCTCCGGTTCTCTACACTCACCATACGAAACACAGCAGCATTAAGCTGTTATTTCACGCTGCTGTAAGAAAGTGGTCCTTCTCCCGCCGAACCGACCCGTTCGTGCTACCACTATAATATAGCTGCAGCCTGGCTCTACCACATTGAATGTATTTTGAGCGGTTGCTCCCTACACAAACAACATAGTAATACAAGAGCGTGTGTTTGTCATACACGTCGAACTACACGCCCCGCTAAACGCTTATCACTAATTTTCTACACTCACACTGAGCCTTGCCGTTATCACACATGAAATTTATCTTCAAAACCAACTTTGACCACAGTGACATCGATCATCTGAAGCTGTCACATGTCACCACTTTGCCCTTTTCCACTGGAATGAATAATCGACACGACCCTAAGAAAGTTTGATGAGGTTTTCACGAAATTTATAACCATCGTATAATGTTAAACGACGTTGTACAATGGAACAAAAAATATGTTAAACCACAGTCAGTTTTCGGTCATGGTTATGTTTTGAACATAGAAATCTACATATACATTAGAAGTCGCACGGTGTCTGCATTCACCAGCACGCGTTTTTTCACCGACTTCAAAAAGGTGGAGGTATTCAATTCAACTGTATTTTTTTATGTGTATTACCTCATAACTTTTTTCAAGGTGAACCGATTTTGGCGATTCTTTTCCTATTTGAAATATGTTGATTTTCATGTGGTCCCATATAAATTTGATCCATGTCTGATCAGTAGTTTTAGAGTTATCCTTCATAATTTATATTGAACAAAACTTATAATTTTACAACTAAACTTGTTCATTAAATGTTGATCGAAAAGTCCAATGTGTATCACTGTTTATTTGTTAAACGAGTATATCGTAATTTCAAAACAGCTATACCATTGCTTTTAACGCTCTCCGAAATCTAGAGAAAATCTTTAACGCGAAATTCTAAAAAGAGCAGTCTGAAAATATTAGTATACAAGTTCAAATCGTGGAAATGCAACACATTATGCAATGCACAATGCCTTTTAAAGTTCACTCCTTAAGAATCGTTTCATATATAGCGCACGGTATGAAAAATAGGTGGGTAGTAAAATTAAGCGTTAACAAAAAGTGAAGCCGTTATCGTTTTCCTCTGCGCAACATATTCGCGCATCTCATAGCGCCAAATTAATGTTATAATATTTCATATTATATTTTTATGTAATATAATTTATATGACTTTTTTTTATCAAATCAATATAAATTAATATATTGGTTAATTTACTTACTTTGCCTATTTTATATATTATATTTTAAGACAATTATTTTCAAGAGTAAATTGCAGTCACGCTTCGGATCTGACACGCACAATTTAAATAATTTTCGAACAATTTTTTTTAAGAATTTTATTGCGTTTAATTAATAATGAAACACATTCAGATCGAAGTATCGAGTGATTTGCATTACTCGTGGTCTTCGCAAAATGAGTTCATGATGTCTTGTTATGGTCATTTTGAGTTTGGTTAAAACCGGCAAGAAGAGACCCGATGGCATTGTCTACAAAATCTAAACTATACTACTGTGAAGATCAATTTGATTGATATAAGTATGACTTAACTATCGTTTATACGGAAAAAAACATCATGACATGATAGGTGCATGACTTATTGCAAGTCAAATTCTGGAATAGGTTAATCGCTCGTCTGTCCTGCCCTTTGTAGGCCATTATGACAGCCTTTGCAAGTGTAGTGCAGTGTTTTACTTAATTCGTGATTTCTTCTATTATATGGGAATAACCATGTCGGTTTGTATAAAAACATATAACAAAAAGATTTTATCACCTAAGCTTATATTATAATATCTATAACATTAGTGCTAAAAGCGAAGTAATAAACTCGCTTTGATATCAAATGTCACAAAGATTATTGCATATTTTAGCTGAAAAATGACATGTAAAATTACACACAATATAAGATTATGGGATCTGTTAAACGAATTCGAATTAATAGAATAAATATTAGTACTTTCTGCTTTTACTTATCCGCCTTCCATGATGCCTTTTCAACGAAATTCGGTATGAAACTTGTAAAATTTCGAAGTAACACGGCATATTAGCTAGTTCTCTTAATCAGTGACGTCACGACGGTATGTAATATGGCGGACAGCGTTTTGCAGATTTGAGGCACAGATAAAAAATATTCTTAAAATTGAAATATTATAATGCATTTTCATAAATATTTTGCGTTTACTTTTTGCAAAATCTATCTTAAATATATATTATTTGATTTTTTTACATGGTGTAAAATACGCTATTGCTATTATAAGATTTGTAATAAAAGAAAACTAATTATTTTATTTTATTTACACTGTAACCTAAAATAATAATAAAGGTCAATAAATCTAAATATTATGCGTGTTTTGGATAAAACTTTACTAATAATTTTACTCCAAGCGAACAACAAGAGAAACAATTCCTATAAACGTTGGAATCCCAAATATTCCGTCAGCTTTGGGCCTTGAGAGCCTTATTTGCAAGTTATTGTTTCGCAATGCAAACTGTTCGTAATTTGCCCCTTCTAACCCTCAGTACGTTGTCTATATCTCCCAAGACTTGTTCGAGTCTCAAGACTCACAAATTCGCTGAGCAAACTTGTCAATCTTGTTTGCCAAGCTGACCGATGTATAAGCTTCATTAAAACAGGAAGCCTTAGAAGCGCTGTTATAATATATAAATTTCATATTATCATTTATTTACACGTCAATTTTTTGTGTTCTTTTTTTAAACAACTTACACTTTAATAAATTCATAGCCACTTTAGGATCTAGCCCTGTATCGTGGATGCGATTTACATACATAAATTCCACTTGGACAATCATCCAGACCCGGAACGTAGTCGTAACCGAGTCAAAATATTATGTATTCACTATACAATAATTTAAAAGTCACAATCTATATACGCTTGCAAGCACTTGATGCATGTTGGCGCACTTCACTTATCCTCAAAATATTTTACAGACAGAGGTTTCATTAGGACATTTTTCCTTACTGCTAAGCACGTGGGAAATTAGCACTTAGAATAACATTTTTTGGTGCTGTTATCAATTGAATGATCATAATTGAGTTTGAGTTGCTCTACAATGAAATTTCGGGTAATCTATTAACCCGTGAGCTCTAACATGTTTTAACTTTTTTTTTATAGGATAAGGGTGACAAATGAGCCCATAGACATCTACATCTATCTTCGATTAAGAATCAAAATACAGATGCGTTGTCACCCGTGAGGACTAAGATATAATGCCTCGTTTCCAGTAAATAGGGTCTCCGGTTCTCTACACTCACCAAACGAAACACAGCAGCGTTAAGCTGCTATTTTACGCTGGTGTTCTGTGAGAGCGTGGTCCTTCCCCGGTCGAGCCGACCCATTCGTGCTACAACCATAATATAAATATAACTGTCAACAACCTGTTAAATATTTGGACCTTTGCAAGAAAACTGAATACGCCAGCTGACAAATATTTTTTGGAAGCTTTGTTTGTATTCACTACGCTAACCCATCTGAGTACTTGTTCACTGTCAAATAAACTTCGTACTTATTCTTTAAAAAAAAACTGTCACATCAATCAACGTCCTGGCAGCAACAATCTGAAGTTCTTCTACAGTTTTTTATTAGGATATTTTTCGTAGCAGTTATCTGATGAAACATTTAGGAAATGAATATGCGAATCGTCTTTAGGGTCAGAAAGATCCATTAGACTGTGTACAGCATAGGATGAACTCTTAGAATCATTTAATATAAACAACAAATTAATATCTCATGTTGAAGTTTTATGCAACAAAAATATACTATAATATATTTTTTACAACAATAAATGTGTTATTGTAGCGAACATATCATTATAATGTCAATGTATGTCTTGTCAGAAATGTCTTAAGGCCGGATTGTGTAGCCTAAATGTGTGTAGGTATGAAAACGTTACCTCATTCCTCGCTTTTGGCGTGCAAAATGTACAATAGTGGGGAGAATTAAAATTCTAAAAAACATCCTGTCTTTGTTCTAACACACACGATATCTCAATACTTTATTAAGAAGATTTTTTAACTTCTATTCTCCCGTCCTTTAGATTTTAAGAATTCCATAACTACATAGAAATTATTTTAAAGAAATATTTTTTTTTAAATCTGAAGTGATCAACGAACTTGCAGTCTTCCTTAATGGTGAGTGGCTACTACAGCCCATGAACATCTGCCGTCAAATTCCAACAAAGGAGGCTGCAGATGCGTTATCACTTCTGAGGATTGAGATGGAATGCCACAAAACCTTGATTTAAATTGGCTTCAGACTGGAACAGTACTGCTATTTGGCGGCAAAGATGGAAAAAAAGGTAGTACCTTCCATGGACTCATAAACAAAACAGGAGGCTTACCACCTAGTTAATTAGAGAGTTTCTCTTTAATAGAGTAGAGTGACAACCGAGTACATAGTCCACCTGATTGTAAGTGGATGCTGTGACCTATAGAAATTTACATTTATGCTCAATTAAGTATCAAAGTGTAGATGCGTTGTCACCCCTAAGGACTAAGATGAAATGCCTTATTTCCAGTAAAAAGGGTATCCGGTTCTGTACACTAACCATAAAAAACATAGCAGCATTAAGCTACTATTTTACGCTGATATTCAGTGAGAGCGTTGTCCTACCACAGTCGAGCCGACCCATTCGTGCTGCAACCATATTTTTTTTATAGGATAGGGTGAGAAATTAGCACACAGTCCACCTGATGGTAAGTGGTCGCTGTGGCCCATAGACATCTACATCTATCCTCGTTTGCAAATCAAAATTCAGATGCGTTGTCACCCGTGAGGACTAAGATGGAATGCCTCTTTTCCAGTAAAAAGGGTCTCCGGTTCTCTACACTCACCGTATGAAACATAGGAGTGTTAAGCTGCTATTTTACGCTAGTATTCTGTGAGAGCGTGATCCTTTCCCGGTCGGGATAGCTGCAGCGTAGCTCTACCACGTTAAAATAATAATACTAATATAGCTGCAGCGTAGCTCTACCATGTATAATAAATACCGCTAAGTAAAGAGTTGAAGTCGATGGATGCTGGCTTAGGGCCGTGCTTTGTGGCATTCCTTGGGGGAGGCCTATGTTAAGCAGTGGACTTGTGAAGGGCTGTAATGATGATGAAGTAAAGAGTTAATTGTATTTTTGTAGGTGTATACTAAAAAAAAATGTTATATGTTAAATGTTTAAATGTTTTTTAAATGTTGTATAGATGCAGTTTAACTAATGACGTCAGATCATGTTATGTAATCATGGATATTTATTAGACTTTAATAGTTTATTAAAAACTAATAATATATGCATTCCAGAAAAAAATGCTCTTTAATCCGAAATAAGAACAGAAACGACCCTTGCACGTCTTTCACACTGAAGCTAGATCACGTAACAAGACTAATTTCAAAAGGCGCCCACTAGGGCACGTTCTGTGCCGACAAAGGCCGAGATGATTGTTGTGTTGCTTCTAACGTAGGAAGTTTAGTGACCGTTAGATATCTCAAAGATGATATAATTTTCAGTCATGATATTTCTTGTGCCAAGACTAAATATTTGTAGAATGTAGGAATGTAAAGATATATTATATGTCGCGTTGATGTGTATATTATGCTTATTGATGTCTACAATATCTAAGCTTAAACCTTTAGGGCAAGTCCTCCTTCGTGAAGCGTACAGAGTAGCCTTTTGATAAAATACACATTTTTGAATTATAGTGTCCTGTGTAGTACCCGCCGCTCGTTTGAGTTTTTTGGGAAATATGTTGCCATAACAAACGATCTCCTGAACGATTTTGGACCGTAGGTTTAGGCTTAAGGGCTGAACATTTATTCGGTAGGGCGTGGAACGTAGCAGCAACACAAGAAAGCCTGTTTAGCATGCATGCCAAATACCCGCTTATTAAAAATTAGGTAAAGGTAGCCGAGGCTAAGTATGACATTGGGACGTCGAAAACCTCAGTCCCCCCTGTTACCGTGACTACTGTAAAGTACTCTAAACGTCAGGAATATAAAATTAGTAAAGTATTTCCGATAAAATCCGTAAAACCGAATTTAATTTAAATGTGTAGTGTTCGCGTAGGCATAAGAAATCATTAAGTAATATGAGAGAGTTTCGTATGGTGACTGGAGAGAACATAGACATTTCTTCTTAGTCCTTAGAACAAAGCTTTTTTATTTAAATTCTCGATCGACTATTGATGTTAGAAAATACATCCACTTAGATTATCAGGTATGTGCTCATTTGCCACCCTTTTATAAAATCGTACGCTGTAAAACATTCACAAAAACACCTACGCTTTATTGGATACTGGGCACGTTTTGAAGTCAGATATTATGAATTACAGATTAAAAAGATGCGAAGTCTTTAGCGGAAAATTCCAATAACGAGATACCTGCATTAATAAGAGGTATTAAAATTGTTTTGTGAATTCACTCGCGATGTCAGCACCGTAATATATATATATATATATATATATATATAATAATAATAAAACCATTTAATCAACTCAACAAACAACACTGGCAAAAAATAAACAATCAACATGTACATATGTAGAAAACAACAAGTATAATTAATATTAGCGAAAAATAAAAAAAAGGAAGAAAACTATAACATTCAACAAAAATAAAAACTATGTACAGAAAATGTGAGCGTTGCAATGCTGAGTCGATAGGGTCAGCTGCTCAGCATAAGCTGACACCCCCATTGGGGATGACCAGCGCTGGTATTCTGCAGAAACCCGTGTGTGTGTTAATATATATATATATATATATATATATATATATATATATATATATATATATATTATATATATATATATATATATATATATATATATATATATATATATATATACGGGTACGGGTTCTGTACGGGTATCGCCGCTGCTATCGAGACTCAGAAATCACCCGTGCAAAGCCCGGATGGATCATTAGTATTGTATAATTGAGGATAATGATGTTGCGAGTATCCTAACTACTGGTATATTTTTAAAACGGACATTTAAAAAGATACACATTCTACATTGAATTGATTTGTATAAAACATCATAATTTACAAAAATAATTGTAACATGTCATTTTTAAAAAAAGAACGCAGAATTGCTTGCTAGTTCTCCTCCGAGAACGTCTTATTCATCCAAGCGATATAGATTTTAATCTGTACTTTACATATAAATAAAATTGAAATGGTTGTCTGTAATATAGAAATAACTTTTTGCATTCTAATAAGACATTAAGAACTATACTTCAGTGTGCCTGACCGAAAGCGGTGAAACTTTACGAACAAATGGAGAGGAATGCCAGAAGGAACCTAGGCTATATATCATCCGCCAAACTTGAAGTTTTTTTTTAAATACCTATAATTGATGAAATAAATGATCTTTGAGTACCTTAAATGTAAATAATGCCACATTAATCCTATCCGACGCTGCAGCAGTTTAGTAATAGTAGTTTAGTAACGTCTCATTTCTAAAATACGATACTAATCTTATTTTATAAATGCGATATTACCTCAATTATATTTACTTTCACATACCACGGTTTCGAACTAATAATTTTGTTTACTTCGTATCTTGTAATGCGTCGCAAAAGAGCTGAATAGTTTGCCGAAGTCTGTCTTTCCGTACAGTTACAAGGTTGGTGGTCAAGGCAAGAGTGAATAGTTTGTTGCGCTAAGGCAGAGCGACTTACCATTTACAGTTTCATCACCACTTACACCAGGTAAGATGGTAGTCAAGAGCGGAAAAAACTATAATGTTTTAAAAAGATTTGTGCGTGTTGGTATGTATAACTAAGTTTTTACGTATCACATAGCATGAGAACAAATAATATAATTAGATAAATTCCATCCGATGCATACTGGCATAATAAATTCATGAATAAGGTTAAATAAAAAAAAATTGTGTGTTTAAAAAATAAGCTTGTCGCTCATGGCAGTGATATGGTATATTATAGTCTTAACAATTAAAGTAAATATTCACAATACGCGAATAACTCAGGTTTGATCCCTGCCGGCTAGTAATTGTTAAGTGCAATTTTAAGTGTGTCGCACGTTCAGTGCTTTGTAACGTACCAATATTGTAAAACTTTATGAGATATATTGGATACTGTCAAAAACATGTATTGTCATCCCCTTGTAGTAACTAATTATGGCTTGAAACTTTCTAATGATCGCATATTCAGTGCTTCGTAACGTACCAATATTGTAAAACTTTATGAGATATATTGGATACTGTCAAAAACATGTATTGTCATCCCCTTGTAGTAACTAATTATGGCTTGAAAGTTTCTAATGATCGCATATTCAGTGCTTTGTAACGTACCAATATTGTAAAACTTTATGAGATATATTGGATACTGTCAAAAACATGTATTGTCATCCCCTTGTAGTAACTAATTATGGCTTGAAAGTTTCTAATGATCGCATATTCAGTGCTTTGTAACGTACCAATATTGTAAAAACTTTATGAGATATATTGGATACTGTCAAAAACATGTATTGTCATCCCCTTGTAGTAACTAATTATGGCTTGAAAGTTTCTAATGATCGCATATTCAGTGCTTTGTAACGTACCAATATTGTAAAAACTTTATGAGATATATTGGATACTGTCAAAAACATGTATTGTCATCCCCTTGTAGTAACTAATTATGGCTTGAAAGTTTCTAATGATCGCATATTCAGTGCTTTGTAACGTACCAATATTGTAAAAACTTTATGAGATATAAATAAATTGCATCATATTATTAACATTACTTATTTGAAACACACATTCTAGTTAGTAATAATCTCGTTGAAATACATGCAAACTATTTACAAGCTGTGATCTCAAACGTCGAAAAATGCGAAAATAGTAGTAACCATTATATTATTATACTACCAATATAATTTACTATTATATTATAGTTTGTTGCATGGATTTTAAAAGATTGATGGAGAAAATTCTTACGTGAAAGTTGTTCAATTATTAGAGCCAATCGTCCTTAACCGCCCGTCCGAGCCACTACCGTACCTCATCCTACGGTATCTCACGTCGATATAACAAATTAGGAGAAAATTATCAAACATTCCCGCTCACCCTTACAGCTTATTACAATCCATTGCTGAACATAGGCCTCCCCCATAGATTGCATCATAGTGTAGTGGATATTCTTACATAGCCACCGCACATTATTCATATTATATACATTTTTTTATAGGATAGGGTGACAAACGAGACATCTACAAAGAATCAAAATGCAGATGCGTTGTTAACCGTGAAGATTAAGATGGAATGCTTCTTTTCCAGTAAAAAATGGTCTTCGGTTCTCTACACTCACCATACAAAACACAGCAGGGTTAAGCTGCTATTTTACGCTGGTATTCTGAAGAACGTGGTTCTTCCCCGGTCGAGCCCACCCATTCGTGCTACAACTATACCACTAATGTAGCTGCAGTATAGCTCTACCACTTACACATTCCCGCTTATCTATTGCACGTCCCTTGCCGCGTCCGTGTTTTGAATTCTTCTAATATGGCCAAGTTTTTCTATAAAAGGTCAAGGTCATGATGAAACATATATCTAAATTTAATTTAATTAAAAATAAGACAACACACTGCCAAGTAGGCAATTTCAAGTGAATTCGTGAAATGTAACGTTATTACCCTATAAACTTTCAATATGATACCTTCATATTTCCGTCTAGTTTTTATTATTAAAGCGCTGTTTATTTTATTCACGAATACCGTTTTAGTCTATCTTATGATATTTTATTGTGAGGTGAACCGAAACGATTCTGGTCCCTTATGTTTATTGTGTTTTAACTTTGCGAACGGTCGGAATTGTTATGTTAAATTTTATGGTGCTATTTCGAGTGTACTCAGATCGTTTTTAGGAATGAGCCCCCATTTACAATTTCATGTAATGTCTTTGCATTGAAGGTGTTCTCTGTCTGGAAATTTAAATGCTCCGCAACATATATTTTAGAGAAGATAAAACAAGTTTAACCACAATAAGAACAGAACAGAGGAAATATAAATGAATTCTCGTCAGTTAGCTATCAGTAATGGAGTTATTGTAAATGTTAACTTAATAAGACTGTGTGATGGATGAGGGATGATGGGTGAAAATCCCTTGTAAAGCCTTTCTATTCATTTTGCACAGTTAAAAAAATATTAATTTTCAATTTCAAAAGCAAAAAAATACTCTGCTTTGAATTAAGTACAGTCACACAAAAACATTGTGAAAGTGATGATACTTCATCAAGATATTTAATTATTAAAACCTACGAAATATGGCTCCTGTAAACACAGGGTTACGATATTAATGTATAAATAAATTATCATCATATCAATATATACAGATTTTTTTTGGATGGAAGCTTCTTTATTTTGTTTATCATGTGATTTACAGTAATCTTAAATAATAGTATTAAGCCGGCAACTATAAAATATAAAATAAATCGCACTTGTCTTGCAGTTGTTCATTGGCGGCGGTAGTCACTTACCATCAGCTGAGCCGCACGCTCGTTTGCCCCCTCTTATAAAAAAACACATTCTGCATCTTCATTCACTTCATTTTCTTTTAAATTTTTACTTTGTACCTTTACGTCGCAGCCGTATAAAGGCTGCAGCTTGAATAAATTTGATAAGATTTTAAATCCGCTTCAACTTCTGTTTCTAAGATTCTTTTAGACCCCGGAAATATAAATGAATAGTTTTTACGCAACATGTTTTTTTATTTATGCAAACTTTTACGCTGACATACAAGACAATACTTTAAAACAATGAGGTCTTTGTTGATGAATAAATCGTATAAGAAATTAAAAGCATTGTTTTTACTAAAGCCAACGATTACTATTCTCGGAATAAATCTTTCACTACGTGGCTCCTTATAAACCTCTTTTTTGTACAAAAACTGTAGAAATAACTGTGAACTGTTTATATTATACACATATTATATCACTTCCCTAAGGGACTTAGGGACTTACACTTTCCATTAGCCCCTCGTAATTTAGCTGCATTTGTCAGCTAGGTTATAACAGAGAAAACTTTTAGACGAGACATCTTTATAAAGGATGCCCTGTAAGGGCTCTTTACCTCTTTCAATGTAACTCAATACTTGTGTAATATAATGTTGTGCACTGAATAACTAGTAATATCGGTCTAAAATAAGGACCCCAAAGTCATTAATGAACTCCAAATAGTTGAAAACCTCTTCTGTCGTCGAGCTACGAACGCACCCTAGTACGTCCGTAACGCCGACCTCCATCGGGACTTAGAACTCCCTACAATTCAACAATTTCTTAAAACACTCTCTGAGAACTTCTTCAAACCCGCAGAGTCTCACTCCAATCAATTCATTCATGAGGCAGCTACTTATGTAGCCCCACTCCCCTCTCGCTATCGAGTCCGTAGGTCGAGAACTCTCTCTCGGATCCGCCAAATAAACTTTCAACCAACCTGAACTGCCTCCTGGCAGCTCAGGCCGACTCGTCTTAAATTTGCCTCAGTAGGCTCCCCTCAGCGACTCGTAGCCGCCTGCGCCCTCTTTTCCCAAAAGAGGATCGTTTCCGATTCGGCAGAAAGGCCTAATAATCCAATGCCAGTCCCATGGGTGTTGTTTAGTGGGTACACTTAGGGTGTTAGGTAGTTAGTCACAGTGAGTCCCAAATAACCACGACAGCCAGCTTTCGTGGTGTGCATAAAGCATTCACCACCTCCTCGCGTTAACGGGGTAGCCCTTTTCATTTGCTTCAAAAAAGCGCAAATAAAACCACGAAATATACCCTTAGTTTTGGACGGTAATGAAAATTTTATGTTTTTAACTCATAGAAAAAGATAATTAATATTTATGCAAATTTAATTTTTTATTTGTTTAATTTTTATTTTTTTTTAATTATTTTTACCATTATTTTAACTTATTATTAACTTATTATTTAACTTATTTATTATATTTATTATTTTAACCATTTTTAAGTAGACAATTTGTATTTGATCGTACTTTGTTCGTTTTTGGCATGTCTTTCACAGATTGAAATTTTAGTTTAAAATACGCTCTTAATTACATATCGTAATTTAATACAGTTAAAAGAAAAAGAACCCTGATAACCAATTCTAAAAATAACTTACAAACGCTACAAATATTACTGTCATAATCTTTTTAGGAAGCTTAAAAGTAATTATGAAAAGAGAAATTTGGATAATGCAAAAAATAACCAAAAAATCCTGTGGAAAAATTATTAATAAATTTGCTATATAAATAAAGATAAAACGGAAGACACACATAAACTTAAAACTATAACCACTTTTCCTGTAGAATCTGCTTATATTATTAAGGATCATTTTTCTAGTCTAGGAAAAAACTTGGCTAAAACTCCTATAGTAAATAATTACATAAATAAAATAGCAACCCTAATGAATTCTTTTGTTACCTTAAATACCGATGCGTTAGAAATAAATTCAATCATAAGCAACCTCTCCAAAGATTCTGCCTCAGGGTAGAATAACATTTCTACATCATTAATTAAAATAACCAGACACACCCTTACATCTGTGTTTTGCCATATTTACAATATTTG
Organism: Parnassius glacialis; assembly: GCA_033319125.1. Lineage (NCBI taxonomy): Eukaryota > Metazoa > Arthropoda > Insecta > Lepidoptera > Papilionidae > Parnassius > Parnassius glacialis. The sequence continues at coordinate 38,613,591 of JAVANC010000028.1, read as the reverse complement.
CTTTAAAAGTGGCCGATTTCCAATTACATTTAGAAGTGCTTAGTAATTACCAGACAAAAAAGTGGAAGTAAAGATGATGTCGTCTACTACAGGTCAATTTCTGTACTAACAGTACTAAAAAAATACTGGAGAAGCTCTTTGGTAACCTGCTCTCTAAAAATAAATTTGGTTTTAGAAATGGAATTTCTACTCAGGACGCTGTGTTAGCTTTCACAAATGTCTGGGAGTTTTTTTGGATTTAGCCAAGGCGTTCGACAACGTTTCCATTCCTATACTGTTAGATAAACTATATAAATATGGTATAAGAGTTTTGCTTCATGTCTTTCTATCAGATTACCTTACTGAACGTTAGCAACAGCTCAAACTCGGGGAATATCTTAGCCGTTCGTCAAATATTTTTTATGGTGTCCCTCAAGGTAACGTCCTCGGGATTTTTGAAACAATTGTAAAATATATACCAATATAGATGACACCGCTTTTATTTTTAACGCAAAATCATTGAAAAATGTAAGAGCTGATTGACTGACTCAGTAATTCACCACATATCTAACTATCTAAGATAAAACCTACTGACCCTATTCATACATTTTTCTATATGGAAGAATAGACAAGCTAGTTCTAATTTTAACCTTACAGTTCATATCTGTATTTAAATAGACATAGTAGTTGCTCATGTGATAAAATCATCAGAACTAGTACTATCAAACACATAACAATACAGTACAATCGCGATGAAACTATTGATAAGCACCTTACTTGCAATTCTACACAGCTGCGCACCCATGCCAACGAGGGTTAGGGCGTCCCCCCAAGGCGACGCATACCAGCTCGTCCCCGTTGGTGTGGAATGCAGCGCGCAAAGCGGCGCTGGGGACCGCCACCCGTCACGCACAGCCCGACACGGCGGAAGGTGGAGGACAGAGTGCAGTGTTGGCACGTGGAATGTTAGAGAAGGCATGAGAGATAACGTCAGTGAAGTTCTAACAGTGCGTAAGTCATTTTTGGCGGTTTTATCATTTTGGCGCCATTCGATGAAGAAAGATAATGCGCTTTCTTTCGACCAATCAGAAAAGAAATAGCTAACCAATCACGCCGCAATTTTCGATAAAACTGACACCACGTAAGTAAACCTACGTAACTAGCTAATAATGATTTTACATAATTACTTTGCTCTCCTGTAAAGTAGACATTTTTGACTTTCGCACTGTTAGAACTTCACTGACGATAAGACAAATGAGTTGATCGAAATAATGAAATAAAGAGAATTAGATGTCGTGTGTATGTCAGAAGGGCAGTGGTACTGAAGAGCTCCCTAACGGGACGTTAGCTCTATGGTCCGGAGTCCCGGAGAGCGAGAGCGCCTGCCAGGGAGTGGGGGTGCTGCTGTCGTCTCGGTTGATCGATGTTATGACTGAATATAAGGTTGTGAACTCAAGACTTCTCTGGGTTTGTTTTAAATTGGGACTGACGAAGTTATTTCCTTTTGGCTGTTTATGCGCCGGTAGCTTCGTCGTCCAGGGCTGAACTGGAGGAGTTTTGGGAGAATGTAAAAGAAGTTCTATATTTGGTTAGGGGAAACGAAAGAATTGTAGTATGTGGGGATTGAATGGATGGGTTGGTACCGCTCGACCAGGGTACGAGTCGGTGCTTGGAAAGTTTGGCGATAAAAGGGTTAATGATGCTGGCAAGCTTATACTGACTGTATGCAAGGAAACGGGTCTTCTTGTGACAAACACTATGTTTAATCACAAGAAAATCCATATGTATACTAGAGAAAGAAAGAATGAGAGAAGTATGATCGATTTGTTCCTGGTAGATGATCAACTGCGAAAACAGGTGATGGATACGCGAGTGTTTAGGGGTGCTGACCTGGGAACGGATTACTATCTAGTGATTACTAGATTTAGGGGTCTGTTCGCGGGCTGGCGCTACTGGACGGCAGTAACAGAACCACAGTCGTTCAGTCGCATCCCAAGCTGGAAGCTTCAGGAAGCGGATACTAGTGACAAATATCATGCGAGGGTAGCCGAAAAGCTTGACACCATCGATGGCAGAAATGAATGTGTGGAAAAAACATGGCAGAACCTTAGGGATGGAATGGTAAGTGCAGCGGAAGAAGTGTGTGGAACAATAAAAAGAGGCAGTAGTAAAAGAAGAGATGCATGGTAGAATGATGAAGTGAAAGAAGCTGTAGAGAAGAAGAAGAACGCCGTGACTGGTACGCCAGACCCGGACCTCGATGACACTGAGGTCATCAGTATGAAAGAGACAGAACGTGCGATTCGAAGTTTGAAATTTGGTAAAGCTGCGGGACTAGACAGAGTTACTGCTGAAATGGTCAAGTATGGTGGGCCTCGAGTCTGGGACAGCTTTTATCTGCTGTGCAATTTATGCTGGCGGACGGGGGATGTCCCGGATGATTGGCGATCCGCAGTCATTGTGCCTTTATATAAAGGTAAAAGTTCACATTTTGACTGCGGGTGCTATCGGGCGATCAGCTTGACCAGTTTAGCAAGTAAAGTTTACTCGAAGGTTTTGACACGTAGGATGCAAGAGAAATCGGAAAGATTTCTATGGGAGGCACAATGCGGATTTAGACCTGGAAGAGGATGCACGGATCAAATGTTTTCTCTCCGCATGATCACGTAAAAGCTTCTGGCTCCTAACCAGAGGATTTTCTGTGCTTTTGTGGATCTTGAGAAAGCATTTGATAAGGTTGTCAGGAAGAAAATGTGGGAAATGCTGCCGGGGTATGGTGTGGATGGTCGATTGCTAAGGGCTGTGCAGTTACTTTACTGTGACTGTAAAGCCTGTGTGCGGGTAGGGCATGACCTGTTACCCATGTTTGGCATCCAAAAGGGCGTAAAACAGGGTTGTGTCATGTGTGTGTGTGTTTGGGTGTGAAATTGGGTGACATTAAAGTAAATTGTCTGCTGTATGCTGATGATGCAGTGCTTATTGCACCATCAGAGGCAGAACTGCAGGCATTAGTCACGTGTATGAAAGAGGAATGTAAAATTAAAGGTCTCCGTCTGAATGCTAATAAAACTAAGGTTCTGGTATTTGAAAGGGACGAAGAGAGAACGAAGTGTGAAATATGGGTAAATCAGAAATGTCTCGAACTGGAAATGAAATTGTATACTTGGGGAGTGCTTTTAGCCGGGATGGAAGATGTGATTTATAGTATGTGCCATATCGATTGAGAAAAACGGACAATGACCTCAGATATGAGCCGAGTGTCAAAAGGCGTAACTTACAAAATCTCAATTTAGATGTGATAACAATATTTAAATATTGATATTATTCCCACTTCTAGGTCAGCACATATGTTTTGTTTTTTTGTTTCTTAAATAATATTGTCTGTGGTTCCTATAAACATAGTAAAATCTTACGGTACATCGCGAAAAATGTGTTATATTTTATATTTCAATTTATGGTAAGTAACGCAGCAATTCATTTAATAACAGTTTCATATTAAAAAAATATTTGAAGCAATATAATCACCATATTGAGCTTTTGCAAATTCATCCCTTTAAAATAAACAAAACGCGCGTTACGTCAGTTCGTTCTAAAAGAAACGTGACAATGGCAGCCAGAGATGCGTCACCTTTTTTGGGCCGGTCCGCCATTTTGTTTTCATTCGTGTTCGGATAGCGCTTGCGTGTGTACGTCTCGGGTAATTCATAGCATTCATTGCATTGTTTTAGTTGAGTTTTTACTGTTAAATTTGTTATATCGTTAAGTTTTTGTTTTTTGAATCTGTTATATTAGTTTTACTGTGACGGTCGTTACTAAATCGACATGAGTTCAGGAGAATTTGGTGAAGGACCCGGTCCTTCAACATCAAGTGGAAAGAGACGTCGCCGACCCATAATAAACGTAGCAGGTACGTACAAATAGGTACAAATGCGACGACGTAGCCTTTCTATTTCTTAAAGCGCTCTTTTTATGTGACCATGTGGTATTTATTTTCTAAAACAATATGTATTTATGTGATGTAGTACTATGGTAGTATATTTTTGTCATTTATTTACAGGCCCATCTTCTGGAGCACCTTTAACGTCACCAGTAAAAAAGAGAAAACCTACCACTTTGTCGGTCGGGGAACAAGAGATTATCATTAATGTATACAAATATGTCAAAAACACCTGGCCCGAAGACGTGTATCCTTCAAACGTTAATATGGTAGAAAAGGTTTCGGAGATCTCAGGAGTCAGCAAGAGCACTATATATCGCGTATTAAGCGTGTATAGAGATTCCCATAAAATACCAGAAAAGGGAATAATTAATAAAAGAAAAAAGTCTGTAATTGACAAGTTGGACGATTTTGATAAATCGGCTATAAGAGCGAAAGTGCATCAGTTCTTTCTTGCAGGAGAATTACCGACTTTAGACAAAATTTTGCTCAGTATAAATCAAGATGACCAGTTGCCAAACTTGAGCAAAACTTCCCTGCGACGTGTGTTGCGCCATTTAAAATTCAAATATATAAAGAGAAACAGAAAAAGTGGTCTAATAGATCGCCCAGAGATAGTTCTGTGGCGTACCAGATATTTGAGAGAAATACAAATATTAAGAAACGAGGGACGTAACATTTTTTACCTTGACGAAACATGGATTAACGCAGGTCATACTATGGGAAAGGTATGGGAAGACACCACAATTGAATCTTCTCGTCAATCACGGTTAGAAGGCTACTCTACTGGCGCGAAAGCCCCTTCGGGTAAAGGAAAGCGATTAATAGTTGTACACGTTGGCAATGAAAATGGCTTTTTGGAGGGATGTGATTGGGTATTTGAATCATCATCTACTGGTGACTACCATGAGAGTATGGACGCTCTCCATTTCGAGGACTGGTTTAGAAAAGTAATAGAAAAACTGCAAAGCGGCGATGTCATAGTTATGGATAACGCTAGTTACCACTCCAGACGTTTAGAAAACACCCCAACAATGTCTTGGCGGAAACAAAATATGCAGGAATGGCTAGAATCTAAACAGATCGCATACGTGCCCTCGGACACAAAGACCCACTTAATGGAAAAAATAAAGGCAGTTAAAGATAACTATCGAAGTTACGTCACCGACGAGATGGCAAAAGAAAAAAGCATCACAGTGGTAAGGTTACCTCCTTATCACTGTGAGCTTAACCCCATTGAACTTGTGTGGGCAGATGTGAAAGGGTACGTTGCACGAAAAAATACAACTTTCAAGTTAAAAGATGTTAAAAATTTACTTAAAGATGGTTTAACTCAAATCACGCCAGATAAATGGAAAAACTGTGTTCAGCATGTCCTTAAGGTTGAACAAAAAATGCGTGGCATGGATGATAGAATTGACCAAACTGCAGATCGCTTTATAATTAATGTTACAGATAGTTCATCAAGTGAAGATACGAGTGATGATTGCACCGAATAAAAATAAAGTTCTTATATAATATTAAAAATAAAGTTTTATCTTTTGCATAAGTACGTACTTATTCGGTGTCGTTATCACTCGAATCTTTATATGTGTTATAAATTAATGTTTTTTGTTGTTAAATGAATAAAGTACTTTATAACAATAGATGATTTTTCTTCTACAGCGATCTTTCACATAACTTTTTAATAATAGTTAATAAATATATATTATATCAATCATTATAAAAAAATCATTATAAATAAAGAAAGTACTACATATAAAATGTGCCTATATATTGAAGGTTTGTAACCCCTGGTTAAACGACCGAAAGGTCATTGTCCGTTTTTCTCAATCGATTTGGCACATACTATAGATGTGGACAGGTGTGTCGCTGCCGGGAACAAAATCAATTGTACTCTGACTGCGTTAGTCAAAATGCAAGGCGTAGTGAAGAGTGCACGCCTTGCAATACATAACGCAGTGTTGGTACCGACTTTGTTATATGGCAGCGAAACCTGGGTATGCCAGAAGAAGCATAAAAGCAAGTTGAATGCAGTGGAGATGCGATCTTTTCGTAAAATGTGTGGCGTTACCATGGCCTACCGAAAGCGAAACGAAGAGATTCGCAATATGGCAGGTTTGAAAGATGACCTTATCACAAAAATTGATAAGGGCATGCTTCGATGGTTTGGGCACGTTGAGCAAATGAGTGAAGACCGAATGGTGAAGAAAATATATAGCGCGAAAGTTAATATTAAAAGGTGTCGAGGTAGACCGAGACTGACTTTCGAAGACCATGTGAGCAAATTGCTCGAAGAGGGGAGGGTCAAGAGTACTCGGATACCTAGACGTGCATGTATGAAGAAGTTAATGATTCTGAAAGAAGCGAAAGAGGTATGCAAGGATCGTGACACTTGGCGATATGTTCTCTCTGGCTACCCTGTCAGGGATTATGCGTGAAAATAAGTAAGTACCTTACCTGAAGTCAACACATTGAACTCATTGCTGACAGGATAAGGAAAGTAACACGAGTGTTCAAAAACTTAGGTATGGTGCGAGTGAAACAACTCTCATTATCTTATCACTCTAGCGCAATCGATCCTGAGTAAATGTATACCTACAGCAAAAACACATCTAACAGCACTAAAAAGAGCTCAATTATTTCTAATTAAGGTTCTTTAATGTTTCAATTTTCAACTTATGAACTACAATAAATCTTATAAATTCATTATCATTAACTTGAGCGGCTTCAAAATTATTGCATAAGGTTTATATTTGGGTTACGAAAGTATGACCACATATCCGAATTCCGCCATAAGCTCAAGTGGTTACCGATTCACCTTCGCAGGAATACTCACATTTTTCATCTTCTTTACTGCATTCTGTTTAATCCGACCACTCCTTTTATTTGAAAGATCGATTTATACATTAAAGTAGTTTACACTCTCTACCTCTACGATCTCAAAATAATTTCCTTCTAAGTTAACAGTGGTAGAGCCACGCGGCAGCTTTTGCTGTAGCACGGATGGGCCGGCTCGAACCGGGGTGGTACCACGACCTCACAGAAAACCAGCGTGAAGTAGAGATTTACCTCTGCGTTTCGCTTGGTGAGTGCAGGTGGCCGGAGGCCCTTATTACTGGAAATGAGGCATTCCATCTTAGTCCTCACGGGTGACAACGCATCTACATTTTGATTTGTAATAGAGGATAAATGTAGATGTCTATGGGCCGCAGCAACCACTTACCATCAGGTGGGCTGTGTGCTGGTTTGTCACCCTTATCCTATAAAAAAAAAAAAAAAAAGTACTCCTAGACATTCCTCTTCCTTCTATTCTAATTATTTTACGGTTACCGCTATACGACTATGGAATTCTCTCCCCTTACATATTAAAGAATCTAAATCTCTTCCTATATTTAAAAATAAATTAAAACTTTATTACCTTTCCCCTTAAGTTACTACCTGTCGTCATTCACTTTTTCTTTATTCTTTCTTTATCTTTCTAGATTATATTCTGTACACCCCTTCCGCTATCTTTTAAAATAGTATCCTCTGCCCTAAGGTTGCCTGGAAGAGATCGCTGTTTTAGTGATAAGGACGCCTGTTGTACCAATGTCCCTTTAAATATATAAATACTGTAATATGTTCCTTGGTGTACAATAAAGTATATTTTACTTTACTTTACTTGTCGTATAGAGACAATTAAGGACAAAAAGAATCTAACCTAAGAACAGCAAAACAACAAAAATACAACAAAACAAATAATATATTTAAGATTCAAAAATATTTACAATTTTATATAACAAAAATGGAGTATGAATATGAGGATGGATGATGCGATTTACAGATTATTTTAAAAAAGGTAATAAAAAAAAGAGATTAGTGCCGAAGCTGAGTCGGAAGATCCAAGGTGTGCTCTCAGCGCCTGGAACGAGCACGCACGGCGTAGGTGAGAAGGCGTGGGCGTCTCTAGGCGGCGACCTCCGGAGAATGTGGTAATTGCGGGATCCGGCGATTTCAGGCCAGACAGGGGCTTGCAGGATCCTCGGCGGCTTCAGACATCACAGAAGCCTGCAGGATCCGGTGACTGCAGGCGGGACAGAGGTTTGCAGGTTCCGGTGACTTCAGGCGGAACCGAGGTTTGCAGGTTCCGGCGACTCCAGGTAGAACAGAGACTTGTAGGAATCCGGCGACTTCAGGCAGAGCAACGGTTTGTAGAGTCCAGCGACTTCAGATAGAGCAGAGGTTCGTAGAGTCCAGTGGCTTCAGGTAGGACAGAGGCTTGCAGGATCCCGGGGCAGAGCGGCCCCGGGATAAGGCCTTTAGAAGATGCTTCCAATTCGAGAACTGAAGCAAGACTGTTTTTCTTCACCGATTGTTCGGCTTTTATATCTTTCTAGAGAGAACGGAAAAATTATTTAAATTAAACGCAAATTTTTTGTAAATGGTCAAGAGGAAAGAGTATTTATGTGGAATTATCGAAATAGAAACAACAGACCGGTAGCAAATTTGAATATAATTTCCATGGAGACCAAATAAACAACAATAACAAAACATGTCAAATTTTAGTTTTAGGCTTGTAATAAGAAAACGGCAAGATTTAAGTGGAAAAGGAGATATTATTGATATAGGAAAAAAAGGTAGCGCAACTACCCACACAAAGCCCGAAATTGTAGAGTTAAGGAAAACTAACTAAAAGATCGAAAAAAGGTAGACTTCATTGACACCAATTTAAAAGTGCTGATAATGTGAAAATACGAAGTAGAAATGATTTGTGATTGTGTTCTTATGGTTTAAAATCGTTACAGGATCCTATGGAAATAAAGGTGATGTAAAATATCCAGTTTTGAAGTGAATGCAGAAAATCGAAACGGAATGGAAAAATGGATTTAAATTAATGTAAAATGATAAGTAAGTAGCATAACACTACATACTTTACCGCGCTTCAGTTTTATGTATTGAATTGCATCCTAAAAACACATCCACATTTACTTTTTATACGTCATCATACACGAACACGTATAATCAAAATTTGTCATACACCATACATCACGGTTTTTATTCTTTATATCATTATCATCATAAGAAGTCTTCACAAGTCCACTGCTGAATAAATTTTCTCCGAGGGAATGCCAGAAAACACAGTCCTGACAATGTTATTTTTCAAATTCACACTACACGTTACGTAGAAACTGGTAGTTTTTCTATTAGAATACTTGCACATAGTCCGCCTGATACCACCACTTTACCACGTATAATATTATAAACTTATAAACGTATAAGTATAAATGCGTGTTGCCAGTGATGACTTATGGAACTGAGAGGTGGTCATTCAATGATTACCCTATGAGGAAGCTCAAGGGCGCTTAGCAAGCTATAAGTAGGCTATTATTAAGTAGCTATTCTTGAAGTTTTTCTGTGTATCTTAAAAATGGAGATATCCGCAGTAGAACCAGAGTAACCGACATAGTTCAACGGATTATTAAGCTGAAGTGGCAATGGGGCGTACCATGTAGTCCGAACCGACAACCGATGGGGAAAAAACGTTCACGAATGGCATTCTCATACCGCTAGCCGAAGTGTAGGACAGCCCTCTACTGGAGTGACAACCTGGTAAGACACACTGGAATTCGATGGATGCAGGTGGCTCAGGACCGTGCTTTGTGGCATTCCTTGAGGGCGGCATATGTTTAGCAGTGAAATTGTGAAGGGTTGTAATGCTGATGGTGATACACGTATAAGTTAGAATATTATTATGATTAATAATAATATCTATTTTGATTATAATTACTCACATACTATTAATTTATCATTATTAATAAACAATATTATTTCGACTGTAAAGAAACAAACACCTGAAACTCATCTCTCGAATATTTCAAAAAAATATGTTAGCATGTAACTCAGAGGTGTATAATTAAATCATGTCAAAACGGAATATAAGAAATCTGAAAACAGTAAAATATTGACAAGCACATAAAATATTTACGCTGTAATTGCCAATTTTATCGAATAAATGGCTGTCTTTGCCCATAGATTATAGCAAGCAATTGAGTCCACATAAAATTTAATCGCTTTCATATCACATAACATACCGATGCCTTATTTAGATGAGCAATTATTTTTAATTAAAACCTACATGTTTACGCCGTCGTGTTAGAGTGGTTTACATAACGCATGCTGCGGTCTGAATGCAAAGACTCCTTTTTATATGTGGTCACGAGATGTCGAAAACACGTATATCTTGCACAAGTTTCATCGTCAACATTGCGTTCAAATCGGTATTAAACGGGGCGTAGTAATTTGTTCTATATTAACAATATTAATAGGACGCGGTAAACGCGTGAACAGAAGAGACATTATCTTTAACAACTGTAATTGCTTAGTCATTCGATTTTATGCTGATTATATTTTAAATTTGTTGCAGTACTTTGTATTTGATTTCAATTTGGCCTAATTGGGCATGACGAGTTGTTGTCCAGTGAAGTCGTTAGGGATCTATGGACTATGATTTTAGTTATATATTTCTACAAACATTCCGTTTAAGTGCATTTATCAGTATAATCTTGATCGAAGGACCAAATTGTTACCGGTAGCTGAGTCAGTTTTTAAATTAAAGTAGCAAGTTGACTCTGTACGAAATGAATGTATCACAAAATTATTCAAATCCATAAAAGTGTTTCGGAGCGAATTCTCAACAATGAAATACATTTTCCCGTCACTATACGATGTATCTTAAGTCAATAACATTTCAAATACATCGTTTAGTGACGGTGTTAGAATATCCACTACTCTATATCATTCCGTGGGTAAGAGGCAACAGAGGGAAACAAATGAGGAGCGGCATCTTCCTAATAATGACAAAAAAGTAAAAAACTGCGGTTGCCAACGGGGGTTGCCAAAAAGGTTTGCCAAGCGTGGCAACTAAGGCAAAAATCAACCTTATAAGGCAATCTATGGGGAAGGTCTATGGTCAGCAGTGGACTTTCATAGTCTGTAACAGTAAAAGAGTGACAGTAATATACGCTTGTTAATATCCTTTGCCTTTTTTTTTGAATGATGTCAATAAAGGCATTGTAATGCAGTGCTAGTTAAGACGATTACAACTTTAGTTACCGCTTCAGTATAATTCCGTCAAAGACCATCTTGATCCGTTGTTCTCAGTCACTCTTGTTAGATCAAAGTTATAAAAGGACTCTCACATGAGTTGAAAACTATGATAATCAGGTTAGCCAGTAGCCCCTTCAACTTTGAAGAGGTCGAAAAGCAGACGCTTTGCGTGAACCTAGTTCCTTAGTCAAGAATAGCTAGAAACAAAATATATCAGAAATCACACAAAATAATTCGCAGGAGCTGGAAGGAATAATATATTAAGCAAACATGTAAACATGTTACTGCTTTTACTTGATAATTTGATGCCAAAATAAATAATAACTGTCACATGGTGTATTAACAATGCTTAGCGAGCATTTCTTGTATAATATATTTATATTTTGTTTAATGAACTATGACTTGTAATTTATAATATTACATTTAATTGGTTTCTCGGAAACGGCTCTAACGTTTTGGATGAAACTTTCTATTTAAATAATGGTTTTACTTTCCAAGTTTATCTAGATAGGTATGACACCTAGCTATCTAGATAAACCCAGAGAAAAATATATTATTTTAATGCCGTTCAAATTTAGGTCACCCACTCAATATTAAAATTTATATTCGAAGTATACGGTCGACTCTGCGAGCTAAACGGTTGGCCGTGTGGTGGCGGTATTAGATTATCTACTACCCCTTATTATCATGTGGGTTTCGTATCAGGCAACAAAGGAAAAGAAACAAAGAGATGGGTAGCAGCGTCCTCTTCATAGCTACCAGAAAAAAAACTACGGTTTCTAACCTGCTTGCCATGCGTGACAATTAGGGCAAATGTTCCTATTATGAGACAATCTATTGGGAGGCTAATGTTCAGCAGTGAACTTTGTTAAATGAAATGTATCCATTAACTGAAATAAACGAGCTCACACTTTTACGTGGTAGAGCCATGCTGCGACTATATTAATAGTATAGTTGTAGCACGAATGGGTAGGCTCGACCGGGGAAGGACCACGCTCTCACAGAATACCAGCGTAAAATAGCAGCTTTACAGCAGAGACCCATTTTACTGGAAAAGATGCATTCCATCTTAGTCCTCACGGCTGACAACGCATCTGAATTTTAATTCGCAAACGAAGATGGATGCAGATGTCTATGGGCCACAGCAACCACTTACCATCAGGTGGACTGCGTGCTCGTTTGTCACCCTTATTCTATAAAAAATGTACATGTATATTGAATTGAAATATCTTACCTGAAATTATTATAATAGTTTTTTACTCTTCAATTCTAATCATAGCAGGAAGCTCCAAAACTGCAATCCTCCCAGATTGCAAGTTTGCAACAGAAATGGGTAAAACCTTGTAGTTACTAACACTGACGGATTTCTAGAAAGAACAGGAGCTTTGCCACCTAATAGAGTACAGCCCGAAATACAGGCTATATTATATACTGTTGGGAACCGAAATTTTGAAACAGATGGGTAAAATAAATTATTTCTTATACAAGTTTTCTTATGTTTCAGGTAAGTCTCGATCGGTCGATGACACTGCAAAGGAGGACCCATGTCTTACTGGTAGGCCTCAAATACTAATTTATCTAGATTGAGCATTAAGGAATTTTAGACAACTATTATTACCAGTATAGATATGAGTGCAAACATTACTGTTACATGACATAAATAAGTGTGTGGTACCTACCTAGAAGGATACCTAGACAGCAAAAGTCATACCCTTGAATTGGAATTATTTCCGTTTTTATTTTAAGAAATAAGTAATTCTTTGATTTCATCGCATCGTCGAGTGCATATAGATTAAGGCGAGTTAGTGTTTGTCTCTATATTTACGCATGTACGAGTATTTGTGCTACGTTGATACGTAGTAGAGTCATGCCATAATTTTGTTGGTGATCTCAATAACTGCCGAACATATGACTCTCTCTTAATATAGAAGAAAAATGTGCATTTTTAAGTTTACTAAAGAAACACAACATACTACAACTTTTTATTTTTTTATTAATTTACCCTTATTTTGTTAGTGCCTACTTTAATGTATGGTAGTGAAAGTTGGGTGTGGCAGAAGAAGCACGATAGTAGAATAAATGCTGTAGAAATGCGGTCATTAAGGAGTATGTTAGGGATGAATCTGAAGGACAGAGTGAGAAATTGTTTAATAAGAGAAGAGTTTGGTTTGCAAGATGATGTTGTGACCAGGATTAAGAAAGGAATGCTTCGGTGGTTTGGTCATGTAGAAAGAATGAATGAGGAAAGAGTGACAAAGCAAATTTATGTTGCAGAGGTGAACGGCAGAGTCGGGAAGGGTCGCCCTAGGCGAAAGTTTATCGACCAAATTGGCGATATATTGAAAATGGGCCAAATCAAGAGTACCTTTAACCGACGAGCGTGTATGCGTAGGTATATGGATGTGGAGAAAGCGAGAGAGGTCTGTCAGGATCGTGCCAAATGGAAGTCCATAGTCTCTGCCTACCCCTCTGGGTGACAGGCGTGAGTGTTTATGTATGTATGTTGTGTAATTTACCCTTAACGTCCAGCCTTCCTCACTTTAGAGAGTAACCTTAGTTTAGACAGTAACTAAAAAAAGTTAATAGATTATTTTTATCTAAAACTTTGTGCTTCGTGTTTGATTTTTAAATCATAAAAATGTTTTAAAAATGTCCTGCAAGTTGTGAGGTTAGAATTTTTTATTGACACATATGTAGGATTTGCAAATCTCAAACTTAGTTAAATCAAAAATTCAGCCGGTTTGTTCACAACTCCTATATAGCTTGTCCTTACATCTACTGTCTACTAAAATACTGTCCAACTGCATCCATCGTCTGCCTGCGTTTTTATTAGGTGGTCACTTTAGGATTTTGGGTTCGTATAATACTGCATTTGCCATTTGCCACTACAAGCCTTTAACTACACGGTTGTTCATTAGTACAGCCATATGACTTACCCATTGCTACTACAATCTAAAAATGTTTTGGGCTACATCGTATACAAAACATAAAATAAATTGTTGAAAATTTTATAAGGCATTAAAAAGAATTTTGTACAGTTGCGACGTGTTATTTATCAACTTTTCAGCGCTCTTATTCAAAACGCGCCCTCACTCTTTTTACTTTCATTGCCATTCAAAACACATTTTACACCCTCGTTCTTATTTCCGTAGTAAAAGCAGTGCCCCCTTGCCACCCACTGGGACCGGCTCATCTTACAAGTTACGAGCTAATTACAAGCTTGCTTTCCAGCGAGTTTTAATAACTAATGGTAGGCATAACAACACCCTATAAGATGTTATAAGTTAATAGAGTCACGCGATATCCGGGCAAATTTTTAACAGAATAATTTCTCTCATAACGTTAAAAAGCCTCTAACTAGAGGTCATTACTACGTCACTTCAAATTATCACCCCACTTAAAATCTATTACAGACGCAAGTCATTTTAAAACTGGTGATTTTATTTAATGGAAATTGAGTGGCAAGCGAGATCTAATTTTTCGAAATGGTAGTAGATTTGACGTCCATAATTATTTGAATTAAGGAATAATTTTTATGATACGATGCTACTTGTGCCCTTTTGTTTCAAGTATTAATAAGACCAGTTTAAAAAATAATATGCTATTTAAATAAGTATGTACATACTTATTAAGTGGCGAAGCATGCGAAGACACTTATTGATTTCACGATGTCTGTCCGTCTGTCCGTCTGTCCGTCTGTCCCACGATTATCTCGAGAACGATTTTGAATTTTCAAATTCTGTTTTCAGCAATCGATTACTGATCACCCAGGCATCTGAAGCTCCTATTTTGAAACTGATTGCTCAACGGCAACCGTTATAAACCGCTACAAAGCTGATTGCTTCGCCACTTTGCTATGCTGTTAGCTTGCTAGGTTTATTCTATTTAAATAAATACTAACTGAATATCTTTATGATTTTAACTAAAATTTACTTACTGCTCGCGGATAAGATTAATTGCTGCGTGACTACAAACGTGTAAAAATCTTAGGTTTCTTGTAATACGTTAAGTTAAAGTTAAAGTTTCAGCTTATATATACGTCTTAAAGCTTGGCACTGGTCTTCTCTCATTTCTGAGAGGGTTTTAGGACAAAGAATTGGCCGCCGTACTGCCCCAATGCGTGTAGGCGAACTCACATATTATATTGGAAATATATACTTAGCCCATATATGTTAATTGTATATTCTTATGTTTGTACGTGAGTACTTTGGCTTAAATATCGGTAAGTAATAATCACTATCACTACAGACCTTCACAAGTCTACTGCTAGACATGTGCCTACATTAGTTTACTACAAGATACGATCCTGAGGTAGGTGTCTCCATTGGCTCATCGTGGTTCATCAGGTCGTAACTCAATCTAGTGAGGAGACGCCAACACTGCGCTTGTTAGTACTAGCCTGGCTGTCAAGCAACTTTCTTCCATTTCGCTTGTCGGTTCTTCGAGCTATATGGCTGGCCCATTGCTACTTTAACTTAGTGATCCGCTGGGCTATGTTGCTAACTCTTGAATAGTTAAGAAATAATCGAATATTGTATAAGTAAATAAAATATTTATATTTCACAAGCTGGTACCCGGCGTGTTGCTGCCACTGAAAAAATAATTGTGGAAATGTCGTTTAAATTTTGGATAAGTTACATTGTTTTATTAGGAATGATAATACACTCATTGAAATTGAATGACATATAACATTCAAACAAATTGTTCAATACGCGCGCCACTGACTGTAAGATAATGAGGGCTAATAATCTTCCACTCACCAGATGTCGCTAGTTGTGACTGAGGTAAAGTTTTTTGTTACACAGTGTCAGTTAATTGAGAAATTAGTTTTAAATAAATAGTTTATAATTATTTTTAGAATATTATATTACTACACAATACAATGCGTCAGTGGTTTGATTTTTATTTTTTGCACTTTATAACTCTTTTTAAAAAAATCGGCTTTTAGTTATATCTTATAGTTTGTTTTATTAATTTTTAATGTAATTAATATAAAATATAACTAATAATACAGAAAGAAACTTTAAATATTACATTTTCCTAAGAAATTATCATCCCCACTATGAAATCTGTCAAATATTCTACCTCACTGTAAAGTGGCGCCGCCCTGGTGGCAGAAAAAGTCGTGGATGCCCTCATTGTACTATGCCTATAACCAAAGAAAATATAATCACTACGTTTACCTATAACCTTCGCGCAAGTGCAAGCAATAAGTTGGTAAAGTTTTACCGCAATCTGATGAACGGTATGGCAGCGCATAAAATACGAACAAACAAAAATTAATTTTTATATATCAGATGGTGTAATATTTAATCGACATTTGCCGCTTACTACGAGCGTAAAAGATTGCTGCATTTGCGCCTTTACCCGTAAAGTATTTTAGTCGCTAATTATTTTAGCCTACCTAAGCTCAAGTACTTAAATGCTACTCAGTTTTAAGATGCCGTTAAGTCTAGTGCTGTCTCTATAACTTGAAGTTAAAGTGACTGTGACACCATTCGACTATTTGGGCATTACTCTGTGTTGCCATTCCATTTAGAAAGCCTAAAATGTTTAGCTGTGGACTTGTGAAGGGCTGTAATTATTATAATGATACTTAAAACTGGAACGACAGGGGCACAGAATCATATCCAAGCAGCAGATATAGATGAGAAGGTGTTTCAAAACTAGTTAGAAAAATAACGAAATTAATATTATCGTAACAGTGATTGATTGCGAAAAAAATAAGTCACGCAAATATAATTAGTTTACACGAAATAAGAACACCTGTTTATTTCTCTTATTCATATAATATTGACAATTATTGCTATTTAGTGTGTTAACTACAAGTGTGTCGTTCGGTAGAAAATAAACATGTGGCCTCACATGGCCTCCTTTCATTTCTGAGAGGGTTTTAGATCAAGGAAATGTCCGCCACGATGTCCCAATGCGCGTTGGCGAACGTCACATGTCTTCGATTTTTCTTTTCCTTATTTCTCAGACATGCAGGTTTCTTCACGATGTTTCCCTTCACCGCCGAGTACGTGGTAAATCAGCACTTAAAATTGCAATTAACAATTTTATTGGTGCCGGCGAGGATCGAACCCGGGTGGCTCGCGTACAGTGAAATTTACAGCGAGCGCCAGCCATCTGAGCTACCAAGGCTCGGCACGGTAGATCAGTGACCATACATAAAAGGAGGAAGAGAGGGGGGTTAGAGAGACAAATATTGTTCCTTAACTTGTTCCTTGAACAAATGTAGATTGAGCACATTTAATCCACCGGGGTAAGGAATTCCAAATTCTTACTGTAAGAAATGAGAAAGATATAAAGTTTAGACGAGTACACGGGATATTGGAAAATTGTTTTCTTGGAACGTAAGGAAAAATTATGAAAGGAGTAACTTAAAACGTTATTTTAGATAGAGAGAACTTAATAAATTAAATAAGGCGCAGGATATGGTAAAAAAATGGATTGGGAGCCACTCGAGCTTACTGCGGTATTCGGAAACATGGTCAGTTTTAACAAGCTCAAAATTTGTTTACATACTGAGATTTTGGAGTATGAAAAGTATAAACGAAGTAAGAAATAGGCACGTGATAACCCTTGATTCGTCATCAATAGAATCCTGAATCCATCATTATTTACTGAATACAGAACACGTCCAAAAACCAATGTCTGCTACAGAGGTTATACCGTTAGCGTCCACCAACATATTAAATATATTTTTTTCCGGTCAATTCTACAATTAGTGGCATTTTAAACGATCGCGGTAGTTAATAATTTAACTATATTATCCGTTGGGATGTATCGGTATTATTTCTTCAGTATTTATTTTTATCATATCACTGCTAGCTGTTGCTCTTTCTCCGTTAGAGAGTTATTTACCTTAATTACTATGTTTGATAGATGTTTTGGACGTTAACGGTTAGGCTAGTGGTCCAGTCACCGGTCTAGATATTTTTAGTCCAGCGTATTCGAAATAATGATACGGCCATCTATCGGAAGCCATATTATCCTACTTTGCATTTCATTGTCGCCTCTAACGATATCTACTATACGGGACAAAGTGGCTTGTTCATTTTTTTCGCCGCTACCACGCAGCAATTGGAATACTAATAAAAGTTATTAATCAAGTATCGTTATAAAGTGTAGGCTTACATTTTGTTTTTTTGTTTTGTGTGACAAACGAGCACACAGTCCACCCGAGGGTAAGTGGTTGCTGTGGCCCATAGACGTCTACATCGATCCTCGTTGGCGAATCAAAATGCAGATGCGTTGTCACCCGTGAGGACTAAGATAGAATGCCACTTTTGTAGTAAAAAGGGTCTCCGCTTCCCCGGTCGAGCCGACCCACTCGTGCTACAACTATACTGCTAATATAGCTGCAGCATGGCTCTATCACGTATAACAATTCCTTTTATTGCTTACATACAAGATATTCCTCTGTCACGACCTTTATAGTGACTGTGCAATTAGTTCAGATTAGAATTATCCGTTTTATATATAAACTTTCAAAATCATTACGTTGGTCTTAAATGTTCTTTAGCTAGTTCTCGAAAATTCGAACTCGATTCTTATATTGATCTCTGCGCTCACTGCCGTAGGTCCTCATATGGTTAACCCTCCTCCATTTGCCATAGTTGCCACGCTTGGCATGCGGCTTGACAATCGCTGTTTTTTATTATTTTATTAGAAAGTCGCTGCTGCCTATCTCCTGGTTTGGTTTCTTTTGTCGCCTCTTATGACGGCCACGACATGAGAAGGATAGTGGATATTCTTACACCGCCACTGTACCGTTAAAGGAATAATTGATACGATTACAAAATGCTCGGCGTTAAAGGAAAACATCGTGATGAAACCTGCATGTATGATGAATAAAATATTTCGAGAACTTATGACGTCCGAACGTGCAATAGAACAGCGTGGCACAGTAAACGCTCCAAAATCTTCAAAGAAATGAGAAGAGACCTGTGTTCAGCTGTAGGAAGTATAAAGAGTTATTAACTTTATTTTAAATTTTATTGACGGGATTGCGTTAACTATGCGGTTATCAAAAAACGTCATACTTTGCGATTTTTGCAAAAAAATTTGCGAAAAACGTTACCCCCACACTAGGATTTTCTCCTGTATCGTGGAGGCAGTTTACAAACATATATTGCACAAGGACAAACATCCAGACCCGGAACAATTATTTGTATGCCGTACAAATACTTGTTCCGTGCGGAATTCAAACCCGCGGCCCCAAGCGTTGCAACTCATTGCTAAGTCACTATGCCACGGAGCTGGTAATGGTAATAAAATTACTCAATAGATTTTGAATTTTAATCTATCTATTTCCTGTAATATTTTTTTTTATTTTTTTCTATTTTATCTCAAGCTATAAAAAACAAGTCTGTTTTTAAATTCACAAATGATAATAAATAAAGTTAGAAATAAAATACTTCATATCTTAATTTCTATTCCGTAACAAACTCGACATTTATTTCGTACGTGCCTACTTAGCGTACCATTAACCACTAAATTTATTTGGGAACTCCAAGTAACTTTCTATACTTCGAACAGTGGACCAAAGTTTTGGATTCATCTTAGGAAAATAAACGAGCGATCCGATCAATTTTCGAATACTTTCGTTTCACAGTATAATGTCGTTTGATACGTAAAAACTTGTATAAAACATCGATCGGCTCAGTATCATTTAGCGAAGTTTTCCTTTTACCACTTCGGCCAAGTTTTTTCTAAGTTTGTTGGGTAAAGTTATATTTTCTTCTAGTTTATGCCATACCGATCGTAATTCTTCTGATTAATTCGAGTATTTACTATATACATCGTTTTTATTTTCAACATGTCTTAAAAATGTTTCGAATTCGAACTACTTAACATTGTTTGTAAATTTTTCAATTAATAAAGTGGATAATTCTATTTCTGCGTCTGTGTTTTTTTTGTGTGCAAATAAAATATATGAAACAATACCGAATAAATTCCTAGTATCGGGGTGTTTGCGGCATACCAAATAGATGGGTTTAATGCCATTATACGCAACAAACCGCATCCGTTATTAGCATGGTACGAGCCAGTCACAACAGCATTTTGAGGACCGTAGTGGACAGATATACATCGCCGCTGTGGAAATTTATTGTGCAGAGACTGATCACTAGGCCCTATACACCTCCAAGATGGTCTGTCTCTCCACATGGTATTATTTTCGAGTTTAAAGCAAACTTTTATTGTTACTAACCCTTATTATAATAATTATTATTTTTTTTATTACTAACCCACATATGGATTTTTAGTTATCTGAAATAAAGAACTTTTATTTTTTATTTTTATTTAATTATAACATTTTGTAAATATAGAAATTTAAAAGGTGATCCCAATGATAGCAATTTAATTTGGAATTCATTTTAGTTATTGAATATGTAAGAGTACTTAAATATGTGTCTTCCAAGCGTGCGTTCTTTATTTCATTTTTCCAATAATCCAAAATACCTTCGCCTTAGTAGATCACGTGTCAAATAAATACGTATTAAGAGTCGTGGAAAAATTCCAACACCATTGTCGACGGATATTTTCCGAAGAACATTCCCTGAACAATCGTTTAAAGATAAAATCTGTAACAGAAGAGATCCTTTTAAGAATGAGTGTGCCATTAGAAGCACTTTGAACTTAAATAAATTTACATATCGCTCCATTACTCCTTTCAATTGAATGATCCCTAGCACTGAAATCATGTAGAAAGAATTCTTTGTAAACAACACTAAAATTTTGTTCACAAATTGTTTGTATTTATTACGTTATAATATTTAAATATCCGGCATCAGTGAACATTAAGCAGCTTTCAATCTCAGTATAAATTTTATTATACGTATAACTAGCAATCCGCTCCTGCTTCGCTTGGATAGAGTAGGATGGAATTTTTTCGCATAAAGTATTCCCTAGAGCCCTCCTGGCATTGCTTGCTATTTTTACTTATTATAAGCCAGTTCTTGACCACAATCCCACCTGGTAGTTAGAGGTAATGAAACCCTAGATAGTAAATCGCACTATCTTAGGTAACAGAAGCCTATTCACTCTTATCCTGAAAACGTCCAGATTGTATTTGGATTGAATGACAGACGTTAAAAAATTATTTCACTCCTTTGCTGTACGCATTACAAAAGATGAAGCAAACCGTTTGGTTCTAAAGCGTGGAATATTGACAAATCCGAAGATAAGCCCGGACGGATGAACAGACAGAAAGACTGACAGACGGACACAAAAATTTTAGAAATGGTTATTTATGTTTTAACAGCAAGTAATTCCCTGAGCTTTATAGAAGCCAGTTATTTCAATGACTTATGGACATATTTCAATTTTATTTAAACGTATATTTTTAAGTTAAAATCTCAATATTGAATAAAGAACATAAAATTAAAAAAAATCATACGTCCTG
Organism: Parnassius glacialis; assembly: GCA_033319125.1. Taxonomy (NCBI): domain Eukaryota; kingdom Metazoa; phylum Arthropoda; class Insecta; order Lepidoptera; family Papilionidae; genus Parnassius; species Parnassius glacialis. The sequence continues at coordinate 38,592,175 of JAVANC010000028.1, read as the reverse complement.
CTTTTAAAAAATAATTTTGAATAATGCTATTATGCTGGCATAACAGAATCGATTGTTTGGTGTCGTAGGCTGTGTAATAAGAGGTCATATCGAAAACGCCTATGTGCTCAAGTGTGTACTACGTGGTAGAGCCATGCTGCAGCTATATTAGTAGTACAGTTGCAGCACGAATGGGTCGGCTCAACCGGGGAAGGACCACGCTCTCACAGAATAGCAGCGTAAAATAGCAGCTCAATACTGCTGTGTTTGGTATGGTAAGTGTACAGAATCGGGGACCCTTTTTACTGGAAAAAAGGCATTCCATCTTAGTCCTCATGGGTGACAACGCATCTGCATTTTGATTCGCCAACGAGAATCGATGTAGATGTCTATGGGCCACAGCAACAACTTACCATCAGGTAGCCTGTGTGCTCGTTTGTCACCCTATCCTATAAAAAAAAGTAAACTATTGCTATATGACGGCGCAAAAATAAAATATGCTATTTTATTTCTATCTCCAAATTATATGATTAACCGAACCTGATCATGACTTTTCTCCAACATTTAATTGTTCCTTATCTAAGAGGCTCACACCTGTGGATTTGTGACTACTCGTGTAACCTCATAAACTTCCTGACGACTATACCAGGCTCAGGCCCATGTCGTTGTGGTTTTTTAGTTTCCTCATCAGCGAGTCTCTTTTACATTTATATTTGACAAACACCATCAAGAAATGTTGGACATCAAATTTTTAAGATATTTTTTTTACAAAATGCTCTTATCGGGTCTACTTTTTAACCGACTATTATACATTCAGCTTTAATAATTAAAATCACAACAATGATATTGCAGCATTTACACAATCACAGGATATATTACGAAAGTCATTCACCCTCAGGGGTGACATCGTATCTACACATTGATCATTATCGTGGATATATGTATTACTTCAACTGGTGTCCTGTGTGCTCGTTTGTCATTCATATATCTATGAAAAAGTAGGAGTAGTCTTAAAAAGAGATTATAAATGTGATAGATACCTTTTTGTTTTGACACGAGTAGTTTGACTCACTAACGTGCTTTTTATTTTGAGCGTGAGCGTCTATTTTTTCTTATTTACGTTTCTTCTGCATCACGTGGGCGATAGACTGTACTGACGTCATATTTAACCTTCGCAGAATATAAAATGCTCATCTGACTGATTTTTCGTTTTACGCAAGTAACGTAAAAAAAACTCTTTTTTATACTACATTTAAGGGACTATGAATTCTGATTATATATATTTCATTTCATTTTCTCATGATATATGACATTTTACGTATGCGCTAAACTGTTATACCATTGTGCTAAAAGTAAAAAGAAGTTTTTTTCTATTTAATTTTAATGACGAAACCCCCATCGAAACACACTAGTAAGTAATTTGCAACTTAACGGCAACATTATGTAACCTAACAAGATGGACTACCCTACTACCACTAATTATAATATTCTAAACATCTTTTGTCATATTTTGTTATACGTTTTATATGTTAAAGTATCTTAAACCTAAAAGCATTAAGTCCGCCTTGTGTATTCTTTTCTACCCACTTCAAAAAGGAGACGGTACTCAATTCGACTGTATTTCTTTATGTGTGCTACCTCATAACTTTTTACTTGGTGAACTGATTTCGATAATTCATTTTTTTTGGAAGCCGATGCTTCACATGTGGTTCCGTATAAATTTGATTAAGATCGGACTAATAGTTTTTGAGTTATTCTTAATAATTTATATTGAAGTCGGTTGTTCAAAATTTTTAATTATGTAATAGGGAAATGCTTTAAATAATGAATAAATGAATAGATAAACAAATCAACAAAAACAATCAACTACTGCCACTATTAATGTTTTAAAGTATGTTAAAACCAAAATATCTTTAGAAATGTCAGAAATGTGTTCTCTAATTTATAGCTCTGAAAACTTTTTGCTCGATTTACAAAATCGATTTCAGTGCTTAAATTACTGTACTGCATACAGTGAACAATATAAATAACAAGTTCATGGAAACTTTCCATACGGTCGCAGTTTGATTCCGCAAGAAGCATTGCAGAAAAATCCAAAAACTACAGTATTCGGCAAATATATCAATATCGGCAGATCTGTCAACTAAACAGCTAGATCTCTAAATGGATAAGATGAGACTTGCAACTTTAATACAGTGTCGTATCGTATTGAAGAAGCGATGGAGCAGTACTAAGGCTCCAAGGTATTTTACAAAGACCTTCGAAAAAACAAAGTCCGCAATTCCATATAACACCTATACCGGTAGTTGCTTGGAACCTGAAACAAATTGTCTGAC